>CM053505.1:90760772-90820636 GCA_028627145.1 Eidolon dupreanum | reverse complement strand
CCACTTCCCCTCCCCCAAGTTCATAAACCCTAGCAACCACAACTCTACCTCTATAACTGTCAGTTTAAGAATGTTCTATAAATAGAAGAATGCAGGATGTAACCTTGGAGGATTAGCTTCTTTTCACTCAACGTATGTCTCTGGAGTTTCCTCTTTAAATGTTTTATTAATTATAGTTGACATTGAGTATTATTTTATATTGGTTTCAGGTGTGCTGTGAAATGCTTAGAATGTAATCTTACCTCGTTATTTTCGTGGTTGTTGGTTTTCCGGAGATGTCTTCTTTATTTTCTCCCATTCCTTGGATTGGCTCTTCCATTGTTATTGTTGTTTCTTCTATATTGACTTTAGTTTTCTCTCTTTAGTACATTTCCTCCAGGACATTTAAATCTGAGTCATCCGCCCCAGGGCTCATGACCTCCCTATTTTTAGCTTCTCCAGAGAAGTAGGATCCTATCCTGTCAGCTTTGGTTGGTCAGTAGACACTGCTCCAGTCAGTGCTAAGCAGCCCTGAGGTGGCTTCGACATCACAAAGCACAGTCTCTCGCATCTCTATTGGCAGAGTTGCAGAGTGTAGGAGGATCGCTGAATATACTGTCCTTGCTTAACATCACCTAAACATAGTTCCCAAACTGACTGGCCACCTCTCTTTATCTCTATGTACTACTCTGATGGGGAATAAGACATAGAATGGGAATTTCATCCGTTCATTCCCTATAGACACCCCTTTTCCACAGTTTACTTGATTCTTTCCCACTCTTCTCCATGATCTGGTATTTTGAATTTCTTACCTAAGTCAATAGACATTTCTTAAATTGTAATATAAAGGGGAAAAGAATAAAAAGTTAAAGAAGAAAATATTCAAGAGTTCTAAAGTGTGTGATATATGAATTGGAATACCAGAAAGAGAAGAGAAACAGAGTAGGAAAAATATTTAAACTAGTCATAGCTAAGAATTATCCAAAATTACAGACAACAAGCCGCAAATACATGAAGCTCAAAGAACACCAAGCAGAATGAATACTAAAAAAAAATACACTTAGAAATATCATATTCAAACTGCAGAAAGATAAAGTTTAGAAAGAACCCAAAGGGGAAAAAGAACTACCTTACTCTATAGAGGAATATATTTAAGAATCACAGTGGAGTTCTCATAAAATATTATGAAAGCAAGAAGAGATTAGAGTAAAAATTTCAGTGTTGAAAGGAAAAACCCCACCAACCTAAAATTTTACCTGTGGTAAAAATTTCTATCAACAGTGAAGGAGAAATAAAGATGTTCTCAATCAAAACCTGAAGGAAAAAATTGCCAGGATACTAGCCCTGTAAAGAATGTTTAAAAAATTATCTGAGCAGAAGGAAATTATATAAGTGAGAAAATTAGACCTGTATAAACAAAGGAGGAGCACTGGAGAAGAAATGAAGAAAAAATAAATATTTTCTTTATCTTCTTAATTGATCTAAAAGATAATTGTTTCTTTAAAGTAATCACAGCAATAATGTATTGAGTGTTTATATCCTATGGATGAGGGAAATAAAAGACAATACTGTCAATAATATGAAGGAGAGATTGAAAATTTTTTAAAATGTTCTTTAAATTTATTTTATTTTATTTATATTTCTGTTTTATTGTTTTTTTATTTTTTTAAATTTATTTATTTAAATTTGTTTCAAGTATACAGTATGCTGGTTAGACATCTATATAATACATAAACTGATCCCCCTAATTGCTCCCTACCTCTCCTGGCCCCTCCATCTAGCCATCATATTACTGCTAACTGCATTCCCTATGCTGTGCTTCCCATCCCCGTGACCATCTGTCAACTACTAATTTGTACTTCTTTAACCCTTCACCCCATTCTCCCAGCCCCCCAACTCCCTTCCCCTCTGGCTGTCATCAAATTGTCCACTATATTTGTGAGTCTGTTTTTGATTCATTTGTTCTTTTTGTTTCTTAGATTCCACATATAAGTGAAATCATATGTATTTATTTTTCTCTGTCTGACTTATTTTACTCAGCATAATAACCTCAAGGTCCATCCATGTTGTTATGAATGGTAGGATTTCATTTTTTTAAAATTACTGAGTAACATTTCTTTCTATATATGAACTATAATTTCTTTATCCAATCGTCTGTTGACAGGCGTTTAGGTTGCTTCTATATCTTGGCTATTGTAAATTGTGCTACCATGAGTATTGGAGTGCATAGATCTTTACAAATTATTACTTTGATTTTCTTTGGATAAATACCCAGAAGTGCAATTGCTGGGTCAAAAGGTATATCCATTTTTAATTTTTTGAGAAACCTCCATACTGTTTTCAATAGTGGCTATACCAATTTGCAATCTCATCAACAGTGTACGAGGGTTCCCTTTTCTCCAAATCTTCTTCAACACTTGCTGTTTTTGATTTATTGATGATAGCCATTCTAATAGATGTGAGGTGATATTTCGTTGTGGTTTTAATTTGCATTTCTCTGATGATTAGCGACCTTGAGCATCTTTTCATATTTCTGTTAGCCATTTGTATTTCCTCTTTGGGGAAGTATCTGTTCAGGTCTTCTGCCTATTTTTTTAATCGGAGTATTTGTTTTTTTTTTTTTTGGTGTTGAGTTGTATGAGTTCTTTATATATTTTAGATATTAATCCCTTATCAGATGTATCATTAGCGGATATCTTCTCCCAAACAGTCAGTTGTCTTTTTGTTTTGTTGATGGTTTCCTTTGCTATACAATAACTTTTTAGTTTGATGTAGTCTAGAAATTAGAAATATTTTGTTATAAAATACCTATACTGTATGTGAAGTGGTGTGATGTTATTTGATGGAGGACTTAGCCTGGTTATAAAAATATATTGCAAATGTTAGGGCAACCACTAAAAATCTTTACAAAGAAGAATAATAGATAAGCTAAGAGAGGAGAGAAAATTGAATCATATATTATAGTAGTTTAAAACCAGAAAATTCAGAAAAAGGATGAGAAAAACAAAGGACAATTGCAGTGAATACTGTTACAAAGTAAATATTAATCCATCTTTATAAAAATCACTTTAGTCGACAGCCATGCCACCCTTAATGTGCCCGATCTCATCTCATCTCAGACGCTAAGCAGGGTCAGACCTACTTAGTACTTGGATGAGAGACCACTTTGGAATACAAGGTGCTGTAGATGCCAAAAAAATAAACAAACAAACAAATAAAAATCACTTTAAATGGAAATGGTCCATTAAACACAATTATCAAAGTGGATAAAAAAAACAACTATACATTGTGTATAAGAAACTCACTTTAAAAATGGAGACAGATTAAAAACAAAGAAATATACAATGAAATAACATGTTAAAATCAATCTAAACAAAGCTAGTATTGCTGTATTAACTTCAGACAAAGCTGACTTCAGAACAAGAAAAATTATCAGGGATAAAGAGAAATGTATTTGTCAGGGCTCCTCAGAAACAGAAACAATAGGATCTGTAGATATAGAAAGCTGCTAATGGAGTCACCAGCTGGTTAAGTTTATGATAGTCCACTGACATTCTTCAAGATCCATATGTCTTCTGCACAGGCCAAATAGGTAAGTTGAATGAGGATGTGGTGGGAACCATCACTCCTGCATCTTTCAAGTCCTTAATGATGGTACTAATCTCTGCAATCCCTCCAGGGATGCAGTATTGCTTCTAATTTATGATTTTCCTAGATAGAGGCAATTTGAAAGGCCTTTCCCACCATATTAGCCCTCACTCCATAGGTCAGAGAACCAATGTGGGGATTCTGTTAGATGCTGAGTATGTCTATTACAATTATGCATTCTGGAACTGGTGAAATAACCACATACTGGGATCAAAGACCCACTGGACCCACTGTGAGATGGACATGAGCCTAAACTCCATTTGAACTTGACTTCTATAAGCCCCTTTTCTGACTAGAGGGTCACAGTTACATTTTAAGCCTCCCGGAATCAGTGTCAGTTCAGAGCCATTGACCAGTAGTCTCCAAAGGTCTGATTACTTCTTTCTTTTTCAAAATTTAGTTATCCTGGTAATAGGCTCCTTTGAGGAAGGCTGGGAGAAATAGCAATAGTATAAATATTTGGTAGTATACTGAGGTCCTTCCTCAATGGGACATGACCTCTCTTTCTTTCAAGTGGTTCAGGGTCTGGGAAATAGCTCAAGTCTGGGACAAAAACTCATACAAGGACAATTAGGTAATTTTCATCATGGGCCTAAAACTATTACAGAAAATGAATCAAAAATTAATAATCTTCCAGAAAAGGATCAGGCTCAAATGATTTCACAGATGAATTCTACTAAGTGTTTACTGAAGAAATGATATCAATTGTCTATAATCTCTTTCAGAAAATAGGACCAGAGGGAACACTTTCTAACTCATTTTATAAAGTGAGCATTACTCTCATATGAAAACCAGATAGATATCACAAGAAAGAAATACAGGCCAATCTCTCATGAACATAGATTCAAAAATCTTCAACAAAATATTGCCTAATTGAATCCTACATGTACTAAAAAATACACCATGATAAAGAATGATTTATTCCAGATATGTAAGGCTGGTTTAACATTAAAAAATCAGTCAATGTAATACACATCAATAGTCTAAAGAAAAAAATCATGTGATAAAATAAATGGATATACAGAAAGCATCTGATAATATCCAATATCTATTAATAAGTCATGTTCATAGTGCATACCCCAACCCCAGTCTAATTATAAGAAAAGCATCAGACAAATACCAATTTAAGACTGTTGTACAAAATACCTGATCAATACTCCTAAAAACATTGACATCAAAACTACAAGAAAAGTTTGAAAAATTGTCATTGCCTAGAGGAGACTCAGGAGATATGACAATTAAATTTAATGTGGGATCCTAGGTGAGATCTTAGAAAAGAAAAAAGACATAATATGAAACATAAGAAAATCTAATGAAGTAGACTTTAGTTAATACTAGTATATCAATATTTTATCAAATTTATCATATTAATATAATATGTTAATAATGGGGGATATTGGATGCAGAATATACAGAAACTTTGTACTATCTGCAATTTTTCTGTAACTGAAACTGTTTTAAAAATAGAATTTATTCTAAAAATTCAGTAAATATCTGCAAAAACATATTAAGAATGAACAACAGAGCATTGTCATAGATCTTTCAGACAATAAAATAATAAGAGAATATCATGAACAATTTTATGTCAATGTATTAAATATTTAGATACAACTTATAAATTCCTAGAATATTATTTACCAAAAATGACTCTGAAGGAATTTAAAGCTGAATAGTTCTATCATTATTAAAGTATTTGCATTAGACATGAAAATTTTCTTACATTGAAAGCTATAGGTACAAAGAGCTCTGCTGGTAGTTTTGCCAACATTCAAGAATGCAATAATTTCAGCATTACACAAACAATTATTCCCAATAATGGGTACAATTTACAACTCATTCTATGAGTCTAACATGACCTTGTTAACAAACTCTAACAAGAGTTGTATAAGAAAGAAAAATACATGTGATGCTTATTCAAAAGTATCTATGGGAAAATCCTCACAATATATCAGTAATGAAAAAGGATAATAATCATTAGATTGTGGACTAGTTTCAGAAATGCTGGTTTTGTTTTACTTGAAAATTTTAATTAACATAATGTACTACATTACCATATTAAAAGGGGAATATCATGATTGTCAAAATAGAGTGAAATCATTTGATAAAATTAATAATACATTCATAATAAAAACACTTAGCTAAATTCCTATAAGAGAACTTCCTTAACTTGAAAAATGACAGCTACAAACAATACTCAGTGGTGAAACACTGAGCAATTTTCACTGAAGTCTAAAACAACCCAAGGATGACCACTACCACAATTTCAGTTTAACATTTTATTGAGGTCATAGACATCATAGAAAAGTTACATTTATTAGAAAGGGAGGAAAAATATGACATTATACATATTACATGATTATTTATATAAAAATAAAGTATAATAGAGATAAATTATTAGAATTAATAAGTAAGTTTAGCACATTCTTCATAATAAAAATCATAAAAGAGAATGGTGTTTCTATGTACCATCAACAAATAGAAAATGCCATTTAAAAAGATAATATCTACAGAGCCATAAAATGTCAATTATCTAGTATTAAACCTGACTAAATATGTAAAGACCTCTGTGTAGAACACTATAAAACATAATTGAGAAAAATTAAAGAAGACCTAAATTAATGTTAACTATGCCATATTTATAATTTGAAAAACTTAATATTTTAAAATGTCAATTACCCCTAAGTTATTCTATGAATTCATTGCAAACCCAATCTATACATTTCCAGGTATTTTTGTGGCAACTGACAAAATGAACCTAAAATGTATGTAGGAATGCAAAGTAGCAAAAGTGATTGAGGCACTTTTAAAGATGTCCAATGTGTCAGGACTTGGGCTACCAGATGTCAAAAATAATTATAAAATTATAATAATTAAGGCAGTGTGATATTGATGTAAGGACATTAGACAGGACAAAAGAGAGAAAACAGAAATAGTGTATATGTTCATAGGTCACCAATTTTCAATGTGGGGGGGCAGTTGCCATGCCAACAAGCAGGGTGTCTGAGAATTCAATTCAATTATGACACTATCTACCCAGAGATAGCCTCAGATCCCACAGGTTAAGAGCTCAGTTATAGAAGACTATACCCCTCTCACTTCAAATGCCAGTTGCAAGCCCATGTTATCACCTATGCTTCTGACCAATTAGCTATAAATCAAAGTTTCCTATGACTTTCTCCTCAGGTTCAATTAATTTGCTAGAGAGGCTCACAGAACTCAGAGAAACATTTTTCTTGCTAGATCACTAGTTGATTATAAAGGGAAATAACTGAGGAATAGCCAGATGGAAGAGATGTATAGGACAACGTATGGGGAAAGGGCATGGAGCTTCCATGCCTTCCATGAGCACATCATTCTCCCCTTATCTCCATGTGTTCACTGACCAGGAAGCTCTCCCAATCCTATCTTTGGGATGAAGACCAAATATATATTTCTTATTATAAATCACAATAGTACATAGAGGCTTGCATAAATGAGTGTTTGATTTATGACAAAAGTAGCATTGCAGAGAAGTGGGGAAAAGTCAATTTTGTTCTTAAACGGTGCTAAGACAATTAGGAATCTGCAGAGAAAAAATAAAAGAAAAAAACTAATACTGATTTCACCACATACACATACATCAGTATACACAGTCTTTCCTCATTATTTACAGATTTGTATTTATGAATTCATTTCCTAACTAAAATTTATTTGTAATCCCCAAATAAATACTTGCCATGTTTTTGTGGTTATTTATGATCATGTGGAGAGCAGTGAATTGGAGTCATCCAACACATATGCTGCCAGCTCTGCCTTCCTTGTTTCAGCTCTCGTACTATAAACAAATGCTCTTTTGGAGGTCTATTTTGTGCCACATTTTTTGCTTGTTTTTGATGATTTTGCTGTTTAAAACGCCCCCCAAGCATACTGTTGAAGTGCTGTGTGGTGTTCCTAAGAAGGCTATGATGTGTCTTATAAACCAAACATGAGTGTTAATAAGCTTTGTTCAGGCATGAGTTATAGTGCTGTTGGCCATGAGTTCAATGTTAATAAATCAAAAATAAGCTATATTCAGAAATAAGAAGAAATTTGTCAATCTTTACATGAGGCTGCTCTGGAAAGTGCTAAAGTAACAGCTATATTGTGTGATGAAGCCATGCAAAAGGTGGAAAAGTGGCTAAATTTGTGGATTCATGAGATAACTAATTAATAAAAGGATGCTGGACAGCATCATTGTGAGGCTAAGCCAGGGAAATTTCCAGGCACATTACCCAAGGTCACGAAAATGTTAAACTCTTTTCAAATAATGCTGGCTGGCTGGCTTGCACATTTCAAAAGGCGATATGGTGTGAAAAAAACATTAAACTTGTAGGTTCTGCAGGTCAGGAGGCTGGGGAAGAATTTTAAAAGTATCTGCAAAGTGTTATGCGGGTAAAGAGAAAAAGGAGGAGCAGATTTCCAATGGTTGCAAGACACAATGACAAACAGTAAATGAACCTATATAACACAAATAGTGTTTCACTTGATGAAAATGTGATCAGAGACTGAAAGGAGCCGAATCCTGTGTTTTTCTTAAGAGTATAGTTCAGCATTTGCTAATTCAGTGTTCATAGTGGCTTTATAAAACATTACTATGAATAATGAGAATCAAATCTCTATATAGGTGCGTGCACGCTCACACACACACACACACACACACACACACACGCACGCACATCTAACAAATCAATAAGAAAAAGATAACACCGCTATAGAGAAATGGACAAAATATTTGAATGGTTCTTTGAAAATAGAAGAATTCCACATGTCCAAACATCTTATGAATTAGTGCTCAGCCTTATTAGTAATCAGAAAAATATAAATTAAAACTATGGTCTGAGATCATTATCCACATTCCAGACTGACAAAATTTTCCAATCTCATAATATCCAGTGGTGATAATACTCTACTGGTAGGAGTGCACAATTAATACAACCACTTTGGAAAACAGTTGGGAATTATCTAGTAAGATTGAAGATGTACTTATTCTGTAGCCCAGTAGTTCCATTCTTGAGTAAATACCATAGAAAAGTTCATGCCATATATATATATATACACACCAGAAGACATTGAAAAGAATCTCCATAGCAGTGTCATTCCTAATAGCCAAAACAAAATAAATTCATAAGCACATTATTGGTGAAGCTAAGAATAATATGTGGTATTTCTTCTCATAATTAACCTAAGGCCCTAAATAAAGGGAAGTGCACCCATATTTTCTGAATGATTATTATCCTCAAGTTTGATTTAAAAAAATATGGACCTCAGAGCTGGCTGCAGAGAATGGCAATATGCTGTAGTCTAGGAGTAACAGCTTTTACTAAATTTGCTCTATTTTTTAAAGCATATCTATTTGTTTTCTTAGATCAAAATTTCATTTAAAATATTTTAAGCATATTAGCCTATTAAAATTCAAACAAATCTAAAGAAGCATTACCCTGCTGTTGTTATGTTTATGGGCTTGTCATTTAACTCATTTAAGTTTCATTTTCCTCACCTGTTAAATGGTGATGAACAATTCCACTAGCTAGGAATGTATTAATGACTAACAGAATACCTGAATAACAGTGGCTCAACCAAATAAGACTTACCTTCTTTCACAATAGCAAAAATCCAAAAGTCAATAGTTGCAGACATTGTTTCAGGTGCTCAATGATGACTTAAGGGACTCAGGCTCTTTTTAACTTTGTTTCACCATCATTGCCATGTGGTTGTAAGATGACTTTTGATCTTCCGGGCATCACATCTGTGTGTTACAGGTAGAAGAGGGAAATAGGAAGAGAGAAAGAGACAGAACTGATTACAGCTTTCCTTCTTTTTTATCAGTAAACAAAATTATTTCTCAGAATCCTACTTAGCTTTTTCTTTCTTTCATCTTTTTGGCTAGAACTATGTCACAAGGTCAGCCTTGGTTGCAAGGGAGACTGGAAAACCAAGAATTCATCTTTCCAGCTTCTATAGTAGAAGTAAAAGAGAAGGGGTTAAGAAATGAACACATATAAGGCAATGCAATGTGAGGTACACTCACCTTACCTATATCATTATAAGGATCAATTGTGCTATTAGACTTGAAAATCTTTAAAACTTATAAGGTGCTAAACAAATGTAATAAATCATTACATTCATCTTTTGGAAGTAAGCTACCATTTGGTACTTTATTGAGCTCAAATTATTATTCAATGATTAATTACTGAGAAGAATCTCTCTGAAAATATTATACTAGATGATTTAAATCAATTTTTATCTATTTTGAACATCAGCTAGCAACTGTTAGCTTGGGACTTTGCTCAGGATAGAATATCTCAATGTAATGAACCAGTGTGAAAAATCCCTTTCTTTTCTAGGAGATGAATCTGGAAAGCTTGTCATATTATTTATCTCTGACGAAAGTTTCTACTATAGATAGATGGAAGGCAGAGAAAATATTCCCTATAGAAATAGGCAGGGGAAAACTGGTATTGATTTTTGCAAAATAAATTCAGAGTAACTCTCACAGGCTTTGGGTGTTTCTAGGTCACTGGGAAAAATAAGACTGAAACATTTTGTTGACAGATAGGAGAAATATGGTTATTTCTTACAGATGGCTATTAAATGAATTCGGAACCTTTTTATTATTATACCAGGATTATTTCAACCAAGTAGAAACTATGTACATATATGAACAGAATGCAGGAAAATAAATTTGACAACCCTATGCATTCAGATCAGTTTCCATAAGGAATGGTTAAATTAACTTTACAATCCCAAATAAAATCATTTATCAAAATTCAAATCATTTAAAAGTGGCAGCTACTTCACACATAATTATGTGGCCCCAAGGGAGTATAGAGAATCAGTCAGTGTTTATTTCTCTCTGTTTTAATTCCAAAATCATTCAAGATACCACAGGGGCATTCTAGGGCCTATCCAAATTACTAGCCTTATGTATTACACTTGATCTTAGCCAAAAGGCTGAGAAGTTATAGCCTTATGTATTGACCAAAGTAGTAATTTAGCAATCTCACCATGTGAATCCAATGAACTAGAAAGAAAAATATATTCATTAGTTAGGAGTAAACAACAGAGGTAACAATAACATCTTTGCTTACTTAATCAGTCAATAAAGCTATATTAAATACCTAATATGAAAAAAATGAGCAGCTAATATGATATGCTAAGCACTAGGGATACAATGATGAACAAAAAGACATGGTGTCTGTCATGTCTGTTTATGGTGCATACAGTCTAGTGTAAAGACAAGTCTCATATGTATAGTTAAATGAGATCATTCTCAAGTGCTTAACACAATACCCAGCATATAGTAATCATTCAATAAATGTCAGCTACTACTACTATTGCTGATACATACATGCATGCTTGCATACATACATATGTGCAATATGCTGTGAAAGCACAAAGCAGGAAGACTAAATCCATTTTGGAGAGGTCAGAAAATGCTTCCTAAAAGATCTGATATTTAAACTGAGTTCTGCAGGATTAGTAGGTATTAACTCAGCAAAAAGAAGTTATATGCCTTATTAGTTTCTAAAATGAATACTGTATGAAGATTGCTCCATTTACCGATCCCTAAAAATGCCTTACAATTATAAGCTGATAACTTTGTTCAAGTCAATATCCCCTACTAAAGAGTGATCTCCCACCAGTTTTCCACCAATTCCGGTCTTATTTCTTTGAGCCTAAATCTGTTGAATTACTCTGCAAAATTCTGCCTTCTTCTAAAATTGACATTTGGTCTTGTTCATTGGTTATTTAGAAACTAAGATATTTGTAATGTGCCAAGAAATATGGTACAATATCAAATCAGTTTTACACATGTGAAATTGGATTCCCAAAAGAGTCAGAAAAGGACAGAAAAAACATTTGAAGCAACACTGGTAAGGAATTTTCCAAAATTAGTAACAGCAGACCAGAGATGCAAGAAGCTTGGAGAATAAACACACACACACACACACACACACACACACACACACACACACACGCATATCATATTCAAAGTGCTGAAAAACAAAGACTACTTTTTATTTCAGCTCCAACCTGCAAAGAGCTTAAAAATCCTCACTCTCATACATACCAGAAAAAAAACCTGAAAAACAATAACTTTTCTTGGAACCTTCAGACAATAGAAGTTTCAGGGCAAAACGCTAACCCAAAATCTGGAAAGAAAGATGAATAGCTGAGATCAACTTACTGGGATCAGAAGCCAGTAAAAACATAAGCTGTAAGAACACTTACACAGTAACTTGAAGAAATTACCAGAGGCACTGTATAGACCAGAAACTCTTGGAAGCTGCAGTCTTAGGGAGGCTTCTACACTTGTGAGTTTTACCTCTAGGAATCCTACCCGGTACTCATGTTAAAGAGCCATGAAAGATTCTCTCATATCTCTGGCAGGAAGTTGGGAGAGTAACCAAGACCCAGCTCTATGATGTCTACAAGAAATCCACTCTGAAGACACAAGTTTAAAGTTAAATATATGGAGAAAAATGTACCATGTTAACATTAAGCAGAAGGAAGCAGGAATAGCTTTATTAATTTTAGATAATGCTGACTTCACAACAAGAAAAATTATTGGGTATCAAGGGGATCCATACATATTTATTAAAAGGTCAATTCTCTAGGAAGGCATAAAATATTTCATATGTATGCATCTTAACAACCAAGCATCAAAACACATGGAAGACAAAAACTGACAGAACTGCAAGGAGAAATAGACAAATCAACTATTATACTTCAACATCCATCTTTCAGTAAGAATATAGTTGACCTAAAGAGTACTATCAATCAAACTGGTCTAATTAACATGTATCAAATACTCTACCCAGCAACTGCAGAAGACATGTTCTTCTCAAGCTCACACAGAACATTCAACAAGACAGATCACATCCTGGGACATCAAGCACACCTTGCTAAATTTAATATAAATTATGCAAATTACATTCTCAGACAACAATAGAATTAAACTAA
Organism: Eidolon dupreanum; assembly: GCA_028627145.1. NCBI lineage: Eukaryota > Metazoa > Chordata > Mammalia > Chiroptera > Pteropodidae > Eidolon > Eidolon dupreanum. Next base: position 90,808,027 of record CM053505.1, on the reverse strand, counting down.
AAATTGACAACAGAATGATAATTGGAAGAGTCTCAAATATTTGGAAATTAAACAACACACTATTAAATAGCTTATGGGCCAAAGAAAGAGCTTCAAGAGAAATTTTAAAATATTTTGAACCAAATGAATATGAAAATACAACCTATCAAAATTTGTGAGAAACAGTGAAAGCAGTGCTTAGGACATTTATAGCATTGAATGCATATTTTAGAAAAGAACATAGATCTATAATCTATAACTTAGGCTTACACCATATGGAACTAGAAAAAGAAGAGCAATTTAAAACTAAAGCAAGCATAAAGGAGGAATAATAAAAATTAAAATAGAAATCAATAAAATTGAAGATAACAACATAATAGAGAAAAATCAAAGAAACCAAAGCTGGTTCTTTGAAAAGTTCAGTAAAATTGATAAGCTTCATCCATGCTAAACAAGAAGAAAGAGAGAGAATATAAAATGCCAATAGCAGAAATGAAAGATGGGTCATTGCCATTGATTTCAATAAACACGCATAGAACTTTCAATTCAATGATGAGGAATCTGCTTTGCCTTTAATTTTGCAATGCTTTGGACACATAAAAAAAGTTAGAAGAAACAGACAGATGAAGTTAACAGTTCCTTTTTATAGTAGTACTAATCAACTAGAGAAACGAGTAAAAGAACCCATTGAAAATAGGAAGACAACAAAAAGCAACAAAAAGTACTTATCAAAAAAAAGTGCAAGAAAGTACTAAGTAAGATGCATAAATTTTACATCAGAATTAATTAGCTCACTTAACATTTATTGAGTAGTTGTTATATGTCTGACACCATTAGAATTATTTGAGGCATAGCAGAGAACAAAACATTAAAATATTTCTGTCCCCATGGACCTTACATTATATTGAAGAAGAGAGGAAATAAACTATAAATATAAATAATAAGAAGATTGTTTAATATATTAGAATTTGATGACTGCTGCAGAAAATGAAAATATCATGGCAGATAGAATAGAGATATGACTATACATTGTAATATTACATAGGCTGGTCAGGGTCAGCTTCATTGTGAGGTTGAGATTTCAGTAAAAAAATCGAAAGGTGTTAAAGAATAAAGTAATACAGATATCTGGGGGATAATCTTTCATGGCAGATAAAATATTGCAGAGGCCCTACAATGTGAAACTTCTAGGAAAACCGAGTTCAGTGCAGCTGAAAAAGAATGAGAGAAATAAGAGATTAGGTCAAATAGGTAACAGGAGATCAGATGAAATATATCTTTGTAGGACCTTGTGGGATTTCGACTTCGAGTGAAAAGAAAAGCCATTGAAGAATTTTTGGGAAGAAGATTAATACAATATGGTTTCAAAGGGATTATCCTGGATACTATGTTGACTATAGACAATATAGAAGCAAAGATAAGGTATAGGGACCCCTGTTAGTTGGCAATTTCTAAGATTCTTGAAGGATGGATTTGATTGATACCCACAAAAGTTAGATAGAGACTATTACATAGAGGTTATTATACAGAGGTATTACACCAGGTAAAAAATATAACCTAAAATTATTACAAATTTGTGATTCCATTTGTAAACATTATCTAAATGAAAAAAGTATGGAGACAGAAAACAGACTCCCAGGGTTTAGGGATGGATGTGGGTGAGGAGTGTGTGATTGTAAAGAGGTATATGATGCAGTTCTTTTGTGATGATGGAACAGTTATGTATCTTTATTGTGGCAGTGGTTACACAAATCCATATATGTGATAACATTCCATAGAACTTATACACACATGAACAGAGACAGAGACAGAGAGAGATAGAGTGAGAGTGAGAGAGAGACATGTAATAACTAATGAAATCTAAATAAAGCTCTAGTTTAATTAATAGTATTCTGCCAATGTAAGTTTCCTGCTCTTGATAATGTGCCATGGTTATTTAGGATGTTATCGTAAGGGGAAGCTGAATGAACTCTATACATGGAAACTCTGTGCTATTTTCACCTTTTCAAAATATAAAGTTAAATAAAATTTAAAAAATAATTAGAATAATTAGAATAATTTTGATCATTCGTGTTAGTATTAATAGATGAATAATCTCATATGATCCTCACAACAATCCTATGATTTAGAAAATATTGTCAATTCTAGATCACAGGATTGCCATGAGGTGTCAATGAGAAAGTTCTTTTGGAAGACTAAAAGCAACAAAAAATATAAACCATCATATTATCATGACATATCTCTTACCCAATCTAAACACATACACACACACACACACACACACACACACACACACACACACATATATATATATATATATAGACATTTACAAGTTGAAACATAATATATAGAAACTCCTTTACTATATACAATGAAATCTCTTATTCCTTTGAATATTTTTTCATGCCTTTAAAAATAAGATAACTCAAGTCCATTAATTTCAAAACTCAAAAATGGCTCCCAACTTATATTTTGAAAAACATGAATCTAGAATAACATTCACACTGCATATCTAAGACAGAAAATGATTTGCAGGAAAATGTGTGTAATATTGTTCTTTACTAATTAAAAACAAACAGTGACAGCATATCTATGTCAGTTACATGGTTTTGATATTGTATTATACTCACACAAGACTGGTAGAGGCTGAGGAAGAGTACATTGGATCCACCTGCACATTCTCACACACATTGGCATATGCTTAATGTTTAAAGTAAAAAATTTAGACAGAATGTAAAAGATGTTAATCAAAATCAACATAGTATAGATCACAAATGAAAATAAACTTGCTCTACTTAATCTCCGTAAGATATAACTTTTCCTGCTACTATAATAAGATGATAATTTGTGCTCTTATCTTACTAAAAAGTGCAAAAATCACTAACCTTTATTTAATTCTTACTTCCTTGATAGGTAGAGTGCCTCAAAATTTTATGTAGATTATCTCATGGAATCTTCAAAAAACTTTATCACATGGAACTTTCAAAATCCTTCAAAAATAATAATTGAAATTATTATTAACTCTATACCACAAAATTTGTTGTGAACATTGAATGAGATACTATGAGGAAAATATTTTTGTAAACTATCAAGCAACATGAAAATAGAAACAATTATATTATTCCAACATTTGATTCCCTAGCAAAAAGTTTTCCGAATACGCATTTTTTATTTAGAACTGAACCTGCCTGACGAATATATTTTGGTAATTAATATGAGTAATTCTACTAATCAGCTATTATTAAAACCAACTCTTATATTTTCAATAAAAAATATTGTGAGTTATTTGTTTTCGGGAGATTGCCAGAGCAAACTTAGATGAGCTTGCAACAAAATCAGATGAAACTTGATCCCAAAATAAAGGGAAATATCCAATATCTAAAAAGTATGTGTTAAGAATGATGTTAACTGTTAAAATGGTGAATATAATTGTTTTAAAATGTGTCTCTATTCCTGGCAAATGAAACACAGTAAGAAAAAGCAATAAAATTAAAAATTTAAACAATTACAACAAAACAAAGTGACTCAAATTCCAAGGAATAATCTTATATATTGTTATAATATTTATGAAGAAGAGAAGAAAACCTCATTGCAGAAAAGAAAAAAAGTAAGTTTGATAAAAAATGGCCAATTGCACATATCAGGAAACAAGAAAACTCTGTATTGTAAAGATCTTGTATTTTCTTTAATTTAGTCATTCTAGAACAAAAAGCTGTTAGGAATTTATCAAATTAACACTTGTTAAGAGGAGCACAGAGTGCCAGATAACAGGGAAAATTGAAATAGAGGATTTTATTACTCACGGGTCCTGGAGGAAGTACCCAGCATACCTTAAGTGGCCATAAGAGGAGGTCCAGGCAGAGTGCAGCCAAAGCAAGAGAGACAGGATCTCGATGGGGCACATGACTTTATTAGGGCCTGTGGGTGAAATGTTTTGGGGTTCCCAGGCTAGAGATGGATTGGTCAATTCAAACTAAAAGAGTAGAGTTTTGGTAAGCCTCACTGGGTCTTATCTAAGGGGCACAAAAGGAGAAGGCCCTAGGAGAGAGGGCAGACTGTTGAGAAAGGGCTACTGGGGAAGTCATATTAGGTGTACTTATATAGGCTGCTATCTAGGGCATGGGATTACGTGAGGGACTAGTGTCAATTTAAGGTCACTGCAGGCCACTTGGCCAAACAAAAGGGATGCCAAGGCAACAGTACCATGGAAACAAAAGCCCAAAGTGACATTTTCATAAATAAGGAAAGCAGATTGTTATGTTAATATCTAAAAGTAAATGGGCGGAATATTTCACAAAATCCTCAAATAAAGAGTACAACAGATGTTTGAAACCAGATCTTCAATGGCATTGTAATGAAATCTTGTGCTATTGGTTCAGTTATTGACAAACATTAATAAACTGAATTAAGAGTTCTGTTCTCATGTAAAGTGGGTATTTAACAGAAATAAACATCCACAGATATATTGTCAGTTTATAACAAACCCAAATTCAGTCCACATATATTAAAATTTGAATTTAAAACAGGGCATTAATTACTTTCACCTGGATGAAGACTCATGAGTTATTTAATGAAAAAGATGTATTATGTGAGAGTAAAAGGCTATTGTGTTTCAAGGTCTGTGAGTCACAAAATCAGGATGTAGTCATAGTAAAACTCTATAAACACCATTGGAAAATTACTCCAAACTGATTACCTGAAGGTTCAGTACTGAACAGCCCAGCTAAAGGTCGATGTTGAAGTCAATAACAAAAACACACTGCAGAATGTGAACAGTACAATCCTATGTTTCTAGAAGCTACCAAGGCCAAACTATATGGACTGGCTCTGAAGAGACAGAAAATATAAATGTTATTATCACAATATTTGATTCTATACAAAGACATACCTGAAATACATGCAATTTAGGAGTATTATATATTCTTCCGAATGTGGCAAATGTTGAATAAGATGAAGCAGTCAATTAATATTTATTAAAGAAGTATGAAATGAAGGGTGAGAGGAGAAGGTATTACTTTTGTCTTTATTATCATGTCTTGTCGCTTGGTATTACTAGTAATGGTGAAAAAGAATTTGACATATTATTAAGAAAATTCTTATGAGGAACAATAAAAATAATTGATACCACAGACCAGTTATTTGATATGATATTGGAAATAAGAAACATAATGATAATAATCATCATTAACACTTAATGCTTATTTATGCATCTGGCAGAGAGCTTAGTGCTTATATGTAAATTATTACACTTATAGCAAAGATCTTATGCTATAAAAATATTATGAATTGTATATACAGAGTTATGATGAGAATTCAATGAGGCAACATATGTTAATGTACTTTTGAAATCTGAGAAGTAACAATGGAAACATATATGGTTTTATTACTACAAAATTAAATTTTATAAAAAATACATATTTAATGATCACATTGATTTCTTGTTTACAATTTGCTTTCTTATCTATGAGGTATAAAGTTGGACTAGGTTGTTAGTCATAGTCTCTAAAATAAAAGCGCTGCATAACTTATTTCATATGATTATTGATGAAACATTCTGATGATGATATAGTATATAGTTTGGTTTTAATATCCCAATGGCCCAAACAAATAAATATTATAATTAATCTCCTAAAAAAGTCAAGACAATCTACTGGAAAAAAATCAGTAATATAATTTGGTAAGAGAAGCAGTATTTAAGGAAGTAAATACAAATAATGGTTCCCCTATCTTTTAAAAGTAACAATTCATGAAAGAAACTGTACACAACAGGAAGAAGAAAATGAAAAAATGCTAATGAATAAATTTAAACATACAGAATGTCCTGACTGTATATCTGTATATAAATAGTGTGTGTGTGTGTGTGTGTGTGTGTGTGTGTGTGTGTGTGTGTGTGAATCTTTATACACATAGTAGATCCTGGATGGAAAGAAAATATACTGAAAAATAATTAATCAGATTATAATTTGAAAGTGATTTTGTTTTTTAGATGTTGGACATAGTGTTGTTACAGTTTATATGCAAGAAAAAGCATGCGAGAATACATATAAGAGATCTAGTAAAAATGCCAATGAACAATATTTAATACATTAAACTGTACTATAAAGCTACAATAATGAAAACAACCATCAAACAGCATCAATAGCTCCAATGCATATGGGAAAATTCAACAGTTGAAACTCATTTTTCACCATTAAAAGGATGCATGATACACATGTTTAAAGATTGTACTTTAAAACATCCAAAAAATAAAAGTCAACTAACCAACAAATATATCCAATGATTTGTTGAAAACGAGTAGCAAATGAGTTTATAAAGCATTACTCCATTTTTGTGACAGAAAGAAAAAGTAAAAGTAAAAAAGTCTCTGTTTATTTATTATGGTTGAGTATAGATAATTTCATGGAAGAAAAATGATGAAGAGAAATTCTCACATGCCGTTAATAATAATTAAAGTTAGGTTTCCATTGAGTAATTTTGATAGTTAAGTAGAAGTATCAGGATATATTCTCCATTGCAATTTAACCCATTCATTAGGTATCAGATATGTAATATGAAAACAAAAAATAATATAATGACTCAGAGAAAGTAATTTCAATACTTTGGTGTTTTACCTACATTAAAATATCTATTATGCATCATTTCCAAATACCAACATTATTTTTTAAAAAGTTATATGACACTAGTTAACAATGCACATGTGATATCTTTAAAATTTTTCTATTAAAAAGTTATTAGCAACAAAATTAATTGGTTTCTTGACCACTAAATAGGACACTAAAATAAGACAATTATGGATGTTAATATAGAAAAATAATGGGGCAAACGTGTAGGATTAATTCTGTATTTTTAACAACAAAACAACAATAACAAAATAGCAACACATTTGAAGATTTATTAATATATAGTTTTATTGCTAAAATACAGTTAAAATCATGAAATGAATTTGTGCAAAAATTATTACTTTTTTTATTACATGAACTTGCCTGATTTCACTGAGACTGAGAAAGCATTACTTTCGTTACTTAAAATAAATAGAGATAATACATTTTAAAAGGAAAATAAATGTAGATCACTTAATCTCAATAACTCCATGTTTTCCTAGTGTTGAAAGAACATAATAATACCATCTCATATTATTAATAACTATATATACTTTCATCAAACTTTACTTAATGTTATCAGGAAGAGTTCTAGATGTTTTTGTTCAGATACATGGCAACTATGATTAAATTTGTGCTACAGGTTTGGCATGAGCCTGAAAAAGGGAACATGTGAAAATTGTTTTGTGAGATTCAAAATAACACGCAAACATAAGCAACTGTATTAATTTGTCATTCATTTCACTAACAAAATATATTTGTTTAAGAAATGTTTCACTTGTGCTTAAAACTTACTAGCATGTCAAGACCCTGAGTAAATCTATTTACTAGCTAATAGTAAGTCCCACTAGTAAACTCACATCTCAGCGTTGCTTGGCTTTCAGTTGGCTGTGAAAAAAAACCCTGGATGAGTTGGCATCAAAGTCAATACAAATTTGTTTTGTGAAGGCCTGGATTTCAAAATACAGAAGAGTATTAAAGATCTAAGAGGCACATATTAAGCATAATCCCAAAAGAGGTACAACCTCAATTGGTTGGGAGAACAACATATGGCACATAGTTTGGGGATGATGTGTATGGAAAATTTTTTTAAGATAGTGATTCATGAAAGAGAGCTATTATTATTCACCTAAGAAAACCTAAAAATTTATGTTAAAAAAATTGAGAACCTATAGTTTGCTCAAGGAAGAGACAGGTAGATTGGAATTATATAATAACCAATAGCTTTTCCAATTACCAAATTAATCTTTCAGTAATAAAAATTGAAAAAAAAAAGAACAGAGAGCTATAATCTAAAATCATAAGAGATAAATTTATCAGGTGTTTTCAAGGACATTTATGATGAAACCAAAAGCCTACAGAGAAAGATAAAAAAGAAACTTGAAAAATAGTAATAAATACATCTAGAAAGAAAAGGCTTAATATCATAAAGTTAATATTTCATGAATTAATTTATAGTCATTTTAGAATTAAAAATTCTAATATTACCTAGTGTAGTTTTGGTAAATTTAATAAAGTGAGGCAATGGTAACCTCTAAAAATAAATTGGTGATATATGGCATAAAAGCAATGGGTAAGTAGAATTGGAAAAACAATTAACAGGATCCTCATTACTATGATGCTGTAATAATTTTGACAATTTCCTGCAGGCTCGGTCATTGATCATCAAAACTTATTTGAGAGTTAGCTGTAGCACAAAGTTGATATTTGGCAGAAAACCATACATAAATTCTCAAATTAAAACTTATACCCTAATTCAGCCCACATGAATTAAAATTTAAATTTCATAATGTTCAAATATTAATCTATAAAGTGATTTGACTTAGACATCTGTGATGTACTTAGTTTTTGTAGTGTGATGAAAAAAATATATTTCTACGATATCTCCCATTGTAAAAATAAATCCCCAAATGCCTTAGAGTTTGTGTTCATGTGTGTGTATGTATGTATATATTTGGATTTTTTTGAGCATATAGAAAATATGGAGGAGATGCACTAAGTAATCTGCATTGTTTATAAAAGGACTGGGGAAATATATGAGGTGAAATGGGAGATCATTACATTTTCATTTATGTGTCTTTATATTATTTACTATTTAAAATCAGCAAACATTCCTCTTCAAATAAGACACAGTGTAAAAAGAAAATACTATGCTGTTAAAAGAGAAAGGAAATTTTGCTTAATTCTTTTGTAACCAACGAGCAGTAGACTTAGTGCTTTTATGTGGATTGCCTTGCTTAATCTTCACACACAGGCATATAGTGTAGTTGTTAATTCTACATTACAGATTTGTCAGGGTGACTAAACAAATTAATATGTGAGAAAAGTATTACTTAAAGAGTTTACAGTGTTCAGGCCCATCCCTAAAAATAAAACAAATATAAATAAATATTAAATAAAAATAATAATATTTTCCTGCTAGCTTTTGATATCCTATTGAAAATCTATTTGAATTGCTACTAAAGTTAATCACACTATCAACCTCTGACTTAGCAAAATAACATATATACTGTAATTCTCAGTCTACAAAAAAGAGAGAATAAAAATTTTTATTTGTGTATATTTGAATACATATAGGCATGTGTATTTTTAAGTTTTTTTGAGCAAAGAGAATGATTAGGAAATATACAAGTGTTAATATTTCTCACTAAAAGAGGTGTCAGGTATGGAAGGTTGATGTAGGTAGAAAGGTACTTGCTAATTTTTCTTACATATGCTTAGCTAGTTCCATCTGAGATGGTGAAAAGGGGCTATTTTGTTATTTAAAATAATCAGAGATTAAAGATAAAAAAGGAATGTTCTATAGGAAAATCATTTAATAAATAAATTTAAAATCACTTAACTTCTAGAAACCATACGTTTTCTGTAAACCAAAGATATTAACCATGCTTAATATTAAAATTGGACAGAAATAACAGCAGTAATGATGATTATTAAGATTTAAAGACTACTTACATGGCAGGCCAACTGCTTGGCGTGTTTTTGTGGATAATCTTACTTGAACCTGGTAAAAGTTCTGTGATACAGATGATATTATTAATTCTGGGGATTCAGTTTCTCTTGGAAATTGAGAAGAGATAAAAAAACAAGCTATTAAATTACCATGTTTGCTTCTAAGCCAAAATACACATTTAATTATGTTCTCTTGATAGCTCCTTTAGAAGCCAATTATCTACATTATCAGGATGTGATTATCTGGAATAATCCTTGTTTTTGCTGTGATTAACTACCACTATTCAATTAATTGTTATTTTATGCCTCAAAGTCTCAGATGAAACCAAAATTCAAGAGACTGCCACAGGCAAACTCTATGAACTGGTTGCCACGTGACTGAACTGAACTGGTGAAAACCAACATTTTAGAATAGAGGTGAAGATCTCAGTTCTAAAGAACATGGATAAAGAATGTTTAGGAAGATCCAGTCTCAAAGCATGAATACCTGTCCAAGTTGATTTGTACTATTGTACATGTAATTTGTTGATTATGGTAATGCAGAATATATATACTATGGACAGTATTAATCATCTAGTAAATCCAAGAAAATGCAATAAAGAATGATGATCTTCAGTAAGATAATTTGGTAGGAGGAGTTTTATTGAAATATAATTTACATACCATAAAGTTCACCCATTTCAATAGTGTATAATTTAAAGATTTTTAAATAACATTACGGAGTTGGGCAACTATCACCACAATCTCATTTTAGAACATTTCTATCAGCCCAAAATGATGTCCCATTCTATTTACAATCAATTTCTTCTCCCACCACCAGCTCAAGGCAACTAATCTACTTTTTTTCCTTTATAGATTTGCCATTTCTGGACATGTCATATAAATGTAATGATACAATATATAGCCTTTCTGTCTGACTTCTCTCACTTAGAATAATGTTTTTTAGTTTAATCTATATTGCAGTATATACCACCACTTCATTCCTTTTTATTACCAAATAGTATTCCAATGTATAGATATACCACATTTATTCATCCATTCACCACTTGATAAAAAATATTTCCCTGATTTTTTAGCTATTATGAGTAATGCTGCTATGAATATTTGCATACATATCTTTGTGTAGACATACATTTTCATTTCTTTGAGGTAGATCATTAGGAATAGAATTGCTAGATTATGTGGTAAGTGAACATTTAATATTTTTAGAAATTGCCAAACCATTTTTCCCAAGTGTCTGCACCATTTTTCATTCCAACAGGTAATGTAAGAGAGTTTCAGGTTCTCTTCATTCTATCAACACTTGTTATCACCTGACTTTTATATGTAAGCTTTTACTGTGTGTGAACTGGTATCATATTATGGTTTTTATTGGCACTTCCCTCATGACTAATGATTTTGAGCATCATTTCATGTGCTTTGGGCCATTCTTATGTCCTGTTTTTTTAAACTGTCTGTTTAAATTTTTTGTCCATTTATAATTGGATTATTTGCCTTCTAATTATTGAGTTGTAAGAGTTATATATTCTCAATAGAGTTCTTTATTAAATATATCACTTAAACATCTTTTCTCTCATTGAATGGATTTATTTTCACTTTGTTAATAAAGTCTTTTGAAGTACAAATGTTTCCAATTTTGTTAGTAAGATATATATCATTTTCCTTGTATCTCTTGTACTTTCGGCATCATATCTAAGAAATCTTTGTCTAATTCAAGGTTATAAAAATTTACTATGAACTTCTTTTCTAAGAGTTTTACAGTTTTAAGCTCTTGCATTTACATCTATGTTCCATTTCAAATTAATTTTAGTGTTTGGTGAGAGGTAAGGGTCCATATTCATCATTCTGTATGTGAGTATTCAATTATCTTAGAATGACTCATTGAAAAGATTCTTCTTTCCCAAATGAATGGTTTTGGTACTCTTCTCAAAAGTCAAATGGCCATATATACATGATTTTCTTTTTCTGGACTTTCAATTCTATTCCATTGATCTATATGTCTGTCCTTCTATCAGTACCACACTGTCTTGATTGCTGTAGCTTTGTAGTATGTTTAAAAATTGGTCAGTGTAAGTCTTCCAATGTTGTTGTTCTTAAGTATTGTTTTCTCTTTTATAGGTACTTTGCATTGCCATATGAATTTCAGAATGAGCTTGTCAATATCTGTGGAAAAAGACAACTGAGATTTTTATAAAGATTGTGTTGAATCCATAGATCAATTTGAGAGTATTACCATCTTAACATTATTGATTCTTTCAATTAATGAGATGTTCCTCCATTTATTTAGATCTCTTTTAGTATCTTTTGGAATTATTTTATAGTTTTCTGTGTACAAGACATGGGCTTTTCTTGTTAAACATATTCCTCAGTATCTTATTTGTTTTGAGGATATTATGAATGGAATTGATTTATGAATTTCTTTTTTGGATTGTCAATTGCTAGTATTTACAAATGTTATTGATGTTCGTATGTTGATCTTGAACCCTGAGAACTTGCTGAGCTTGTTTACTCATTCTAGTACTTTTGTGTGTGGATTCCTTGGGATTTTCTATGTTTAAGAGTATGTTTTCTAAAAACAAAGACAGTTTTAATTCTTCCCTTCCAATCTGAATTTTAAAAAATTTCTTTTACTTACCTAACCGTGCTGGCTAGAGCCACCAGTACAATGTTCAATAAAAGTGGTAAGGAGAAATATCTTTGGCTTGTCCTTTATCTTAGGGGGAAAGTATTCTTTCATCATTATATATGATGTTGTTAGCTGTGTTTCTTTGTGAATGCCAATCCTTGCTATATATGATCTTGCCTATCCTGTAACAGTAGAATTCTGCTGCTTGTTACCCAGTGCACAATAGCCTGATGTTGAGGGGGTTTCTCTGTTTTCTTTGTACATCCTAAGTCTTAGGTAGGCTCAGTATTAGGTTCTTGTGGGCAGGCCTTTCTCAGCAATGTTGCCCCTCCCCCAGCTAGAGAGACTCTTAATGATCTGAGCTGGAATCCTTGTCCTGTCCCTCACCCAGGAGTAGAGAATATTTTTCTTTTCCTTAACACCCTGCTTCAATAGATTTTATTCTGTGCCATGAGTAAAACAGGATTTGTTGTCCTTCCCACAGAAGCTTAAGACATTTGTTCCATAGTGGAGAAGATTTTTGACAGCATTTCATGACTTTCTCAATGGCTGCTCACCTCATCTAAACCTTACTCCTGTGTTTCCCATGCCTTTCATGGAGAATATCTCACAAATGTTCATTGTCTCTCAGGGTTTCTATACTCTTGGGTAGTCTGCACTCATTCTTTTGCATTTCATTTTAAAAAATTAGCTAAAAATATTAGTTGAAAATTTCTCACTTGCTTAACAGCATAGTACTGAAAATTCTATCCAGCACAATAAAACAAGAAAAAATAAACAATGTCATACAAATCAGAAAGGATGAAATGAAACTACTTTTATTTGCAGAAAGCATGATTTTTACATAGAATATCCAAAACAAATCTCCTGAAATTAATAAATGAATTTAATTAGGTCACAGGATACAAGGTCAATATATAAAAATTAATTCTATTTTGATATATTAACAATAAACATGTAGAAATAAATATTAGAAATACGTACTATTATAATCATTCAATATGAAATACTTAAGAGTAATTCTAGCAAAACGTGTATAGAACTTACATGCTAAAAACTACAAAATGTTGATTAAAAATATCAAAGAATATCTAAATAAATGAAGACATATCCATGAATTGGAAAAGTTATCATTCAAAAAATGTAAATTCTCTCCAACTTGATATACACGTTTTAGGTAATTCCTACTCAAATCCCAGCAAAACTTTTTGTAGATACAGGCAAGAGTACTCTAAAATCTCTATGAAAGGACAAAGAAACTAGAATAGTTAAAAAAAAATCTGGAAAAAAATAAAGTAGGAGGAAAGACTCTGACCAAATTCAGGATATATTAGTTACACTCATCAAGACAATGTGGGTATTGGCAAAAGAACAGATACATTGATAAATAGAACATAATAGAGAATCCAGAAAGAGCCCCCACACAAGTATGAACAACTGATTTTGGCACAGGTAAAAAAACAATTCGATGGAGGAAGGATGGTCTCCTCAACAATTTGGATATTCATAGGCTTCTCCCCTTACAAAAAAGAACCTGGTCCTAAATTTCACAATTTATACAAAAATTAACTCGTTACAACCAAGGAACATAATTCATAAGTCACATAGGTTTTAAGTAGCTTATTTAATTATTCACTGTCATTAGGTTACAACACAAATTATGATCCCTAATACTCAATAAGAAAAACATGACTTTTTACATTTTTATAAGTAATTTTTATTTTAATATAAAAAATACAATGCAATCACATGTGCCTGTAGTACTTACAAATATATTCTATCCAGATATCTTGTTTATATACCAACATAATTTTTATGTATTTTACAATAGCTTATGCATATTACTAATCTTGAGAAAGGTTTGCCTACAATGCCAAATAGATATATTGTGTTATTTTTTACTATTTCAAATAATTATAGTAAAATTTGCTGTTTTGCTAATGAAAAATGAACTTCTAAGCTTATATTAAATGACAACTTCACGTTAGTTTTAAAAGCCAAATAGTTGCCATATATTGATTTCCACAGTCCCCGTAGCAACCATATGATATTGATCTTTTTCATAAATATTAAAATCCTCAACCAAACTATTGTACATTGCACAAAGGAAATACAAAAGATAAAATTTTATTGGATGAATCTTTTCAGGAGGAAATTCTTCATAAGAATTTTCAGGATTTTTATTTAGAATTATATTCACAGTAATATGGAGTAATTTATTAGAATAATGAGTTTAAGGAAATATATAATCTCAAAATTATTAGAGTCAGTTTTTTAAAATAAGGGAAGTTATCTGTAATGTTCTTTAAGAACATTTATATGTTTATAAAGGCATTCATAGAAATTAAGAGTCTCAAATGTTTTTGAGTTCATTGCCATTACAATAATGGTGAATTGAAAATTAAATGTTAAAGGATTTTCTCTAAAGCTCTTGTAGATATCCACATATTACCAAAAAGAATATATTATATTTTTAATGGAACTATGGAGAAATATCTCAATGTGAACATAATCATGGAACATCAGACAACACTCAATGCTTTTAAACTCTTTTAACATCAGGTTTCACTACTACAAAATTAGGAGATAAACAAGTGTGTGTTACATATACAAGTGTAGGTAAGTTATTTAAGGCAGATATTACTGTTTAAAATTATAAATGCCTATAAGTATGTTTATTTGTTCAATTTGAGGTCACATTAAGTCTATAAAATGTAATAATAAAAATGTTTCAGTTACTACATAAATTATTCATTCTGACCGCAAAACAAGGTTTCAGTTGGATTAATAAGGTTGTAATTCAGCTACATATTCTTAATGTTTTCATAAAGATTTCATTTTCATTTAGATTAAAAGCCTGTGCTGAATTAATAAAGACAGTGCACCTATTTCTTTAAGCAAAGTATGCTTATTTTTGACAAATTTATGTGGAAATGGTGAGGAAAATTACCATTAAATAGCATAGTCAAATATTTCATAGGATATACTTATACCGAAATAATATCTATTGTTTATCTAAGTTTCAAATGTAACTGGGTATACTCTATTATTTTTTTGCTAAATATGACAACCTTACCATTGAATAATACAGATTTAGGAAAACATAAATTTATTGTGAGTCATCAGCTAATACGCAAAATATTACGGTGAACATGATACTCTCAAATCTTCCTTCCAGTTAGATGGGAGAATTTGTTTCCAACCTGTGTTTCTTTGTTTAAAACATATTAGTTAACATTAAAACCCTTAACTACCAGGTATTGTAAACAGAGAAAAAAGAAATATCATAAATAACGAATCAACTTAGGCAGAAGATAAAAAAGTGCAAATTTTGAGGGAACAGTATGAGGCAATAAAATAAACTCTGGTTCCACAGGAAATGATATTTTAAAATTAGTTAAATGATTTAAGGACTACACTGAGATAAGAGAACCAACAAAAAAATCATAACTAGTGCAAATAGAAAGAGTCATTTTTCGTAGGAACTTATGTGCACAAAACAATTTGTCTTAGGGAGTTAGAGTGAAACAAGCAATCCATATTTTCCCCTGTGTCTTGCTCAGAGTTAAGAGGATTATAAATTTGCTTTCATCATTTTGAGACTTGAAATGAAATATCATAATAGAGGATTTCTAGTATGAGCACATTAGTTTAAAGTCACTTATCTCCCTTCTCCTTTTGGAATTCACAAGGAGAATAAGGCAATGGAAATGCACACCTCTTATATGACGCTAGCAGCCAAAACCCCAAATAATGAAAAGCTTTCAGGGTTGCCAAATGCAGAGGAACTAGGACAGTAGTATGACCTGGAGTAAGTAGAAAGGATATGCCACAAAGGCAGATCCCAGCGGTATCTGGCATGTATAATTCTTGAATTGAAAGACAGGAGACTAAGCTGAAATGAGAAAATCCCTGTATAAAATAATGGGAACAATGTGCAAAGGCTGGAGATGTGGCTTTGTTCTGAGAAGTTTAGAGCAATCATATAGATAAGAAATTCTAGTTTGAGGAAATTTTTCAGAAGAAGCAAGAAGAAACAGAAAAAGAATAAAGAACCTGAGACATATAAATTGATATGTTCCTATCCGGACAACAGAGCCTCAGAAAGATAGAAATGAAAATTCAGAGAAGGAAATCTTTGTAAAACTAATGGAGGTAAATTTCTCAGACTTAATGAAACATAGAAGTAACAAAATGGACATGATTCAGAGTATATTAAAAATGGAGAAAGAAATAAACTGCAACATGCACAGAGACATTACATTAGAGTGAATTTTTTTCTAAATGTCAAACAAAAGGAGGAACTTCTAGATACTTACTGAGAGACATAAAGCAAAAACAGGGGTCATACTGATTTTGTATTTTTGAATAGCAGTGCGTAGTGCAAGAAATTGAAGTAAAAGAATGTAAAATTTAGCACACATATTTATCCAAACTGTCACTGATATGTAAGTGCAAGACAAAATTATTCTCAGGCATACAAGCCCTAGAAGTTTTGTTATAAGATATTTACAGGCAAAACAGTTATAGATGAAGTACCTACAAGTTTTAAAGTATCAACATGAATGAAAAAATGTGTTATTGGAAAAATTGTTGAAATCTAAATAAAATTGGAGTTTTGTTATGAATAATGTATTAGTGTTAATTTCTTTGTCTTGAAATATCTACCATGACAACATAAAATGTTCACATTAGTAGAAAGTGGGCAAAACTGTACTGTATTTCAACTTTTCTGTAAGTCTGAAGTGATTTTCAAATAAAAAATGTGTTAAAACAGAAAATTATTGAAAATGGATCATCAATTCAGAAGCAAAATGTAAAGGTACAAAACTTTAAAAAAATAACAGGAGAAAAACTTCAGAACATAGGATTTTGTGGAGATTTACTAACATGACACCAAAAACACAATCCATAAGTGAAAAAAGTGACAAATTGGACTTTATCAAAATCAAAAACTTTTGTTGTATGTAAGACCTTTAAAAAAAATAACAAGCTACAGACATAGAGAAGATATTTGAAAACCACATGTATGACAGAGGACTCACCTCTAGATTATATAGAAAACTCTCAAAACTCAACAGTAAGAAGAAAAACAGTCTATCTAGAAAATGGGAAAAGACATGAGACATTTCACTGAAGAGGAGTTAATGGGTGGCAAATAAGCTCAGGAAAAGATATTCAACAGCCCTAGACATTATGGAGATATAAGTTAATGTCATAATTAGATATTGTTACACAAAGAGTTAAAATATAAAATAATGACAACACCAAATGCTGATAATGATGCAGAGAAACTAGATCTTTAATACTTGCATGTGAGAATATGAATTGCTACAGCCACGCTGGACAAGTTTGGCAGTTTCTTAAAAAATAAACATAACTTAAGGGTGGCTCCATAGTGTAGTGGTTAGCACGTCTGCTTTACATGCAGAAGGTCCTGGGTTCACCCTCCAGGTGGAGCTATGGACCATACCCTGGGTGCGCCAGGCCCCGTGTGCGCACTGCTAGCACGTGGGAGGAGACATCCTGCCTTCAGAGATCCAGTTCTTAAGGGGAGATAGCAACATCCATAGGTCGGGGGTGGAAGTGCGGGGGAGAATTAAAGAGGGAGTAAAAAAATTAAACATAACTCACCTCACAATTGCACTCCTGGGTACTTACTCTAGGGGAAATGAAAAAATATGTTTACACAAAATCCTGCACATGACTGCCCATAGCAGTTCTAATTGTAATAGCCAAAACATGGAAACAACCGAAACAACCTCAAAAGGTAAAAATCTAGACAAGCAGTGGTGTACCTATAATATGGAATTCTACGCAGCAATTACATACCAGTTTGGTTGGCTGTCAAGAGCATTATGCTGAATGAAACAAAGCCAATCTCCAAAGGTTACATATTGCATTATTCCACTTATATATCATTCTTGAAAATATAAAATTATAGACATAGCAAACAGATTACTGGTTTCCAGGGTTTAGGTATGGCGGGTGATATGGAATGATTGTGGCTATATAGCAATAACCTGAGGGAGATCCCTTTGGTTATGGAACATGTTCGTATCTTGATTGTGATAAAATGACACCAAACAATATGCACAGATTATGCCAGTGTTGAATTCTTTTTGATATTGTAATTTAACTGTGAAAGATGTATCCTTTGAGGGAAACTAGGTGAAGGCAACATGACACTTTTTTGTACTATCTTTTCTACTTCCCGTGAATCTATAATTATTTAAAAGCAAAAGGTTAAAAATTGTTAGGAAGAAACTTATCATACATGAAGATACACAGAGTTACTGAACTCTTTTATTAGTCATGATATTTGTCTAATGAAATATTGTTTTTAATTGTAAAGGACCAGTAAATTAAACATGGCTAAGAAAGAAATATGGAACAAATAACTTTTCCATACATTGTCCAGGTTTCTGAATTATGTTGAAATAACAGTACACTTACCGTTAAAAATGGAACCACCGTATGATCCAGCAATTCTACTTCTGGGTATTCATTTGAAGAAAACAAAAACACTAATTTGAAAAAATATATGCATCTCCATGTTTATTTCAGCATTATATACATTGGCCGAGATATGGAAACAACCTAAGTGTCCATTGACAGGTGAAAGGATAAAGAAAATATTTTACACACACACACACACACACACACACACACGCACGCACACACACAATGGAATATTATGCAGCCATCAAAAAGAATGAAATCTTGCCATTTGCAACAACATGAATGGAACTTGAGGGCATTTTGCTAAATAAAATAAGTCAGGCTGAGAAAGACAAGTGTCATATAACTTTACTTATATGTGAAGTCTAACCTCCTCCTCGCACCCCCTCAAAAAAAAAAGTTAATAGGTACAGAAAACAGATTGGTGTTTGCCAGGGCTAGAGAGGGTGGGATGGGTGAAGGGGGTTAAAAGGCACAAACTTCTAGTTATAAAACAAATAAGTCATGGGAATGTAACGTATAGTGTGGTGACTACACTTAACAATACTGTATTGTATATTTGAAATTTGCTGAGAGTAAATCATAAAAGTCCTCAACATGCACACACAAAATTTTTTTGTAACTATGTGTGATGACGGATGACAACTAGACTTATTGCGGTTATCATTTAGTAAACCCAAAGTTTTGTTTTCATAGAAGCTGATGGCTGATTCTAACATTTATATAAAAACTCAAAGACTTGGAATAGCCAAAAGAACTGTAAAAAAGAACAAAGTTGGAGGAATTGTACTACCTGATTTCAAGACCTTTTTATAAAATAACAATAACCAAGACAGTGTGGTATTGAATAATGATAGAAATGCATAAACAGAATCTGAGAGTCCAGGAATATATATGTGTGTGTATATATATGCATATATAGAGAATTGATTATCAACAAAGATTTGAAGGAAGATTAGAAGAGAAAGGATAGTCTTTCTAAAATATGAGTCTGGAACAATTGCATAACCACACGTAAAAATATAAATTTTGATCTATACATCTCATCATATAAAAATTAAACTCAAAATAGATCACAAACCTAAAATAATAATGCTTCTATAAGAAAATGTAGGATGACTTGAAAACTCATATCCAGAAAGATATTTGCACACTGATGTTCACAGCAGCATTATTTACACTGATCAGGACATGGAAGCGACCAAAGTGTTCTATGATAGATGATTGGCTAAAGAAGCTGTGGCATATATATACAATGGAATATTACTCAGTCATAAGAAGAGATGAAATATTGCCAATTGTGACAACATGGATAGACCTCGAGATAATCATGCAAAGAAAAATAAGCCAGACTAAAAAGTTGAAAATCACATGATATCACTTATATGTGGGACATAAACCTAAAAGAAACAAATGAACAGGACAAATAAACAGAGATTCATGGACATGGACAATAGACTAGTGGTTACCAGAGGGTAGTGGGTAAGGGGGTAAGGGGTGGTAGACGAGGTAAAAGGGGTCAAATATGTGGTGACAGAAAGAAATCTAACTATGGGAGGTGAACACACGGTGCAATATATACATGCCTTACTGTTAAAATATATAGCCGAAACATTAGATTTCGTTAACAAATGTCACCATAAAAATAATTAATTAATTAAGTTAAAAAATAAAATGTAGGATAAAATATTCTTTAGTGTGAAACTATTTCTTAGACACCAAAAACCAATAAGTAAATGACAAAAATATAAATTGGACTTCATTTAAATTAGAAAAACATTGTAAAGAGAATGAAAAGACAAAGCACAGTGTGAGAAAATGTTTGCTAATCACATATCTGATAAAGGACTTCCATAAGAAATATGTAAAGAATTCTCAAAAGTCAGTAATAAGGAATTAGACTACTGAATAAAATTGGGCAAAAAATATTTGAACAGAAATTTCATCAAAAAAAATAGAGATTGCAAATAAACACATGAAAAGATGATTAGTCATAGTGATTAGGGGGATGTAATATCACAATGAGATACTATCATGTACCTATTTGAAGATCTAAAATTGAAAACACTAATGAAACCAAGTGTTTGTGAGGATGCAGAACACTGAAACTCCACTATACTGCAGGTCAGACTGTAAATGTCACAATTACTTTGGGAAACAGTTTGGTAGATTCGTAAAAAGTCAAACATACACCTACCATATGATTGATTCATTCTAAATATACATATTTATTCAATAAGCATGAAAACATATGCGATGCAAAGAATTATATTCATAACAGCTTTATTCATAATGGTGAAAAACTAGAAACAACCCAAATGTACACCAATGAGGTATGGATTAATAAATTTTGATATATTCATAGAATGAAACACTATTCAGCCACAGAAATGAATGAACTATAGGTACACACAACAACATGGATTGATTGCAAAATAATTATCCCGAGTGAAAGAAATGCAAAAAAGAGTGCAAATTGTGTGATTCTACCTATGTAAATTTCCAAAAATATTAAAACCCGACCTATTGTGACTTGGCTTCTCCTCTGAGAATGCTTTCATTGGATCCTTCTCAAGTAATGGCTGTTCGCTCTTCCTCACTCTTGGATCTTATGATACTCACATAGCCCACTGCCACTTCCATACCATTCTCTTCTGCTCATGGCTTAAAATAAAACCTCAGTTATAAATCCATTGTTTTTAAGTCTATATCAACTATACCACTCACTTTCAATGTTTGTTGCAGATATTCAGAGACTCCCTGCATACCTCAAAACCCATTTATAAAACTACACCAATCTCATTCTCCTGGTATACTCTCTCTTTACCCATTGTAGTTGTCACCATAGCATGTATCACCACCTGATACACATGCAATGCATTTTGCTTCTTTAATTATTGACTACTATTTCCCTCTAGAATGTAGACTCTTCAAGGACGGGAACTTTGTCTTCAAACACTGTTGTAATGCCAGCAACCAGAATAGTACCTAGTACATAGAGGTACTAATTAAAATTTCCTAAATGAATAACTGTCACAGAAATAGATCTTATCTAGGAAATAAAAATATTTATATATATTGAATACATTCTGGTTGCTTTAAAATATAAAAAATAAAAATATTAATAACATTATGTAAATTTAACAAAACACCTTTAAATTATCACCAACATCCATTAAGGGATAAATCAGTAAAATATTTAAAGAGGAAAAACTATGGGGGAAATATAAATTGTAAATTAGTCAAAGTAAAAGTAAATAAACAAAATCAATTAAATTAATCAATGGATGAAAGTATAAAGTGACTTTCTACATTTTTGAACTCCCTATCTTATACTTAGCTGTCTCAAATCCCCACCTCTTTTTTACTACTCTTAAGACAGTTTTTCCTCTCTTATATGTCCACATTAGTTTATAAACTTACATGGAAAACTTCACACTTATTTCTATGAAATTTCAAATTGATTTTGGTCCACGATTAATTAAAAAGATGTCTTTTGAGGGATCGGGCAAAATGGCATATACAATAGAGGCTTTGTTCACCCCCTCTTGCGACCACATCAAAGTTGTGATGGAAACACTGAGAAAACAGAGAGCAGAGTCACCTTGGGTCTAGATGAATAGAAGACCAGCTAGGGAGAGAAATAATAAATCACCAGAAAACATAGAAGGGGGAAGAGGGGTATTAGATTTAGACGGGTGATCACTTTGTGAATTATATAGATCTCTAATCACTATGCTCTACAACTGAAAGCAATATATTATTGTATGCCAACTATAAAAACTCATTGAATTGTACAATGTAAATATGAGCAACTAATTGTCTATTATACTTGAATAAAACTTGTGGAAAAAAAACATTATAGTGAGTAAAGGAAGCTAATCACAAAAGATGACACATTTTATGATTCTATTTGTATAAAATGTTCAGAGTAGACAAACCCATGGCGATAATACGTTAGTGTTTGTGAGTGGTTGGGGAGGAGGAAGTAATAGAGAGTGTGGCTGCTAATGGCTACAGGTGTCTTTTAGGGTGATAAAAATGTTCTAAAATTGGATAGTGGTAACAGTTGCACAACTCTGAATTTACTAAAACCACTGAATTGTATATTTTAACAAGGCGAATTTTATGTTCTGTGAATTATATCTCAATAAAGTTGTTACATAAAACAAAAAGATGTCTTAAAAATATCTGTTTGGTTGTAGTTACCT
Source organism: Eidolon dupreanum (assembly GCA_028627145.1). Lineage (NCBI taxonomy): Eukaryota > Metazoa > Chordata > Mammalia > Chiroptera > Pteropodidae > Eidolon > Eidolon dupreanum. The sequence goes on along the minus strand of CM053505.1, from coordinate 90,785,198 downwards.
GTGCAAGTAAGATGAAGATGCTGACGCTATTTTTTAATGAGATATAATTGACACATAACATTGTATAATTTTAAAGAACACAACATAATATTTTGACATACAAATAGATTGCAAAATGATGACCACCGTAAGTTTAGTTAACGTCATCGGCACACATAGTTAAAATCTTTTTTTTCTTGTCATGAGAACTTTTAAGAAAATATCAGGGGCTAGAAGGTGGGGGAAATAGGGAGAAGATGGTAAAAAGGTACAAACTTTTCACTATAAGATGAATAATGTCTGAGGTTCTAATGTATAACATAGTGACTATAGGTGTTAATACTGTATTGTATAATGGAAATTTCCTAAGAGAATAGAATTTAAATGGTCTCACCAAACTATATATATATTACATATATATATATATATATACATATATATATATATACACATACATACATACATATATATATAAATTAGATAGGTAAATATATAGATGTAGATGACAAATATAGATATAGCTATATCTATAGATAGATGTAGATATAGATATAGTGAGGTGATGAATGCATTAATTAATTAGATGAAAGTAATCCTTTCACAATGTGTACATATTCCAAATCATTTTGATGTACACTTTAAGTATCTTACAATTTTGTTGTCAATGATACCTCAATAAAGTTTAAAAAATTAGAAAAAAAATTATACCAATCTTTTTTGAGAGACCTTGTAAATGTCTTTCTATAGTCTCTAATATCTCCTTCTGATAAATGTAATATTATAATTATTGAGTTTTATTAAGAAAACTAATAAGAATAATGATCACTATAATCATTTATTCAGTGCTTATTTACCTGTCACTCATAGAGTTTAGTTTATATTTTTTTGTTGATTTCATTTAATTTTGAAAATTTCTGGGTAATTTGCACATTTAAATTTACAAATAATTTTGAGTTAATTTATTTTTAAGGTGCAAAGCTTGTGTCTTTCTTCATTTATTTCTGTATGGTCGACCATTTGCACCATCACCATTTGTTGATGATGACTAAAGAGCAAAAGACAAAAGACTAAAAGATTATCTTTTGTGTCTTGAAGTTTTTTTATTCTTAAGACCAATGTCAAATTCTCTGTAGTTGAGTAAGTCCATTTGTGAACTCTATTCTGTTCCATTTATCTATGTGTCTATTTGTTTTTAAAATATCATGCTCTCTTGATTACTGTAGCTTTGAAATAAATCTTGAAATTGGGAAGTGTGAGTTCATCAACTTGTTCTTCATCAGTATTATCTAGACTACTCAAAAGTATAAAACACATTTGCCAATATGTACAAAATAACTTGCTGAGATTTTTATTGGGATAGTACTGGTTCTTTAGGTCAATTTGAGAATTGAACATATTAATAATAATGTCTTTTGATCATAAACAAGGAATATAACTCAACTGATTTATTTTCCTTTCGTCGCTTTCAAGTGTGTTTCATATTTTTTTCCAACAGACACCTGTAAATACGTTGTATTTATACTTGAGGATTTTTTTCTCCTTCGGTGTAGTGTGGTATTGTTTCTTTCATTTTTAAATTATTTTACTGGCATATAGAAAATCCACTGAATTTTGCATATTGACTTTGAACTTAAGCTTCCTACCATGTCTACAAATTCCCATATAATCACAGAACAAAGGGTCCATTTCTGTTTGAAATTCCCAAATAACGGCATTGCATCTGAGTGAATTTCAGCGATTCACCACCAGGGGGCACAGGTTTGCACTTCCTGCTCTGTGCCCCGCAGCCAGCACGCAGCGTGAAAACCCGCCATTTTCGACCTGCGTGGCGCACACGCTCCGTCCGCCCGCGAATGTTGGCGCCCAGTCCACGCTGAGGAAAAGAACTTCCTTTTCTTAAGCCCAAAGCGGTGCTCCTTCAGATTCAGAAAATTTGGGGCCATGTCAGCAGAAGGAAGAAGTTTCCTGTACGTGGCCCTGACCCCTGAGGAGTGTGCTTTGCCGCAGTTTGTCCTCGACGTTTTTCTAAATAGTAAGTATAGAACCTTTTTTTTTTCCTGAAGCGTTACAGCGTACTTGACGCTTTACTTTCTCATATAATATTTTAACAAGAGTTAATTTGCAAGATTATCCATTCACTGAGGATTTTTAAGCATCCTGTATTTTATTTATTTACTTCTTTATTTTTTACGGGTTCAGAGTTGTTTCCCAGGAGAAAGCCCAACGCAGTTTCAAACAGACGGAAACACAAACGCAGTCTTGAGGTAAATGTAAAAATTGGGATCAGCCATTCTTCAGTAGAATCATATCGCAGCCCGAGGCAAAGGAAAAAAAGGTTGTACCCCAATACATTCATTCACTCATTGGTATTAATTTTTCTACCAGGACTCAAGGCAGAGCAGCTTTATGCTTTATCCCCACCCTGCTCCCAGGATCACCACAAGCATTGTCAAGAATTACTCAGAAAGATGTAACTCATATTATAATTGACTTAAGGCCTCCGTCCTGCACTGCAGGTAGTGTGGCTAAATATGGCATCCCCTGTTTCTCTATATCCCTAAAAAAAATTAGAAGTATCATTTTCGTATCAGAAAATCCACTGGTTTAATGTTGCACAATTCAGTGAGTTTTAGTAAATTGAAATTCATGAGAATGCCTTCACTCAAGAAGAAACCTACTGCTCATTTGTACTTGGCTCCCTATTCTATTCCCAGCCTATATTCTTTGGTCACTGATCTATATTTTTTGCTTTAAATCTGAATTTCTGGACATTACATATATATGGAATTATACCACGTGAGATATTTTATGCTTTTTTTAAAATTATATTGTTTTAAGCTCTATAGATGTAGCATGTATCAGTACTTCATTCCTTTTTATGGTTGAAAAATATTCCACTGTATGGATATACTACATTTATTTATTCCTCAGTTGATGGACATTTGGATTGCTTCCATTTTTAGCTATTATGGATATGAATAATGGTACTATGAACATTCATGTACAAGTTTTTCATTTCCTTTGGGTTTTTAACTAGTTGTGGGAGTGCTGGGTCATAAGGAAACCCTTATGTTTAACATTTGGAGGAATAGCTAAGCTGTTTTTTAAAGTGGCTCAATAGGCCTTGAAAATGTTATGATAGGTGAAAGAACACAGATACAAGACAGTGCCCTCGCCCTGCCTTCAGGGACCCTTCCCTTGGCCATCTGATATGGGGCAGACTCCACATGAGGAACTGAACTCCTTCAGTGGTTGGTTCAAATATTTGGCATATCTTAGTGCAGGGTTAGGAATGAGAAGACTCAAGATGATGCAGTGAGGTGACAGAGCAGGGACACTGGGCAGGGATGGTCTGAGTTCAAGTAACAGCTTGGTAGCTTGCAGGCTGTGAGATGCCAAGACAATTATTAACTTTTCCTTCTCTTTTGTCATTAGTAAAAAAAGCATATATCCCAGCTGCTATGTCATAAAGTTCTTGTAAGAACTCGATAAATACATATGTGTGAACAACTGCCTAGAATCTTTGGCACATTGTAAGCATTTTTGGTCCTACAAATATTTGTGCACAAGTTTTTGTGTTTTCATATGTTTTGACTTCCCTTGGGTGTATACCTAGGTAGAATTGCTGGGTCATATGGTAATTATGTTTAACATTGTAAGGAACTGCCAGGCCTTGTTCCAAAGTGTCTTCAATATTTACATTCCCACAAGCATTGTTTTCTCAACAACATTGCAAAGAACTGTTGTCTTTTTATTAATTTTAGACATTTTACAGGATGTGAAATGATCTCATTGTGGTTTTAATTTGCATCCTCCTAATGACTAATGATATCGAGCATTTTTTTATGTATTTATCGGCCATTTGTTTACCTTCTTTGGAGAAATACCTATCCATATCCTTTTTCCATTTAAAAAAATTAGTTTGTCTTTTTATTGTTAAGTTGCAAAAGGTGTTGCTATATCCTGCATAATAAGTTCTTATGAAATATATGATCTGCAAATCTTTTCTCCTGTTCACTTCTTCAATAGTGTCAACACCTTTGAAGCACAAAATATTCATTTTTAGCGAAGTCCAGTTTATGTATTTTTTTCTTGTGTTTCATATGCTTTCGGTATCATACCTAAGAAATCTTTGCGTAATCCAAAGTCACAGAGATCTATCAGTAGCATTTTGACCCAAAGGGTCATTCCCCTCCTCTGGTATTACTTTATTCACTTGGCCTCTAAGGCACTATTTCTCCTAGTTTTCTGTTTAAGTCACTGGCTGTTTCTTCTCAGTTTCTTTGATGGATTCTCTCTTCCCTGTAGTCTTAATGTCAGAATGCATTAAGTTCGAGGACCCCTTCTCTTTACTTCATCCATACACACACTCTGAATGAACATTTTCAGTCTCATGGCTTTAAATACCATCCGTATTAATGCTGATGACACCTAATTTTATATTTTCAGCTTAGACTGTCCTTCTGAACTCCAGAGGGCACGATTGTCTACTCAGCATCTCTATTCGCATGTCTAACAGTTATATTAAATTTAACTGATCTCTTAACCAGCCTCACAGCCTCGTTGAACTGGAGACCTCCCCATCTCAAGTAATATACATCCTATTCATTAGTCAAATCTATAAGCACTCTTTAAAAAATATATATACCTACAAAATAAGTGTTTTAACTGGTAAGTCAAATAATGGTACCACTTTGCTGTGCCAAAACCTGCAGTGGCTCTGCTATCAAACTGAGATCAAAAGCCAATAACTGCAATGGGTTATAAGGCCCTCTATTAACTAGCCTCCCTTTCTTTTGCTGAACTCCATCCTTAAAGGCTCTCCCTGGGTCATTGTACTCCAGCCACACTGGCCTCCCTGATGTTCCCAGGACTGACCAGTCACTCTCCTCAGGATATTTCCATAGGATGTCCCTCAGGCTCACCGTTGTATGTTCTAGCTCATGTTATCCCTCTTTCACATCCTTTATATGTTCCAGATGTTTGCTCAGAAATCACCTTCTCACTGAGACTGTAGAGGCAGACAAATAATTTTCTCTCTACCCTTCTGAGTTTTTGCCTGAGACCCCTGTAATAAAAGACATTAACAAGAGAAAAGAAACTGAAGTTATAAACATGTGGATCTTCTCTCTGCATGGGAGGTACTCAGGGGGAGTAACTCTCTGAGTTGCTTAGAATACCATCCTAATAGGGAAAGGGGGTGGATATAGATCTCTTAGGGGGTATAAATGATTTTTAGGAAAGATGAATGGGCCCTTACAAGACTAGATGGGAAGTGTGAATGTTTGTGACAAAGTGTGTTTGGGTGTAGTGCTGACTTCTAGTCTCCTCCTCTGTGATAAGAGTCAATCTCCTGTGATTGCTGAAACTCCCTGGGAAGGGATTTATGACAATCGAGTTTCTTTTGGAGGATCTGTCCTTAGACAGATACGGGGAGTTCAAAGAAAGCCTCTTCCTAAATTTGCTAGTTTTTAAAAGCCTACAGCTGAAAATAATTAAAATACCACAGTGGCATATTTTGGAGTGGCATATTCTACTACCCTTCAAATTCTTCCTTGATCACTTTATTTAATTTTGCAGCCAGTCCTCATACCAGGACTCTGGATCCCTTTTAACATGGATGTGTATTTTCTTCTTGACCTTTATCATTATCACCTTCTATTGGTATATAATTTATTTATGTCTGTACCCCCTTCCCCTCGCCTGGAATGCAAGTTCTATGAGGAAAAGTAGTCTTGGTTCTTTTGTTACATGATGGCATGTAATTGGCACCAATAAATATTTGTTGAGTAAATACCAAATGGCAGTGTTTAGCTATCATAATTAAAACAATTAAACATCTGGGTCAAGAAGTGACTCAAGCATCAGTGTAACAAAATTGAAAGCTCAAATGATATGAGGCCCAATTTATATTAGCAAAAATAAAGTTTAAAATCTCATCTTCCCAGTATTTACCCAGATAAATTCCACATGCAATAAAGAGGTAGAGTATAAGATATGAACCATAAAATCCCCTTGATCCGGAGAGGGACATATGCTATTTTTTTTTTGTTAAGGAACAAACTCAAGTTGCAGAAAAATGTTCTTATAAAATATGCTCAAACTTGCACAAACAAAAAGAAGGCAAAAAGGAAAAAAATCCTTTCATGTGTACATGTATGAGTTGTTAGATTGTTGTGTGAGGAAGGAAAACAATGTGGGCAGATAAGTACATGGTTTTTGGTAATGGCTGAGGCTGGATATGAGAACTAAGTAAGAATTTTTTTTTGATAATTGTGTATTATCTCAAATATTAGAAAAAGCAAGTAGTGTCTTTTAATTAACATTTCACACATTTTTTAAATTAAAGTCAACTTAGCTCTTACCAAATTAAACAAATTAAAGTCTTCAAGTCTCAAGCTTCCCAATCTGTAAAAAGGGATAATTTCTGGCTGATCACCAGTAATGACAATTATGACAATTATTAAAATTACTGGGTTCTCACTGATATGTCAGGCACTGCTTTATGTGGTTATACTCATTTAATTTGCATAATAAAACTCATAACAGGTAATAGTATTACATTTGCCTCAGTGATCTGTCAAGAGGATTAAATGAGCCGACACATGAAAATACTGCTATAAACTGAACATAACCTAGAAATGGAAGTAATTACATCATTTTAATATGCAGTCACATCTGACAAAACAAATTTATTGATAAGTTTATTCCTTGAGAACTTGTATACCTAGCTTTCAGCATATGAACACTCTGAAGAATCCAACCCATTAGCTAAGCTTAATCACCACCACAGTGTGACCATGTTATTCAGTATGGCAGCCATTAGCCACATGTGTCTCCCGGCCCTTAAAATGTAGCCAGTTCAAATGGAGATGTGCTGTAAGTATAAAATACACATTAGATTCTAAGCATTTCATGTGGAGAAAGAAAGGAAAATATTTTACTTATATGCTTTTAATATTCATTACCCTTGGAATTATATTTTTGATGTATCCAAGTAGATTGCTAAAATTATTTCAACCTGTTCCCCTTGCACTTTTTAATGTGGCTACTAGAAAATTTTAAATTACATATGTGGCTCTATATATGTTTCTATTGGTTAGTGCCACTTTATTCCAAATTGTTTCTAGAGGGTTTGGTTAACATGTGCCTACTAGGGCATTCCTTGATCTGTGGCACCCAGATCCTTGTAAAGCATATTACCTGAGGCCCTTCTCAGAACATAGTTGAAATAATATGGAGTAAAAGAAATGGTTGGCATGGCAAGATGGTAAATGGAGTGTGAACCAAAAGCAAAAGGGTCGAAAAACTTTTCAGTTTCAGAACTCATAGATAGCAATTATTTTTTTAATTTAATTTATTTTTTAAAAAATTTAAAGCTTTTTCTCCATTTATTGAAGTATAATAGACAATTAGTTGCTCATATTTACATTGTACAATTCAATGAGTTTTTTCAATTATACTTGGCATACAATAATATATTAGTTTCAGTGGTACAGCATAGTGATTAGAGAGCTATATAACTCAAAAGTGATCACTCACTAAATCAGGTACCCCTCTTCCCCCTTACATATTTTTGACAATATTGTTGACTATTTACCTTATGCTACACTTTATATCTCCATGTCTATTTTGTGTCTATCCATTTGTACTTCTTAATCCCTTTGTCCTTTTTCACCATCCCCCCGACCCCCCCCAGTCTAATAAGCCTCAAAATATTCTGTATCTATGATTTTTTTCTATTTTTGTTGTTGTTGTTGTTTATTTTGTTCTTTAGATTCCACATGTATGCAAAATCACGTGGTATTTGTCTTTCTCTATCTGACATACTTCATTATGCAAAATACCCTGTAGGTCCATCAAGGCAATATCTTTTCCATCCCTTCCTTTTAGTCTGTGTGTGTCTTTTAATCTAAAGTGAGTCTCTTGTAGGCAGCATATGTAGGGGTTTTCTTACCCATTCAGCCACTCTATCTTTTGATTGGAGCACTTAATTCTTTTCCATTTGAGCTACTTATTGATAGGAATGTGGTTATTACCATTTTTTATTCCTGTTTTTGATACATGTTTTCTTCTTAAAGAAATCTCTCTAATATTTCCTGTAATACTGGCTTGTTGTTGATAAATTCCCTTAGCTTATTTTTGTCTGGGAAGCTCTTTATCCGTCCTTTGACTCTAAATGATAGCTTTGCTGGATAAAGCATTCTTGATTGTAGATCCTAGGTTTTCACCACGTTGAATATTTTGTGCCAAGTTTCTTTTGAGAAATCAGCTTCCAGTCTTATGCGTCCTCCCTTTTCTCTTGCTTCTTTTAAGATTCTCTCTTTGTATTTAACCTTTGGCATTTTAATTCTGTGTCTTGGTGGGGGCCTCTTTGGGTGCATCTTTTGGGGGATTCTCTGAGCTTCCTGGGGTTTTATGTTTATTTCCTTCACCAGGTTGGGGAAGTTTTCCATCATTATTTCTTCAAATAGCACTTCACCTTTTTGTTTTCATTCAGGTACCCACATGACATGGATATTTTTACATTTAATAGTGTTTCATAGGCTCCTTAAATTATTATTAGAGTCTTGGCTTCTTTTTTCTTGCCATTCTGATTGAGTGTTCTTGGCTTCCCAGTCCTCTATTTTGGTGGTTCGATCCTCTTCTTTATCCACTCTGTTGATTCTCTCTAATATACTCTTTATCTCAGATAATGTGTTCTTCATTTCTGACTGGTTCCCTTTTATAATTTCCATTTCTATTCTTGTTTTTACCTTTGTTAAAGTTTTCACTGAGTTCATTTACTCTTCCCCTAAGTTCATTGAGTATCTTTATAACCAGCGTTTTAAACTCTACATCTGTGAGATAACTTGACTCCATTATTCCTGGATCTCTGTTCTGTTCTCTCATATGGTTTCTGCCTCTTTGTCTTTTATTTTGGCTGCCTTTCCACGTCTGTTTCTGTGTACTAAGCAAAGCTCCTAAGTCTCCTGGTTTTATTAGTGCGGCTTTGTGTAGTAGGTATCCAGTGGCCCAGTTCTGGAAAGAGTTCAGCTGGAGGCCAAGTTAAGCCCCAGCTCATGCCCCTCTGGGGCTACCTGTTAGGATTCAGCAAGCAATCAACAGATGCTGTGCTTATAGGGGCCCCTAAGAAATCGTACCAAAAACTGAGGTCACCTGCTACCAGTGAGAGTCTTGGTGCTGCTCAGCAAGTATCCCAGGACTTGCCAGGGACACTCCTGGATGTGGCTTGGGTGGGGCCATGATTTGGGAGAAGTGGAGTTCCAGGGAATCCTCTGGGCAGAGCAACCTCTGTTATCCAATTTGATGACATATCAGCTATGGCGAAGCTGTGTCAGCACACTGGGAGGAAAGAAGGCTCAACAGAGAGACAATGGATACTGCATGCACACACACATCTATAGCGAATGAACTTTCCAGAATTGGAATTGGAATCTTTTTCCAAGGGTTGGGCTCGATGTCACCATACAGAATATTGCCAGTGTCACTGAGCAACAAGGCTTGTTTTCCCATTGCTGGTATACGCCCATCCATTCTCATAGGTAAATATCCTGTAGTTTATCTGTGTGGTGTGTTTTAATTCAGTATAAGGAGAGCTGCTGCCAGCAATCCAAGCTTGGATTGATAAGATGGGACTTTGGTTATGTAACATCTGTCACTTTTGCTATAAGGTTAAGAAATAATATAAATTAAAATTTTCCATTAGAAAGATGATACTGTTGTCACACTCTTGCTTGCCACCATCTGTTACAAAATCTCCAACCACTGGCCCCTGTTTTACTCTTCTGTAGGTGTATTAAGTTTTAATTTGCATGGATTCCATGTAAAAGTAGCCGAGAAAGGATAAGGGAATGACGTATGTTCCAGCAAAGCTGGCTTTTACTGGAAATGAACAAACCAGTGTAAGATAGAAAAAAAAGATAAAGCCGGACACTAGTTAAAGTGGTAAGGACAGATTTTCATCAGTAATACACTATTGCAGTAGGGAAGAAGGTCCGGTGTGAACAGAATTCAACTTTGATTTATACAGAGATGGAAGCTTATTTTAAGGGCAGAGGAGGGAGTAGGGATGGAAGAGAGCAGAGACTTGAGCAGTCAGGGAGTGTCATTGTAGGGATATAGCCTTAGGCCGTTAGATACTATTTTAATGTTTGTCCAAGTCTTGTAATGTGTGTGTGTGGGAGATGGACAGTATCTCATTTGGGCTGTACGTCTGTATATTATTATCAAAGTGATCATAGGACAAAATGGATGAGGAAATTCTGTTCTAAAGAAGAAAACACAGAAAGGCCTAATAGATAACCTGCCTCTAAGATTTCCCCCTCAGATCCCTTCTTCATACTGTCATTTTAATAGTCTTTATGACTGTGTCGCTTCCTTTCTTAGAACATGCCACCTGTTTGTTATTTGTACACTGTAGACCATGAGAATGTGAAATGGTCTTTTTTGCCTTCACATCACCAATGCCTAGCAAATTGTAGGTGTTCATTACATGTTCAATGCATAGAATTGATCTGGAAAAATGTCATCATTTGTTTATGCAAAAAGATTGGTATGCAAAATATAATGGCAGTGCAGAAAGAGAGCGGGGGAGACATGGGGTCATAAATCCATAGAGATCACATTTCCTTGGGGTTGTGGTATACCTGTCTGCAAGTTAATTTCTTTATGAACAGTTTTACTTAATTTTTCTTCTTATCTTAGAAATCTAATTTTCACAAAATCTTATTTCTCATCTGAAAGAGATCATTTAAAGACTAAAGTTGCTAAAGGAAATTGCTAATAATTAAATTTGGTTGAGTTTCAATAATCATATTCTGCTTATGTTTTAGATCAATTGAATGAAAATAAATAGACAGATAGATAATAGATGGATGGATGGATGGATTGGATGGATGGATGGATGGATGGATGGATAGGTAGGTAGATAGACAGGCACAGTGGCATACAGTCCTGAAAATTTGTGCTATGGATAATCCTAAAGAGCAGTTCATCTAGAAATTACTTATTTTTAATTCATCGAAGGATTTTTTGGTTTTAAATTATTTCTTTTATCTAATTTTGTTCTTCCACTCATATTTGCATTTGTTTGCATTCTCTAGCACAAGAGAGAAGCAGCATAGGTGGCCACTCTGTAGCAGAGGCAATCAGTTGCCTTTCCAGCCCATAGACTTCACTCAATGAGAGCAAATACTCATAGACCCAAATGAATAGCAGTGGGAATTTCATTTCTGGTATTCTAAAAATAAAAGTATCAGAACGTGTCTTTAAAATGAGAGTAATGGCAAATTATTACACCTAAGACCAAACCCAGAGCAGAGCGGTATTTCCCTGGCATATAAAAAAGGTGTCATCCTGACAGCAAGGGCTTGGATGAAGGCTTCAACTCTCTTTATGCAGTTTGGTGTTTTAAACATATAAAAGAAAAGAACATTCTATCTGTTATTCTCCCTATATTTCTTTGTAGTTTAAAGGCAGGCGACTGTCTGGAGAAGGCTTATTTTAAAAGCTACATGTCTTTTAATCTCAGGGCTTATTACAAATAGAAACAAATCTTGGAAAGGTAAAATACACTGGCACTTGAACATATGTCATGTTTTAACATTAAAGTCACCAGAAAAATATGAACTTCTATCTGGCATGGATTTGGTACAAAAAAACACATTTTTGGAGACAACTTGTATAAATCCATAACAGATTAAAGAAAGAACGGGAAAATAACATTTTCTCATTGGCCTATTAGCTACCTTTCCAGGAAATAACTCCTAAAAATAAGTCTTTCCTCTTGCAAACAAGTTCTCAGAAGCATGATAATCCCCACAGGAAGCTGTTAAAACAGGTGAGCTCTGGGCTGCCTGCTAGTAAAAGGTGGCTCTCTGGCATTTCGACTACATGCCAGTATGGATGGAAGAAGGAGCTGCAGTGTATCCTAGGATTAACCATGGTCACAAAGCTAACATTCACTGAGCATCAACCATGGGCAAAATCCTCTGCTAAATGCTTTAAATGAACCAGTGGTGGGTGCTCAGGAAATATTTGTTGAATTGTATAATTATCATATTAAAGCACTTTGCCAGCTGAAGTAACATAAATCTGATCATTATAGCAATATATTAAAAGATATTGTTATTAGCCCTTTCTAAATCAACCTAGTGATGTTCAGAGAGATGAAGGAACTTGACCAAGGTCACGTAGTTTGTAAGCCAATGATCTATTTTAAACTTTCCAATTCTATTAAATTGGGATTATTATCTCTGTTTTATACATAAAGAAATTGAGGCTAGAGAGATTACGAAATTGCTTTTTGTTGTTCAGATGGTAAATGGGAGAGCTGAGATATAAACCAGTTGTGTCAGAGGCTAAAGATCATGTCGGAAACCTCTAGACCAGTGGTCTCTAACCGTTTTGGCATCTCTAACCAGGGGACCTGTGCTCCTACGAGAATCTAATGCCTGATGATCTGAGGTGGAGCTGAGGCGGTGATGCTAGTGCTGGGGAGCGGCTGCAGATAAAAATGAAGCTTTGCTTGCTTGCTGGCAGTTTACCTCCTGCTGTGCAGCCCTGTTTCTAACAGGCTGTAGGCCATACCAGTCCACAGCCCTGGGGTTGGGGACCCCTGCTCTAGACTACAAAATGATTTAGTAAACTAGGCCATTGCTTACATGCCTACAACCTTTTCCTAAATTTCCTTTCAATAGTCTCTATAGCAATGTCATTGCTTCTGCCTTTACTGAAATTCCCACAATTTCTGCCTGATTATGAAACAAATGAGGATGCATTCTCTGTAGAACACTCCAGCTTAAATGCTTGAGTATTGTCATAGTTAATTTTATGTGTCAATTTGGGTAAAGTATTCCCAGATAGCTGGTAAAACAGTATTTCTGGGTGTGTGTGTGTGTGAGGGTGCCTCTGGAGAGATTAGCATTTGAATCCATAGACTGAGTAAAACTGATGGCCCTCAGCAATGTGGGTGGACAGTATCCTATTCATTAACAGTGAATAGAACAAAAAGGCAGAGGAGGACAAATTTGCTCTCCTTTCTTAAGCTGGGACTTCCATCTTCTGCCATAAGATAACAGAGCTCCTGGTTCTGATGCCTTCAGACTCCAGGACTTACACCAGGTCCCCCACCCCCACCTCCTTAAGGTTCTTAGGCCTCTGGCCTTGGACTGGGAGTTACATCATTGTCTCCCCTGTTTCTTGTGCCTTTGGACTCAGATTGAATTCCACCACTGGCTTCCTGGTTCTCCAGCTTGCAGACAGCAGATCATGAGACTTCTTGGTCTTTATAACTGTGTAAGCCAATTCTGCTTATAAGTATATATTTTGCGTGTGTGTATGTATGTATGTATGTATGTATGTGTATACGTACATATATGTATGTGTATGTGTATATATATGCTTCTCTGGAGATCCCTGGCTAGTACAGTATTACCTGGGAAAACATATCAGCAGAGCTCTACCATCAGACTGGCCAGCTCTCACACTGGACCTGAAGGGATGATGCATACAATATGCATTTGGGGGGCAACATGGATCAACAGAGATTAAATATATAGAAGGCAATTTAGAATGCTACTTTAAAAAACTGATGACAATCTAAATGGATGCATTTGGTAGAGAAAGAATTCACAGTAATATGAAAGGTATGTGGAAAGCATAATTTATAAGGTAAGCATGTATAATTCTGAGTTATCAGACTTCCCCACATACTTAATTGAGGTATACATAATGACTGAGACAAGAAGTCAGGGTTTTTTTTCCTTTTAAGAAGCTAATTTGCTTGTACTATCTTTGAGGCAGAATAAAATCTGGTGTGACCTTATTATAAAGTTATTTACACCATTTATCTTAAAGATGGTCTCCATTGGGAGTAAAAAAAGAGATTGAATTCATAATATTTTAATCTATTGCTGTTGGTGTGCATAAGTCACACATTTCTATATTGAGTGTTTGCATATTGATTGTAGCTTGACCTTAACAATTTATCATTTAGTCTCGTACCATCACCCTCTGTGATAGATGTTACAGCTAAGGGTCTATAGCAGCAATTTCATTATAGTCTGCATGTTTCAGGTTTCATAAATAAGCAGTCAAAATCTACTGCAGGCTATGAGATGTTTTAGTTTGCATATCTATATTATCATTTTAGTTCCATATTGTAGCTTCCATCCATCATCTATAGAATAATTTTTCATTTTCAGAGGCAGTTCCTACAGGAAACCATTTTAATGACCATTAACTGAGGAGAAAACTGACAAAAAGAAGGTAAAAGTATTAAATCCCATTTCTCCCCACCAATATAAATAAATTGAATGAATGAAGAATTAATAATGCAAATTCTCCACTATGATAAACACAAATGAGGTTTATAAATGCTTATAGAATTAATCAATAACCATGTAAACAGACTATACACTAATGGCCAAGCCCAGTAAGTATATGCTTAATGAATAAATAAGTAGGTTAATATTGTGGAAGATATAAATTTGAAAACTATGTTCATGACCCCAATCAACTTAAAACCTAAGAGAGGAGGAGAAAATAAATCTGGAAAAAAGAATTCTGGAATGGGATTTAATACCATTCCCTTCTCTTTGCATGCTAAATGTCAACAGAGTAGTACTACAAGAGTTGAAGTGAGAAACATATTTCTTAGTGTCTGTATAACTGTCCAGTTCCCCAAATGGTTAGCCCAGAGTAAGGTAAGGTGGTCTCAGGTAATCTTTAAATTTCTCTCTGCCTTCATGTATACAGGCCCTGTGCCTAGTTGAAGCATGTGATACTTCTGGCCCTGCCTTACTGGCTGTTTTAACATCACTTTCAGCGTTGGACTCTCATAACCTACTCATATCTATTACATTTCTGCTCATATTAACTCCTTACTCCTCTTCTGCTTAAAATCTCTTTCCCTGAATTTGCCACATGTTTAAATTTAAGCAAGTCTCTTCTCTACATTTCAGGATCTTCATATATACAATTTGTAATAATACTTACCCTACCTATTGATAGGGTCGTTATGAAAATTTGGTGAGATAATGTGGATAAAAATTTTTCTGTGTACTATGAAATAAAAGTACACATATACGCAAACGAAAAGTGATATATTAGAGGTAGTAATAATAGTGAACAATAACAGTCTGTTGAACTTATTATGGTTAATATTATAGTACTAATATTGATAGGTGTACTGGGTTAAAATTCATGTCCACTTAAAACCTCAGAATATGACCTGATTTGGAAATAGTGTCTTTGCTAATGTGATTAGTTAAGGATCTTGAGATGAAATCATCCTGGGATGAGGGTGGGCTCTGGCTTTAAATGTGTAGACTGTGCTATAAGTATTACCAGTCATTCTCAGTCTCTTCCCACTTAATATATTGAGTTGGTTGCTTAACTGCGTATACTTGGTACAAAGTATTATATGTCTGCACTGAATTTAGTCTTTGGTGGAATCAAGGACAGCTATGGTGTCCTAGGGGGAAAAAAAACACTGTTATTCTGAGTCAGAGACAGACATGCTGCCTATTAAAAATGTGAACTGAGGTATGACACTTTATTTTGGCCTTGTTTTCATCATCTTTAAAATGGGAGCAAATTTTGGTTCACAAGATTGCTGTGGAAATCAAAAGAGAAAACATTAAAGCACAAAGCCCCCCAGTGCCTGACCTTGTGCACAGTTCATAAATCTTCCCCTTACTCCCAATATGCCTCTCATTTCCTCTTCTGTCTTTCTTTGCACACCCCTACTTTTTCATGATAGGAATATTGAACATATAATTTTAAAAAGAGTATTAATTGACTCAGTGACAGTTATGGGGAACTAAGTTTTGCCAAAAAGCAATAAAACAAATACAATGCCCAAAGGGCCATCGTTTGTGAAATATTGTTTTGAATTTCAAGTCTGTACCAGTGGAAAATAAAACGCAACCGTTCTCTACTCTCTACCACCATGGATTCTGATAACATGAATTTTCAGTACCTAATGTGTTTACTAGGTATCTGAAAAATATTATGTATGGCTTGAGGCAAACATGAATTGCTTTCAGAATGAGCAAATGAGCTGCAGATTTCTATTGAGTAGATAACTAAAAGAAATAATTCAGGAACATTATAAAACAACAGTAAGTAGTCTGCACTGATCTTTTAAAAGCAACACAGAAGATTTGTTAGAAATATTTGGTGTGCTTTTTATTACAAAAGGTTAAATCCTATTTTTAGAAACATGTCTATTCTTGTTGTGCTGACTTTTTGTTTATAAAGAGGAGTAGTTTGTCAATTTTTTTCCTGCAAATATGGAGATGATCATATTATTTTCCCCTTTAATAAGTAAACTTGGTAAATTAATTGATTTTTGAATATAAGACCCTCACCAAGGCTCAGGGCAGCCTGCTTCCAAATATCCCACAATGGCATGTTAATGACTTTTCTCTATTTTTTTTTATTAATGTATACCAGCATTAGTTTTATCAATACTTCTTCCAAAGATACAAGGAATAAGTTTCAATCTTACAAGAACCACCCTGTTATGGAAAAGAAAAATTGTTGGCTCGTTTAATGGAATTACCAAAACCTTAAAACGCTCCTCAGACTATTTTCTCTGTCTCATTGTAATTCCCCAGAACTAAAAATAAGGCAGAATTACTCTACTTTCTTTGCTTCTGTGTCTATATCTATATGTCACAATTACCTTTTCAAAATTTAAGATATCACTCAGACTCATAATCTTGAATTCTTAGGAGTGATAATAGACCTTTTGTCATTTTTGCATGGAGGAGAGCATAAAGTAAAAAAGTTAGGAGTGTCCTTTACTCTCTTTTATGTTTATTTTGCTGATATATAAACACAAATTTCTTTTACTGAATTTGTCATTCCCAAGGGATAACTTTGAGGAAGGTTTCACTGATTTTCTCCTAAAGATATGCATTAGGGAACCTGATAAGCCTTCTGCTGAAAAACACACAAAACCAGAATGTCCTTTAAAGGTACAGTTGAGCTTAGAAAAAAGTAAGGGACATCTCTTAAGGCCAAAGGCAAGGAGACATAGTGGCTTGTTTCCTTAAACAAGAGTCTTGGATTTTAATGGTCTCATGAGCCTGAATGAGACTTTGAGATCGAATTTTAGCCTCTGTATAAGTAAAATAGAAGAAAAGCAAAAATCTACTGGCAAAAACACAGGGAGATGAGAAAGAGGTTTGTCAGTCTACTGGGCTTTGTGGGGGGAGGAAACTTTCCTTTATAAGGGTTACCTGAGACCTAACCCCTAGTGATTTGTCAGGTTAAAGTGACACTACCTGCACAGTGTAGAAACTCTCAGGGTGAAAAATTAATATAAAAGGTTTTTGTCAGCTGGTATGTGGGGAAGAAAACACAAGATCTCTTTGAAGGGTTATGATATCAACTTGCAAGTATCACAACTGTCAAGCATAAAACTGAGGAGGAATTTGCAATCATTTCCAAAATCACAAAGAAACATGAGAGTCAGTCAACTGATAGGGGAAAAAGCAGGATTATGTTTCCAAGAACTTCTGACAATAAAATACCAAAAAAAAACACACCATAAATGAGTATGTTTTGAAAAATAAAAATATTACTCTAAAATATGAGAAAAGAATGAGCTATCATTAAAAATGAATCAATCATACTGAAAAAAGGATCCACAGAACACTGGAAATGAAACATAATCATTGCAATTGAACCTCAGTGGCTCTCCTAGAGAAATGTCATAAACTCTTACATATACCAGCATTAGTTTTATCAATACTTCTTCCAGAGATACAAGGAATAAGTTCCAACTTTACACGAACCACCCTGTTATGGACAAGAAGTATTTTCAACTCATTTAATGGAACTAGGGAAACTTCAAACCCAAAGTGAGTAAGGACAGTGTAATAAGGAAAATTATAAGACAGTATTTTCATGAACAGAGATGCAATGATCATTAACAAAATAGTAGCAAAACAAATTCAGCGGTATTTTAAAAAGACAAAGGTTAGGTTTACCCAAGGAATGTAAAGATGGTGTCAGGCAGAGGGAGAATTTTCCTCCTCTGCCCTTCTTGAGTTCTTTTGGCTGGACTAATAAAGTTGACAGAAGACCAGAATAACAGGAGAAAAGCCAATTTATCATTTGTGCATTGGAGATGATAAATGATGCTCTTGGAAGTGATAAACCAGTCCGTTTTTAAACTTTTTATACAAAGAAACGATAAATTTGTGAAGAATTGACAGGACA
The DNA here is from genome assembly GCA_028627145.1 of Eidolon dupreanum. NCBI lineage: Eukaryota > Metazoa > Chordata > Mammalia > Chiroptera > Pteropodidae > Eidolon > Eidolon dupreanum. Next base: position 90,766,982 of record CM053505.1, on the reverse strand, counting down.
AAGATACTTAGGTTTGGGTGCTCAGTTAGTAAGGCATGTAAACAATTTTGGACTTAGGTAAGTCCATTGGTAAAGGAGTAAACAAGGTTGGTTTACATAAGCTTTTCAGTTCCAGATTCTTTAGCTCTAGTGGTAAGGGAGTCTCTCTTAGCTCCCCTGGAGCAAGGAGGCCACCTTTCACAGGCGAGATTTATTCTCTGCATTCAAGAAGACAAGGAAAGGGTCAACATTCCCTTCTTGCAGCAGCTGCTTCTCAGGTAACTTTAATTCAAAATCATTAACATGCCATTGTGGGATATTTGGGAATAGCCTGCCCTGGGCCTTGGCGAGGGTCTTATACTCGAAAATTAATTAATTTATCATTTACTTATTAAAGGGGAAATAATATGATCATTTCTATATGTGCAGAAAAAAAATGGATAAAACTAAACATCTACTCTTTATTTTTTTAAAAAAAAGTTAGCACAACAAGAATAGAAGAAATTTTTATTAGCCCGATAAAGGGTATCTGCAAAAAATTCACAGGAAGCATTATAGTTAATGGTAAAGTAATGAAAACTTTCCATTTAAAATCTATAATGACAAAAGGTTTCCCACTGCCACTACTTCTATTCAACATTGTGTTTAATATCTGAGTCAGTGCAGTAAGGCCAAAAAAGAAAAAAAAAGAAAAACCATATAAGGATTAGAAAATTGCTACTCATTATTAGTATAAGCATTTATGTACAGAATTCAAAATATATACAGATAAATTATTCTAATTATTAGAATTAATTGCAAAGTGTTGATATACATGATCAACACACGTAAAATGGATTTCTATCTTCCAACTATGTGGAGTTAGGAAATAAATATAATATAAGCGGTATCAGTTATAAAAACATCAGTTATTATAAATCACATGGGAATAAATCTCACTCCAAAATATGCAAGACCTTTTAGAGAAAATTGTATAATTTCACTGGAAGGCATTAAAGAAGTCTAAATGAATGGAGAGAAACACCACCTTCATGGATTAGAAGGCTCTGTGTTATAAAAATGTAGGCCATCCCTAAATTGACTTGTAAAGACAATAAAATTCCAGTCAAACCCACACATTTTGTTGTGGAACTTGGGAAGCTAATTCCTAAACATTTATTTGGAAAATCAGAAGTTCTAGAATAGTTCTGAAGTAGACACCAAGTGTGAGAAGGTGTTACTTTACCAGGTTTCAAGAATTTTTATGCAAATATGGCAATTTAAGCACTGTGGGATACTGGCATAGAAAGAGACAAACAGATGAGAAGCTTAGAAAAGAGAGATTAGAGATGGAGTCACTATTTGGAAACTTGAATTAATGACAGAGGTGGCACTGTAAATCACTGGGAAATGCTGATGGGACAAACGCTCATTCATGTAAAAAAGTGAAACTGGACTCCTATCTCAAACCAGGAACAAAAATCATTCCAAGTAAATTAAATATTTAAATGTGACTAGAAAAACTATTAAAACTATTAGAAAGAAAGGAGGTAACATTAGGTCCCTGGGGTAGGAAACTCTTTTAATATATAGAAAGCACGAACTACAAAGAAAATGTTTTAAAGTCAATCATATTAAGACTAAGAACAATGTGCTTGAAAAAACCCATAAATAAATCTGAAAAACAAGACAAAAACTAGGAAAAAAATTGCAACACATGTAATTGACAGCAAATTAGTATCCATAATATATGAAAGACATTTTAAAAACACATAAACAATCCAATAGAAAAATGGACTAGGTAATTTGGAGGCAGTTTATGGAAGGAAAAAATGGTAAATATCTGAGAAGATGTACAGCTTCATTAGTAATCAAGAAAATGCACATTGCAATCATTTAACATCATTCTGCACCAATAAGCTTATCAATAATATAAAAATCTAACAACATCAAATGTTAGGATGTGAAGCAACCAGAACTTATCATCGCTGTACGCAGGACAGTTAATTGGTTCGAAAACCTTGAAAAATAATTTGCACTGTCTCAAAAAATTTAAGGCACATATCTATGACCCAGCAAGTCCCTTTTCAAATTATTATCTAAATCTCTTGTGCCAGTGAGCAAGGAGATGTAAATAAGGATTTTTATAATTTCATTTTTTCTAATTGCAAAAACTTGGAAACAATCCAAGTATCTGTCAATAGCAGAATGAATAGATATATTCTGGCATAGTGACAAAATGAAATATTAAATGGTAATGAAGTTAATAAATTACAGCCACGAAACTACATGGTTGTACATTAGGAAGATACTATGGATAAGAAAAAAAATACATTTAGAGTGTTTCCATTTATAAAACATTCAAAACCAGGCAAAATTATAATGTTTTGGTATACAAATGCATATAATAAAACCATATGAAGAAAAGTAAGGAGCTGATAAATGCAAAATTCCTATTATTTATATATCTAGAGAGGTGGGAAGGAGGTAAGACAGGAAATCACACAAGGAGTGTACATTGATATGTATTGGATTATTATTTCTCATATTCTATACTTTTCATAAAAATCCATTTACATCTGCCTCTTAGGAAAAATAAGCAAAAAACAAAATGAAAAACAAAACAAGATATAGTGCTCAAAGATGTGCATTAAAATAAATCATCAACAGGGGATGCCAGGATTAGATGGTTTTTCTCTTGGACTCCTTAGAATAAGGGGAATTGGTGGCCTAGATATTTGAGAAAATCTGGGGTTGGTTGTGCAGACAAGTGACTGGCAGGGGGGAGGGAACATAAGGAGGAAGAAGCTCTGCAGGCCGAAGTTAAGCAATATTTTAATCATGAGTTCACTTTTCAGTGCAAAATCTATCCCTCAAACAAAAGACAGTGAAGCGTATTTACATGTTAGCAAAGGTTATATTGGGGTGGGGATGGGGAATCAACAATCAAGGTTGAATATTAAATGGTTATTTCAATGTTTTACTTCAAAATGCTTTTATGATGAAAAAGCCCTGTAAATCGCATTACATGTCCATGACCAACTTTCTCAGCACATTTTTATTTTTAGCTGAGGAGTAAAAGAACTTTGACTAAATGGATATTGTTACTGAATACTAGCATTCATGCTAAGCTTGCTGCCCCAAATCCAATCATAAGAAACTGGGTAACAGTCTGTTCATCATTTTATAGCTGGGGTTAGTGAAATCTCGATCTAAAATATTCCCAAGGTCCTTTAGTAGTCTGAGCTTCCATAACTCTCTATTTAACAGCAGTTAGTAAGAAATGGTCACTGTGGTCACTTTTACCCTCTTCCTGGCTTAGGAGAGATGCTGCTTCTGAGATCAGCTCAGGAAGGAACACAATTGATTTCTGTAGGCCACCTGGAGAATCTGGGCTCTGAAATGACAGGAAGACATGTATGTCACAGTTAGGATGTCATCTTTCTCCATCCTAGACCACTACTGACACTGCAACCACAGCATTGGGATCTGGCCCCAAAAGAGGCCAGAATTATTCCCCATTTTGGACAATATCTTCAAATCAACAAACCTTAAGGATTTTCTGATTGTCACCATACTGGTCCGGTTGTCAGGAGATATGTCTTCGAGTTCTGCCTTTGACTTTAACATACTGTATGCCTTTGGGCATGTGATTTTCAAGACCTCAGTTTCTTCATCAGTAACACAAAAAATTTGAAATAGGTGACCTCTAAAGCCTTCTCAGAGGTCTGACATGCTAAACTTCCATGATTCCAGCTATTTCATCTACTCTCATGATTCCTTTCTGGGGTATGTTGGTGAAGAACCCATCTTTGAGCGTATTAAATGAATGAATGAATAAACAAAACAAACCCTCAAAATATGGGCATATTAAAGCTGTGGCTTTCAAAAGTCCAAGAAAAAGGAAATATGGATGTTTAGCTGATCCTACCCCTCTACTGTGTCATTTCTTGTTTTTTTTTTTTTCCATTTTTACCAATAGTATAGGATAAACATTTTAGAATGAAATCTGAACGAGTTGGTTGAACACATTGCGATGTTACAGCTTAAGAGTATTGATGGTAATAATTCTGTAATTGGTAAAGTTAAGCTGCAGAGCAAGATTTCTAGGATGATATTTAAAAAACTGTATTGTTCTTCTGCCCCCTTGTGGAAAGTTTACTGTAATACAGCAATGTAGGTCATGGATCCCTTACAAAACAGGTTCACTCAGTCCTGAAGAGGTTAAGAGGTTTTTTTCTGTAAGAGAAAATGCCATTCTGTATGCTTCCAGAGTATTTTGTTATAATTTTTAAAAATTTTATTACTACATTTAAAACAAAACTTTTTTTTCTGCACAACTTCGACTAAGAATTCTGTAGAGATTTCTAAAATGTTTATAGTTTCCAACCCTGTCAAGGCTTACTTCGACTGTGTATAATTTAAAAATCAGTAGTCACAGAAATATTCCATATCATGTTTTTGAGGAAAATCAGTACATTCTGATTCTAAAATACATGTCGATTAGAAAAATTTAAAAATACAAAAAGGTACAAGGAAGAAAAATCACCAATATTTCCAATAACCACTATTGATTCTTTCAGTTATTTTGTTATAAGTTATTTTACTAAACATGTAGTAGGTTCTCAAATTATGTCATTTTGTTATAACGGCGATGAGAAAAAAAGGTCGATTTCCGGCTGGCGCCACCGTCTGGGTGGAGTCTGCATGGTCTCCCCATGCCTGCGTGGGTTTTCTCAAGGTGCTCTGGTGTCCTCCCACATCCCAAAGATGTGCACATGAGGCCAACTGGCCTGTCTATATTGTCCCAGTCTGAGCGAGTGTGAGTGTGTGTGATAACCCTTGCGATGGAGGGGCGTCCTGTCCTGGGTGGGTTCCCGCCTTGCACCCTGAGCTGTCGGGAGAGGATCCCGCCACCCGCAATGCTGAACTGGAATAAACGGGTTGGAAAATCATGATCTGCCTTATTTTTATTAATCTTTCCCAAATGGATGTATAGCTCACATTTATTTCAGTGTTTAATATTAGTAGTGTTGTGGTCCTTTATTTAGATGTTTGGTGATGTTTTTATAGGAATATATATAAGCATTTCCTTTTTCCTTAAATATCCTTTGTAAACATAATTTTAAACTTAAACTATTCACTCAAATTAATGGGTAATTACATTTCATTATTTTTTATGGTACATGATAAATCTTAATAAGATATTTTCTAGAAGGTTTGTACTATTTAATATCCCTCCTAGGATGTAGTTATCCATCTCACTGAACCCTTGCTGAAATTGGATATTATTGTTTATTCTCTTACTAAATCGAAGGATGAAAATGTATCTCTCAAATGTCCATTCTTTCATTTACCCATTTATGTGTTTTTATATACATACACACATATGCATGCATGTTACATTTATATACATATGTATACATAGAGGAAGGTGATGTGATTAACATTTTAGTTTTGTTTTTATTATGGTCAAATTTTAATTTTTTACATAAGCAAACATCCATATTTTCATTTGTAATTTCTTCAGTTGCCTTCAAACTTTAAAAGTATTATTGTCATGAATTTGATAATCACTTGTATTTTTGTTTTGATTTAAAAAAATCAGTCTGATGTAGTATATGCCATGTAGAAATTTCAGATGAAGCATTTTTAGATACACAGTAAATGTTAATTGAAATTTAATGTATTCCAGGAAAAAAATTTCTTCATAGGATCAAGTGTTAACAGTATATTTAAAAATCAGGTTATTAAAATACACATTTTCTTAGAAAACATTAAGGCACTTAAGCTAATTGTTCAAAAGTTGTACAGCCGGATAAGCATTTCTTAAACATAGCTGGTAGTATCTGGACTCATGCTAAACTGGAGTGAAATATAAAACTTCAAAAAGAACTTGGAACCTACATCCATTCAATTTGGGTGATTAAGAAAAGAGAGCTTCAAGAAGCTTTTAAGATTCTTCATCTCCAAGTCTTTTAAAGTGTATGAGAATGTAGATAATGACTTGTGAATAAAATATTTCTTATAAAGGAAACTATTTGAGAAATTTCAAAGTGACCGACTAATCTGGCTGATAACTCCATAAATACAGGAAAACATGATAGATTGCCAGTTCACGTGGAATTCGAGGTTATTTTAGTTGAGGTATAAGGCCCAGTATTTCAGAGATTTCTTCACATGGACTCTAGCTTTCACTAGAATGAATGATAGATTGTAGTGAGTACGTTCATCAACAAGGAGAAAGTACCC
>CM053505.1:90455689-90760272 GCA_028627145.1 Eidolon dupreanum | reverse complement strand
AAGGAAGTCCTTCCATTTTGTGGGAGGACACCCAATACTTCCTGCCCCTTGTAAAGGTCCTGGAAAACCCCACCTGGCTTTGTGTACCAAAACCATCAGAGGAAGGTAGATGCCTGGTTTACTGAATCCTGCATTTCCTTTAGCTTGAAAATATTTTCACATTTTTTTTGGTTGATAGATGATTATTAGAATTGTATATTAATCTAATTCCAGGTTCTGTGAAGTTTTTCTGTAAAAGGCCAGGTAGCAGGTATTTTAGGCTTTGTGAGCTATACAGTCTGTTGCAGTCACAGACAATAAGTGAATGAATGGGAATAACCTGTGTTCTAATAAATCATTATTTACAAAACAGGCAAACTAGAAAACAATAATTGAGGATGGAGTTGAAAGCATCTGTGATGTCTCCTTTCCTGATTCTTAATGTTCAATAGGTTGAGATCAAGCAAAAAAAGGTAATTAAATAAAACTGAAAAGGAATTAGAAGTGAAGTTTGGCATTTATAACTTAAGAGGCCACTTTCACTGCTTTTTTCAGGACTCTGTTTACTAATGTGATGCTTGCTCTGTGATCCAAGTGCTGAATACCAAGTCCTTGTCTCCTATAACTCACCCTCATAAACACTGCTGATACAATTTTGTCTGTAGCTGTCACCCTCTAAGGTATTTATGTTCCAGCTAAAATACATAGTAAACAAGGGAATCTTTCTCTATTAAGAACTCTGTGTCATTTTTGTCTCTGCCAGATGACTTTTCTCTTACTTATCTGGCTTTTGTGCCAAATGCTAATGGCATTTGAGCACACAATCATTGCCATGTTAAACTTAAAGACATGATCTAATGCTTTTTGTATGTTTATTGCTTCTCTTTGCCTACAATTTCCTGTCCACCAAAGTACATAAATAATAAGGCAGATTACAGGAGGGTCTTTTCCCCATCACTTAATCTTCTCCCCTTTAATGGCCCATAAATTTGACTACAGTTTGTTCTATGCTTTGATAAAACAATGTTCTCATTTTTGAAAATGTTTTGAATAATTTAAAATTGTTTCACAGCTAGAACATTTTTTCAAGTGGCATCTAAAAAATGTGGGTTGGTTTTGTAACTTTTACTACTTATAGGTCTGGTACCTTAATCAACTTCTGTTAATAGCTATATTTTGAGTGTTTACCTTGGGCAAGGCATTAAATTAAACACTGCACAAAAGTAATATCAGCTGTCCACGGGAATAAGTAGATAAAAATTTGAGACAAATATCAAGGGTACATACATTTTTAAGCTACAAACAAAGTCAATTTAACATAGGATATTGTCCACAATTACCAGCATACCACACTTTGGTCTCTGATGTACTTTGCTAAAGGAGATTTAGATTTAATGTTCTGGATACCAAATACACCGGTATATTTTGAGAAAAACATCATCCAAATTAGTTATTTGTATAGTGAAGATAGAAATATGAGCTTCTTTGGTACAGCATGACATATTCTTTTATTTTTATTTTTGGTTATATTTTACTATAAATTTTTAAAAATTTACTATGGTTACATTGGTTCACAAAATCCAGTAAGTTTCAGGTGTACAATTCAACAGTAAGGCATTTATGTATTGTATTGTGTGTTCACCACCCATAAATTAATTTCTGTCACCACATATTTGACTCCTTTTATCTCATATACCTTCCCTATCCCCTCTGCCCCCTACCCTCTGGTAACCACCAGTCTATAGTCCATGTCCATGAGTCTCTGTTTGTCTTGTTCATTTGTTTCTTTTAGGTTTATATCCCACATATAAGTGACAGCATGTGGTTTTAAATTTTTTCTGTCTGGCTTATTTCACTTAGCATAATTATCTCGAGGTCCATCTATGTTGCCACAAATGGCAGTATTTCATCTCTTCTTATGGCTGAGTTATATTCCATTGTATATATGTACCACAGCTTCTTTAGCCAATCATCTATTGTAGGACACTTCGGTTGCTTCCATGTTCTGGCCACTGTAAATAATGCTGCTATGAACATCGATGAGCAAATATTTTTTTCAGATATGGATTTTCAACTCTTTGGGGTAAATAACTGTAGAGGGATCGCTGGATCATATAGTAGATAAATTCTTAGTTTTTTGAGGAACCTCCATACTGTTTTCCATAGTGGCTGTACCTATTTGCAATCCCACCAGCAGTGTATGAGGGTTTCTTTTTCTCCACATCCTCTCCAACATTTGTTATTACTTGTCCTGTTGATTATAGTTATTCTAACAGGTATGAGATGGTATCTCATTGTGATTTTGATTTCCATTTCCCTAGTAGCTAGTGATGTTGAGCATCCTTTCATATGTTTGTTGGCAATTTGTATGTCCATTAGAGAGAAGTGTCTGTTCAGGTCCTCTGCCCATTTTTTGATTGGATTGTTTGTTTTTCTTGTTGTTATTGAGTTATATGAGTTCTTTGTATATTAGGGACATTAGGCCCTTATCGGAGGCGTTGCTTGCAAATGTATTTTCCCATTCAGATGGTTGTCTCTTTACCTTGATGGTTTCTTTCGCTGAGCAGAAGCTTTTTAGTTTGATGTAGTCCCATTCATTTATTTTTGGTTTTATTTCTCTTTGACGTCAAATTCATAAAATCCTCTTTCAGTCCAAGGTACTTGAGTTTAGTTCCTATGTTTTCTACTTTGCATTTCATTGTTTCAGGTCTTATACTCAGGTCCTTAATCCATTTTGAGTTAATTTTGGTGTGTGGTGATAGACAGTAGTCTTGTTTTATTCTTTTGCAGGAGGCTTTCCAGTTTTCCCAGCACCATTTATTGAAGAGGCTTTCCTTTCTCCATTGTATGTTTTTGGCTCCTTTGTCAAAAATTATTTGCCTATATAAACATAGGTTTACTTCTGGACTCTTGATTCTGTTCCACTGGTCCGTGTGTCTGTTTTTCTGACAATACACTGCTGTTTTGATTATTGTCGCCTTGTACTACAATATGAAGTTGGACACAGTGATGCTTCCAGCCTTGTTCTTTTTTCTCAGGAGGATGGCTTTGGCAATTCAGGGTCTTTTGTGCTTCCTTACAAATCTGATGAGGTTTTATTGTTGGTGTTCTATTTCTTTAAAGAGTGCTGATGCAATTTTGGTGGGGATTGCATTAAATCTATATAAGCTTTAGGTAATAAGGTCATTTTAACTATGTTGATTCTTCTAATCCAATAACATGGAATGTCTTTCCTTTTCTTTGTGTCTTCTTTGATGTCTTTTAACAGGGTGTTACAGTTTTTATTATATAGGTCCTTCACATGTTTCATTAGGTTCATTCCTAAGTATTTTATTTTATTTTTTTGCTGCAATTGCAAATGAATTATTTTTCCACTTTTTTTCCTGACAATTTATTATTAGAGTATAGGAATGCTATGGATTTTTGAACATTGATTTTGTATCCAAAACTTTACTGTATTTGCTATTGTTTGTAACAATGTTCTTGTGGAGTCTTTAGGGCTTTCTATATAGAGAATCATGTCATCTGCAAATAGTGACAGTTTGACTTCTTCGTTTACTATTTGGATGCCTTTTATATCTTTCTCTTGTGTGATCCACTCGATAGGATCTCCAATGTTATACTGAATAACAGTGGCAGTAGTGGACAGCCTTGTCATTTTCCTTATCTTAGAGGGAAGGCTTTTAGTTTTTCACCATTAAGTATAATGTTGGCTGAGGGTTTGTCATATATGGCCTTTATTATGTTAAGGTGCTTTCCTTCTATACTGTTTTTGTTTAAGCATTTTGATCATAAATGGATGCTGTATCTTGTCGAAGGCTTTTTCTGCATCTATTGATATGATCATATGATGTTTATTTTTTAATTTGTTTATGTGGTTTATCACAGTGATCAATTTGTGTATGTTGAACCATCCCTGTGCCTCTGGGATGAAGCCCACTTGATGGTGGTGTATAATCTTTTTAATATCTTACTGTATATAGTTCATTAGTATCTTATTTAGGATTTTTGCATCTGTGTTCATGAGAAATATTGGTCTGTAGTTTTCTTTTTTTGTGTTATCTTTACCAGGTTTTGGTATTAGAGTAATATTAGCCTCATAAAATGAGTTAGGAAGTATTGCTTCCTTTTCAATTTTTTTGGAAGAATTTGAGGAAAATAGGTATTAAATCTTCTTTGAATAGAATTCACTGGTGAAGCCATCTGGTCCTGGACTTTTACTTTTTGGTAGGTTTTTTGGTGATTGTTTCAATTTCCATACTGGTGATTGGTCTATTTAGATTTTCCAGTTCTTGATTCCATCTAGGAAGGTTGTCTTTCCAGGTCTGGTCTATTTCTTCTAGGTTATTAAATTTGGTGTTATATACTTTTTCATGATATTCTTGTATGATCTTTGTATTTCTGTGGAAAGGAAGATAGAGTTCACATACAGCCCTGCCCCCACACAGGCACAACCTCCCCCATTACCAGCATTCCTCACAACAGTGGTACCTTTATTACAATTAATGATCCTTACTGGCACATCGTCACTGAACGTCCAAAGTCCATAGCTGACATTAAGATTCTTTCTTGGCGTTGTACATTCTATGAGTTTGGACAAATGCATAATGACATATATCTATTGTTATAGTATCATATAGAGTATTTTTACTGCCCTAAAAATTGTCTTTGTTCCACCTCTTCATCCCACCCCCATAACTCCTGGCAACCACTGAACTTTTTATTGTTTTTATAGTTTTGTCTTTTCTAGGATGTCTTATAGTTGAAATCATACAGTATTATGTGTCTATTTTTCACTGTATAAATTATGATGTAATAAAATATCTACACATATCAAGATTTTTCCACTCTCAGGATTATTTTCTTAGGCCATATTCATACACATACTGAATGAAAAGGACATCATTATATATTTCATTTTAAAATTGACTATTTTAGAAGGTAGAAAGTAGAACCATATTTTGTTTGATGAGAAAAATGTGACTATATTTTACATTTTTATTTCTTTGACGTTTACTAATGTTGAATCTTTTTCCTCAGAGCTTATTAGCAGTTTGTTTTTCATAATCTGTGAATTGTGTGTGTTATATCAATTGCTCAATTTTATATAAAGGGTTTTAATAACTTTCTTAAACATTTATACTGAGCCTTTAAAATAAGTTTCCAGATTCATTATATTTCTTAATTTAGTGTTTCCTTTCTGCTTTGAAACTGAGGAAGTCCCTCTTGCCTATACTTGAAAAAAAAACCATCTCTGTGTTTTTCTAGGATTTTATTAATTTTACATTTATTTCCATAAACCATACAGAATTTGTTTTGCTGCATGAAATAATATGAATATATAAATTATATCCCCAATAGTATCACCCTAAAAAAAGTACCACCATCATTCTCCTTTCCCCTTTATGATGTTCTTCATCAGATATTACATTTTATATATAACAAGATCTTTTGCTGAATTATTTAGTGGAAGTCTCCAAACTTTTTTGATGACACACGCCTACCAATATAAAATATTTGTGCATGCACCATCAATATATGTATATTTATTTTTATTATATACTTATACTGCTGTTAATTTATATATTAATACTGAATTTATATTTTGAAATCAAGTGGAAACAGACTTTCAATTTCAATTCAATTTTTTTTGAATGTTATACACTGCTTATTGCATGGTTTCTATTATTTTAGCTTTATATCATGCTTTAATTTCTTTATATCTAGTTTATCCCTCAGAATTATTTTTCTTCAAACATTTATTTGATATTCACTTCTATATAAACATATGTATCTATTTGTAATTTTTCTAAAAAATCCCATTTGGATTACGTTTTATTCAACTTATATATTTTTTCTTTCATCATCTTTAGATGGTCTTCTACTTCTTTGTCACTGTATAGCTTTTGTCATTTTTATATCTCTTGGTAGAATTTCGAAAATGTCTCAAAATGGTTAATGTTTAATAATATTGTAATAATGCTGTACAGTGTCAGATGGTTACTAGACTTATGGTGATCACTTCCTTAGGTATATGACTGTTGAATAACTATGGTGTACACCTGAAACTAATATAATATCATATGTTAGCTATATTTTAATAATTATCTTTTTAAAAGGAAAAGTGGTTAATGTTACTTAATTCTAGGCACTGTATGTAGGTACTTGCTGCTATGGAAATTTGACATTTTCTTTTTTTCCAAATTATTTTTAACAAGTTATTTCAAGTGCAGGGCGACTATATAATTTTATCATTCAAACCATATTATTTTTCAGAGTGAAATGGGGTACTATTATAACCCTGGGACAGCAAGCATAAATGGATCTCACCTAGGGAAAGCAGGTAACTTGTTAACTCTGGGAACCTAGGAAGCTTTTCACATTGGACAATGCAAATATAGACAGTTCTTGAAATGACTTTTTCTCTGAAGGGGAGGGATAAAAAAGTGGGAGATGTAGGGCAACATAGGATCAAATAATGCTACTTATTTTTGGTTGAACCTGTTTAAATATCGATAGGAAGAAATTAATTAAAATAGAGATGTTCAAATGATATTTGAAGGGTGAGTAAATAATGAATAAAAGTCTGTGAAAATGTCACCGTTGTAGGATTTTGACCATAGAATGCATAAGCATTGTGCTTAGAAAGAAAAGAGAAAGATGGCTTTGTATGCAAATAAATTTGCAGGTAGAAGCTAGGTAACTGATGTTATTCCCATCATTGTCAAAACATATAGCACTATATAACACTGAAAATGCTCAGGAAATTTATCAAAACATCATATGGCACTTTATTTTAAACAGGACTTAATATTTTTGTTTTGTTTCTGTCAATTTCAGTGAACATCATTGCTCATTAAAATAGCCCTGCAAATGTTTTTGTAGTCTCCATCTTTATTGACTGTTATATTATCACTTTAGCATTTTTTGCCTTTAATTTTTTGGCCCCCACAAGTCTTTCAAAGATACACTTCTAAAAGAGTTTACACATAAGATGCAGTACACTCTGGTTTTTATTTTTATCTATATTGCTTTAAGCCCTTGGCTCTTCCTTCATTCCATTTTTTAGAACAGATATGCATAGTTTTTCTTATATTGAGTTGTGTTATTTGTGCATTCTGTATAGCAATTTGTTTCGTTTGACAGTGTTCATCACATTTAGCCTATAGTTCAGATACATCTGAGCACATTTAGGGGACCTGTCAGGCAGAACCTTCAGGGATCCATTTTTCATGAGGGACTGTGGAGTCTTTTTGGAAGGAATTCATCCTAAGGCAAGACAGATTTCAGGTACACAGATTGTTTCAAGGACCCTGGGTCAGTAGACAATCTGAGTGATAGAAAATACACTGTACTAAGTTTCATCCTTTCCTGCTGGGGCTGGAAAATCCTGCCATCTAGAGCCTCTACCACCACTGATGGCCCACTCCTTTCTCCCAGGCATGCTTATCCTTCATCTAAACCTTGAACAGAGCCCTATGCTTCAGGCCTTCCTTTCTTCTCTCTCTCCTGCCCCCTGTCTTCCACGAGTCTGGTAGTTCCTGCCCTGTGCCATGCTTCCCTAGGGCTTTGGTTAGACAGAAGTTACAGGTGTCACTAAAAGCTTATTCTAATCATCACCCTTGTCTCTTTAGAATTCACTTAGCCTTCGAAAGGGACTACCACAAAGCATAGTCTCTTAAGCAAGTTTTCCCCTAATGCCAGGCATTTATTTACCATCTTCATGGTTTTGCTCATACCTGTTGTATCACCTGTATTATCCATTTACTTAGCATTTTTTTTTAATCAACTTATAACTAACATCTCCACTTACTTTTATTTTGTTCTCTGCAGTAATACCAATGAAATCATGGTTTCAATGTGCTAGGTATAGTTTTAAATGTATGTATAAATATATATGATATACATACAAAGGCATATAACTATAAAAAAAGTAGCATGACAGACCAACAGGGAGCTATTTGGGGCAGGTATGTTTTTCCTTTCAAATAAACTGGATGGCATGGCAGCTGCCTATTTCATTTACTCTCTACCTGTTTGACCATCTACCTTAATTCATAAATGACTAGACTTGATAGAGCATGTTCATGTTTTGAGGTAAGCCATTTTAAAGCCTTTCTTAGCACTTACAAATAGGCATTTTTATAAAGAAAAGAGTGGTTAGCACCATCTCATTTTACCTAGAAGTCAAAATGATATACTATAAAACAGTATTCCAGCAGGTATTTTGAAGGATTATTTGTCAAGGTTAACTTATTGATTCTAAAACATTTCAAAGAAAAGGATCACATATCAGATTTTTTAAGGGTTTAAAAGTAAGCAAAATTGGTATTTGGAGTTGAAAAGAGAAAGTGTTTTTACAAGTAGATTTTCTTAGACAACAGATAATAACAAGGATACAGACATCCAAGATGGAAAGAATATTTGGCCATAAAAAGCCCCAACAAAATCCCCACTCTAAGTCATAGTACAGACTTTTCCAGAGTGTCACCAAACATGTGAAGGCCATTTCTAACCATTTTATTCAAAATATTGAATCATATTAATATAAATGTGGTATTAAGATGTGTTAGCTATTGGAGTTTGCAGCGTGGCCTTACAAATTCTGGGACAGAGATGTATTGAGTTACTGTTCCTTGTTTGGGGAGACAGCATATCACATACAAGTCTTGAATCTCTAACTTAGTAACTGTGTTGTCATAAATCACTTCAGCATTCTATACCTTAGTTTTGTTGGTTATAAAATGGGAAAATAATGATTCTTCTCTAGGTATTTTGTAACATAAATGATAGCATATATATTCAACAGTTCTTTAAAGTGCTATACATCTGTAAGTTTTTGACGTTCTGATATTAGTGTGTAGTTTTTTCTGAATATGGTTATAAATTTTCAAAATTTGGAAAAGAGGTATTTGTCCCCTTGTTTCTGATGAAGGCATTTACAAATCTTAGGTCATGTGTTCTGTTGATATGGTCTATTTTTTAACATGGTCTATTTTTTACTGATTTTCTTTTTCTATATTAAATTTTATTTGCATTATTTTTGGCAGTGGTTTCATTCTCTGGGTACCTGAGGTTCACTTAGGCACTTGATAACTGTGTTAAAGTTGCAGTAACTATTTTGGCGAAAAAGACATCACAAACTGGTTATTTAAAGAAGGTAAAACACTTGGTTTACCCATCATCTAATCTCATCTGCCATGTCATTAACTATACACATCAGAGCCTCACTTCCCACAGCTAATGCACCCAGACCTACCGACCTGTTTTAACCAACTCTCATTGCTATTTAATTTTTAAAGACTACTACTTTTGTTATGGAGCAAAGCCTCCCTAATTTCGTTTGTTCAATAAAAATTTATTGCTCCCTATCCTGGGAAGGGAGTGTGCTAGATGATAAAGATTCAAAGGTGAATATAAAATACCTGCTATCAAAAAGGTCAGGATATAGTCCTGGAGATAAAGTATAAACACTTATAGTGCATTGTATTCAGGGAAATGAAAGTGGACCACACTGCTGCTGAGGGAAAATAGAGACTTAGGATATTCAACCCAGGCCTGTTAGGGAAGGCTTCTTAGGGAAGGTGAGATCTGAACTTTGTCATTCATTCATTCATTCATTCAGCAAATGTGCATTAAACAAACTACTATGTATGTGTCAAGCATTGCTCTAGACACTTGAGTTATATGGTAAGCAAAATTGGGGATCATTCCTGCCCTCTTAGCACTTATATTCTATTAAGAGGGACAATTGGATAATCATTCAAATCAATATGAAATTACAACCACAGTAATGGATGCAATAGTTCTAGGAGAGCTCATAACAGGCACATTTATTCTAGTTTATGGTTAGGTTGGGGTGAAGGCTTCCCTCAGAAAGTAACTGAGATTGAAGGATAAATAGGAATTGACTGGTTTAAGTTGGGCCATATACTGATTTGGAGCAGAAGGAGTCACATGTGTGGGAGGGAATGTAACCATTGAGGTCTTTGAGCAGTGCCCAGTAAATAGCAACTCTTTTCACTGTTTAGATTTTGAGTAAATTCAGGGGGGGGGGAGACAAAAGAGCAGGACATAAAGAGACATGTCATCTTTATTAATGACAGAGTTGTTATTGGAGAATGTTGCTTAGGTTTGAGAGCTAAATCCACTTCCTATTACAGAATACCAGAATTAGTCATATTCACCTGCCTAGTTACAAAAGATTGCAGACCACTTATGGTCTCCATGGAAGAGAGCAGCCTTTTGGGAAATTTACAACATGAAGAAACATGACTTGAACATTGTGTAAGATGAGTGGAAAGACTATGCAGAAAGGAGAAGCTGAAGATAAAGGAAGTGGGGATGAATGATAAATTCAGGTACTGGAGGAGGTGGGAGGGCAGGGATGGGACTAGGGTGAGGCAAGTGATGGGTTTATGACACCGAATTTAAGGAGGCACTTACTCTTACGGTTGTGAAAGTTCAGGGTTAGCACCTGAACATGAGTGCTCTTTAAATCTTATGCTCTGAGTACCTTTCTTGCCTTATCCTAGCTCTGGTCCTGCTAAAGGACATGATATTGAAGGCACAGGCCTTAAGAAAGAGCAGGGGTATTTTATCCTCTGAGACTGAAAACAATGATGTGGGAATGGAGATGTATGCAGATAATGGAATAATGTACAGGAAGCGAAGGGAAGACACATGGGATGGTCTCATGTTTCTTGATAATGAACTAGGAAACAAAATCAGCAGCTTAAAATGAGTTTGAGAGTTGTGAATATTTAGACCATGCTGAAAAGGAGAGAGAGGTACTCAGCAAGAGGTACCAAGGGCCTTGTTAAGACTCAAGATCGGTCTGTGTTATTGTTTGATCATCTACACTGTGTGCAGCTGACTAAGTTTATGAGTGGTGGAGGCATGACGTAGTGCCAGTCCAAGTACAGGTTTTACAAGATGAGTATGACAGTGCATAGGAGTAAAAGGTACAGGTGAGAGAGGAGTCCAGGTGATAAATCCTGCAAACCAGGCATGCTATAAAGACAGGAGAAGCCAGTAGGGTGATAAGTGACTGTGAGAAAATGGGAAAATCAAGGGACACAGTAATTATCTCAGTAAAGCTAAAAGACACAAGTGGTCAGAGTCAGCCTGGGTATGTGAGAACTGGGAAAAACAGAAGTGATTTATTTGCATTCTTTTCAGTAGATGAATCTGTTCCAAAGTGTTTCTGAGTGAGGCCCTAGATGCAGATGGCTATGGATGTATACCAGTGAGGGTCAATGAAATTTAAAAGATGAATTAAAAGGCTCAGGATTGGCATGGCAAGTGCACACAAACAGTGAATTGCCCTAGGATGATGGATGGAATTGGATTACAAATATTGTAATCCTCATTACCAAATGCCCCTGAATATTAGTGAATGCCTCAGGAGGAGTCCTGTAGATCAGCGATCCCCAAGCTTTTTGGCACTGGGGACCAATGCTCCTATGAGACTCTAATGCCTGATGATCTGAGGTGGAGCTGAGGTGGTGATGCTAGTGCTGGGGAGCGGCTGCAAATATAGAAGAAGCTTCACTCGCTGGCCTGCTGCTCACCTCCTGCTATGTGGCCTGTTTCCTCACAGGCCACGGATAGGTACCTGTCCACGGACCAGGGGTTGGGGACCACTGCTGTAGGTGACAGTAATGAGTGAGGATAGAGTATGGTTTAGTGAGGTGGCATGTGTTTCAAAGAAGCAAAGTTTTTTTCTTTTACATGAGTATAAAATTGTGTGGAGCATTAGATAATAAACAGGCTTTGATTAAGAAAGCTTCAGAGGAATGGTATATGCTGAGAGAAGTCAGGTTTCAGTTGACTTTAGTGAAGAATTTGATTATGTAGGAGCATAACATGGAATGAGGCTCATGGAGGACCCAGTTGAAAGATTTTTTTTTTTGAAGAGGGAGTGTTCTTGTATTATTGAGACAAATGTATAGTAGTGTGGGGAGAAGAGTAATAGGAATGGGTGTGGATTCTGGTATCACGTCGATTTGGCATAAATCCTAGCTCCACCACTAAAAACCCTGTAATTGTGAATAAGTTTTTAACTCAAGTTCCTTGTTTATAAAATGGAGTTGTAATAATGCAGTTCATAAGATTATTATAAAGGGTAGTGGATTAATGTATGTTTACTGTTTAGCACATAGTAAATGCTATATAAAATTGTTATTATTATTATTGTTATTATTATTAGGATCAATTACAATAAGGACATGATCAAAGGTAATAGAGACAAGAGGCCAAAGACATTAACTGACTCCAACTTTTAAGTTAGAATTAGAAACCCGGGGATGTTTGCATCTGTGGTCTAGTATGAGATACTTAGGCCAGCATATTGGAACATGGTGATGGGGCATCACTGGGCATGCTAGAGACACCCATCTGATTCATTGCATTCCATGCTTGGGCCTTCAGTAGTGGCAAGAGTGAAAGTGGGAGCTGGAAGTGGGAAAGTAATGGGGAAAATAAGGGGGATTCTTCTATCCACTTTCTTACACTTTGCTACAGAGAGAAAAAGTCCTATCTAGGTGAACTTCTGGGTTATAGAGTATGCATATTTTAAGCTTCACTAGGCACGGTGCTAGTTTTCTCTACAAATTGTAACTAATGAAACATGTTTTATTATTTGTTTCTCCACCTCCTCACTAATTAGTATTTTCAGGATTTGTTCACCGTTCTGATAAGATATGAAATGATACCTCATTTTACTTTTCATTTCCATGATTATTAATAAAGTTTAACATGTTTTTCATATTTATTGACTATTTGAGTTTTCTGTGTGTGTGTTCTTGTTCTTATCCTTTGGCCATTTTTCCATCTTTTTACAAGATTTTTTTAACGTTTTGTTTTTTCACATCTGTCTGTTCTTTCACTTACGCCATTGTCAATAATTTCTTTTTTAAAGAAGGTAATTCTTTATTTTGATTTGAGCACCCCCAAAATAATTCTTTTAAAGTCTTTCTCTAATTCAAGGATCAGCAGACATTTTTTGTAAAAGGACAGATAATAAATATTGTAGGATTTGTGGGCCAGCTACCGAATTCTACCATAGTAGTGCAAAAGCAGCCAGAGACCATACACACGTGAATGAGCATGTCTGTATTCCAATAAAACTTTGTTTTGTTTACAAAAACAGGCGTTGAGTTGGACTTGACGTGAGGGCCACTGGACTGCCTGTGCTCTACAACTAATTTCATGTTGACTGAATTCCTATTTTGTAGTTGATTTTGTTTATCGTTCTTAGCAATATATGTCTTTGTTTTTTAGATTTTGGTTTCTTTTTAAAGGGAAGCACTTCCCACCCCCTTCAACAATTGCCTCCTGTGACATCTCACTGACAAGATGGGTGATATCCCTTTCCTCTAGACTATTTATGTTATACATAATTCTGTCATTGGATATGTTTTTGTTTCTGGCAAGGAAAGAGAGTAGGGGAAGGAGTTAAACACATTTTTTTGTAGTACGTTTTTAATTCTTTGGGAACAGGGTTGGTGTATTATTTCTCTCTGCCTGTGACTAGCAAAATGTTTGCTGGACCTCTTGGTACATTTTCATTATGAATTTTAGAGCAATATGGATTTAGGGAAAATAATAAAACTGAATCAAAATATTTGATTTTAAAAGATTTCTCATCTTGCAATATTATATACTGCTGAGAACCTTAAGAGATATTTATAGACTCTCACTTTCTTACTACTTGATTAATAAGAATTGACCTGGAATGAGTTCTTACTATAATAATTATTCTGATAGACTCATTTAAAAAAGTTAATACAGACAAGACTCTTCCTTTAGTATAATAACAATGATTATAATTAATAATTGTATGTACATTTTATCTAAACACAATTTGAATCCATTTACTTGAGAGCCCTTGTACACAGGAAAACACTGAAGTGAATGAAAAGTTAGAAGTCTCAGAAGAGTTTCAAATGAAGCGATTAACACTGAGGACATAATTGAGAGGCAGTTAAAGGGAGTATTGCAAAGAAATACTTTTCAAATGAAAGTATTATATAGTTAATTTTATTTTCTGATGTAAAAAGTCATCGAAAGCTCGCTTGGATGCAGTTGATTATCAATTTGCTTGTTAGCTCTAATTGCTCATAATTTGCATTTTTCTTAGCTTAATGCCAACATTATGCAGTGGAGCCTGCCTATTTTTAAGTGATTTTCACATCATAATTTCTCTTTTATGGTTTGTTAAAGATAGTCCACTTTTATTTCTCTTTATTTGCTACTATATTTTAAGTTAAATGCTGCACCATTAGTTCACTTCGGGGCGATCACATTTTGAAGAATTTTTTGCAAAATTCAAGAAACAAAGGGTTTTAAATTGTCACCATTCTGGAGTTTAGGATTTCTCCTTATTTTGTTACTTATAACGTTGAGGCTGGCCTGTATTTATCTCTGTCAACATATATATGTACATAAGTTACACATGTGATCTATATATATATATCTCTGACCAAAGAATAAAATACAGAGTATCAATGTGCATTCTCACCCTCGAATAATCCCCATTAAATTATTGCAGAAAAAGGCCAATTCAATGTTGTAGTCACTTGTGACTCCAGGGGGCAGTATAAAATAAGAAATGATAAGGCCTGTCCTGCTTGCAGTTTATATTTAATGTAATTATCAAAACCAGAGGGAAATAATGGATTTTATGAAGCCAACCAAGATTTTGTTGGGTAAGTTATATCCTTCTGAGATGGCTCTTTAAATGTGGGAGCCAGAGTGTACATTTGAATCCTCATGCATAGGCTAATAACTGCTTATCTGCTGTGTCAGTGTTCTCATCTGCAAATCTTATATAGTTTTAACACAGACAATGTGGTTCTTCTAAAGGACTTTTAAAAAATTCTCTATTTCAAATGGGCCTTTCCTTATGCATACACATGTACACAGGCAGGCTCACACATACACATGCCACATAAAGAGCTGTTAGCATACCACAATGGTGATATATTTAAGCAGATAATATATATTAAAATGATGGTAACAAAAGCTATTTATTAAGTATCTACTTAATGACAGGCTTTGTTCTAGGATGTTTATAGATTAAATCTCATTTAACCTTGTAACAGAATCTCATTTTTACAGATAAATTTATTATCAGTTATTTACCCAGACGCCCAGCTAGCAAACAACTAATGAGGATTTTAAAACATGTTTTTTTTTCAAATTATGGTAACCCATAAGCCTATACCCTACATGGCATATATTTTGTACAGAAGAAATGAATACCAGTTAGAAACAGATTTTATGATCCCATTCCATGTGTCTGTTTTAGTGCCACAGCAGTTATTTTAAAAGACTCTTAGTTTTTGCTGGTGAAGAACAGGTTGACCACTTCAGTATTTTGTCTGCACTTCTAAAAATCACATCTCCAGACTAATGGATTTTAAACGGACACCTTGCTCAACTCCTCAAGTAATTCTGGCTCCATAGCATAGACTCTTGTTTTCAATACATCGGATCTGGTTGCACAGGCTAGAATTACTTGAGTCATCATATTAGAAAGACATGCAAAAAGCATTTTTGGCTGAAGAACCAAAGAATTAATATTTGGCTATTACCATTCTATGATCAGTCCATTACACATCCTGCCTTGTCTACTTCACAGAGGAGTGCTAAGGACATCTGAGAGGATAAGCACTTGAATTTCTTTTTATTTAAAAAAAGCAAATTAACTGAGATCCACCTTCATTTTTACCTTCACATTACCAAAGATCACATACTGTGGTAATGTGGGTGGAATAGATTAAATTAGGAATTAGAATTGACAAATAGTGATTGCAAATCCCTGAAGAACATGTGGGTTAAGCTATAATGTAGTCAGTATTAATAAATATTATAAAATACCAGCACTTAGAATGACAGATTTTTAGACGTGATATAGACCATAAAGTTCACTTACCCTAACTCCCTCCTTTTATACATGTGAAAATTGATACATGAAAAGCTTTAAATTGCTGATATATGTGTGAATGTGTAGCAAACCCATATAAGAGTAAACAACATATGACACCATTCCATAAGAGACACTGTTTACATGACTTTGACAATCTAGTCCCTAAACCCAGATTACAATTGTCAGTTACATATTACTCTTTCATATATATCTATATATCTACATATCTATCTATGTAACAGGAATTTTTGAAGGGACTCTTTAACTTGCAATTTATAAAGATAATAAAATGAGAATAAAGCAGTGTTTAAGTATTAATTTATAAATTCCTTTTCTTATTTCAAGCAAATGGCATTCAGAGAAAAGCGGGAGCAGCAGCACTAATTTTGGATGAAATAGACTTCAAAATAAAAAAGCTAAAGAAAGATATTGAGAGGCTCTTCATAATGATAAAGGGAATCATGCACCAAGAAGACATAACACTTATTAATATCTATGCTCTCAATCAGGGAGTCCTGAAATATGTAAAGCAATTACTAACTGAACTAAATGGAGAAACAGACCAAAACACTATCATACTAGGGGAACTAAATACCCTACTGTCAGATATGGACAGATCATCTAAACAGCAAATCAGTAAGGAAATAACATCCTTAAATGACACATTAGATCAACTGGACATAATTGACATTTACAGAGCCTTCCATCCCAAAACAGCTGCTTATACATTCTTCTCTAGTGCACATGGAACATTCTTAAGAATCGACCACATACTAGGACACAGAGATAGCCTCAACAAATATAAGAGAGTTGAAATCATACCAACTATATTCTCTGATCATAATGCTTTGAAACTGGAGATCAACTGCAAAGAGAAATCAGGAAGAACCACAAATACATGGAGATTAAACAACATGCTGCTGAAGAATAACTGGATCAGAGAAGAAATAAAAAGGGAGATCAAGAGATACATAGAAACAAATGATAATGATAGTACAACATATCAAAACTTTTGGGACACGGCAAAAGCAGTCATAAGAGGAAAGTTTATATCATTACAGGCCTATCTCCAAAAACAAGAACGAGCCCAATTAAACAACCTGATGCTTCATCTTAAAAAACTAGAAAAGGAAGAACAAATGAGGCCTAAAGTCAGCAGAAGGAAAAAAATAATCAAAATTAGAGCAGAAATAGATGAAATTGAAAACAAAAGAACAATAGAAAAAATAAATACAACAAAGAGCTGGTTATTTGAGAAGGTTAATAAAATTGACAAACCCCTGGCTAGACTCACTAAAGAAAAAAGAGAAAGGACACAAATAAAGAAAATCAGGGACGAAAGAGGAGAAATTACGACTGACATCACAGAAATACAAAGAATCATGCAAGAATACTATGAAAAAGTATATAACACCAAATTTAATAACCTTGAAGAAATGGATCAGTACTTAGAAAAATTCAATCTTCCTAGACTGAATCAAGATGATCTGGAAAATCTAAATAGACCAATCAGCAGTATAGAAATTGAAACAATCATCAAAAACCTACCAAAAAGTAAAAGTCCAGGACCAGATGGCTTCACCAGTGAATTCTACCAAACATTCAAAGAAGATTTAATACCTATTCTCTTCAGACTCTTCCAAAAAATCGAAGAGGAGGCAAGACTTCCCAACTCATTTTATGAGGCTAATATTACTCTAATACCCAAACCTGGTAAAGATAACACAAACAAAGAAAACTACAGACCAATATCTCTCATGAACACAGATGCAAAAATCCTAAATAAGATACTAGCAAACCGAATACAGCAACATATTAAAAAGATTATACACTACGATCAAGTGGGCTTCATCCCAGGGGCAAAGGGATGGTTCAACATACGCAAATCGATTAATGTTATACACCACGTAAACAGATTAAAAAATAAGAATCATATGATCATATCAATAGATGCAGAAAAAGCCTTCGACAAGATACAGCATCCATTTATGTTTAAAACACTTAACAAAATCGGTATAGAAGGAAAGTACCTTAACATAATAAAAGCCATCTATGACAAACCCTCAGCCAACATCATACTTAATGGTGAAAAACTAAAAACCTTCCCACTGAGATCAGGAATAAGGCAAGGCTGTCCACTGTCACCACTGCTATTCAATATAACATTGGAGGTCCTAGCGAGTGCAATCAGACAAGAGAAAGATATAAAAGGCATCCAAATAGGAAATGAAGATGTCAAACTGTCACTATTTGCGGATGACATGATTCTCTATATAGAAAACCCTAAAGACTCCACAAGAACACTACTAGAAACAATAAGCAAATACAGTAAAGTCTCTGGGTACAAAATCAACGTTCAAAAATCCATGGCATTCCTATACACTAATAATGAAGCGACAGAAAAAGAAGTGGAAAAAATAATTCCTTTTGCGATTGCAACAAAAAGAATAAGATACCTAGGAATAAATTTAACGAAACATGTGAAAGACCTATATAATGAAAACTACAAGACCCTATTAGAAGAAATCGAAGAAGTTACAAAGAAATGGAAAGATTTTCCGTGTTCTTGGACTGGAAGAGTCAACATAGTTAAAATGACCATATTACCTAAAGCATTATACAGATTTAATGCAATCCCCATCAAAATCCCATCGGCATTTTTTAAAGAAATCGAACAAAAAATCATCAGATTTGTATGGAAGCACAAAAGACCCCGAGTTGCCAAAGCCATCCTGAGAAGAAAGAATAAGCCTGGAGGCATCACTCTGCCTGACTTCCAGTTATACTACAAAGCGACAGTAATCAAAACAGCATGGTATTGGCAGCAAAACAGACAGACGGACCAGTGGAATAGAATCGAGAGTCCAGAAGTAAACCCATATTTATATGGGCAAATAATTTTTGACAAAGCCCAAAACATACAGTGGAGAAAGGAAAGCCTCTTCAATAAATGGTGCTGGGAAAATTGGAAGGCCACCTGCAAAAGAATGAAACTAGACTGTTGTCTGTCACCACACACCAAAATTAACTCAAAATGGATTAAGGACCTGAATATAAGACCTGAAACAATAAAATGCATAGAGGAAAACATAGGAACAAAACTAAAGGACCTTGGACTTAAAGAGGATTTTATGAATTTGACCTCAAAGGCAAGAGAAGTAAAAGCAAAAATAAATGAATGGGACTACATCAAACTAAAAAGCTTCTGCTCAGCCAAAGAAATTGTCAACAAGGTAAAGAGACAACCATCCGAATGGGAAAATATATTTGTAAGTGACGCCTCCGATAAGGGCCTAATATCCAAAATATACAAAGAACTCATACGACTCAATAATAACAAGAAAACAAATGATCCAGTCAAAAAATGGGCAGAGGACTTGAACAGACAGTTCTCCCTAGAGGACATACAAATGGCCTACAAACATATGAAAAGATGCTCAACATCGCTAGCTATTAGGGAAATGCATATCAAAAGCACAATGAGATGCCATCTCAAACCTGTTTGAATAGCTATAATCAACAGGACAAGTAATAACATGTTGAAGAGGATGCAGAGAAAAAGGAACCTTCATGCACTGCTGGTGGGACTACAAATTGGTACAGCTACTATGGAAAACAGTATGGAGGTTCCTCAAAAAACTAAGAATTGGTCTACCATATGATCCAGCAATCCCTCTACTAGGTATTTACCCCAAAGACTCAAAAACTCATATCCAAAAAGATATTTACACACCGATGTTCATAGCAGCATTATTCGCAGTGGCCAGGACATGAAAGCAACTGAAGTGTCCTACGATAGATGATTGGCTAAAGAAGCTGTGGCACATATATACAATGGAATATTAGTCATAAGAAGAGATGAAATACTGCCAATTGTGACAACATGGATGGACCTTGAGATAATCCTGCTAAGCGAAATGAGCCAGACAGAAAAAATTGAAAACCGCATGTTGTCACTTATATGTGGGATATAAACCTAAAAGCAACAAATGAACAGTACAAATAGAAACTCAGGAACATGGACAATCGACTAGTGGTTACCAGAGGGTCGGGGGTGGGGGAGGAGGGAAGAGGTAGATGGGGTAAAGAGGGTCAAATATAGGGGGCTTGGAGGAGGGTGAAGTGGGTAAAGGGGATCAAATATACGGTAGCTGAAGGAAATTGGACTTTGGTAAACACACAATAGAATATAAAGATGTCAAATTATAATGCACACCTGAAAATTATATAATTGTATTAACCAATGTTACCCCAATAAACTTAAAAAAATAAAATAAAATTCCCTTTCAGCAAGACCTGCTGAAATCCTAAGAAAATGGCTCCCTTCTTTGCTCCTTAAATTTTTCTTGGATTCTTCATCTAGGTACTGCTTAGCATCCTTTTAGACCCCACACTTTAGAGGCTCACTGACTATTCTGGAATGATCTCTTTCTTGTGGTAGGTAGGACCTTAATTACTAATTGCAGAGGAAACTTGGTCTCTTTTGCATCTGGAATTGTTTCAGATTCATATTTTTAAATAACAACTCTTGCTCAGTTGATTCTAGAGATGGCTGTTTTCCTCTAAATTGGATCTGCAGGATAACTTCTCATTACCCAGGAAATGGCTTATCTCTTTATTTGTATGGATCTGCAGGTTTCTGCTTCTCTGAACCTCTCTCTCTACTGCTAGTGAGTTCTCCCTGCTGAGCCATTTGATGGGAGACTGGTGGGATGGTTATATTCCTTTCATTTTTGTGAGTAGCCTAACATCTAGCTTGAGATCTGATCTACAAAATATCCTCCAGTGGGAAGAGGCATAGACACTATGGTACTTTATATAAATACAATTCCATGTCCTTGGGCTATAGCAAGCTTGAAATTTACTCTTAAAACTACTTAATTTCTAGTTTGTCTAACAAATATTAGGATTTTGACTACATGTAACTACTATTTTAGGTATCAGCTGAATAAATAAAAGCATTCAGAAGGGAACTGTATGTCTTTTCATCATTTAACCTCCCAGAAAATTGTCCATGTATACATATTCTCCGCCTTCCATCCAAAGACAATGGAAACACCATTGTTCCTTTTAAAGGTCCTCTTCTCCATTTATACCCTGTATCCCATCCTTTCTCACATATTCAAGCATAGTAGATCCTAAACCATCTCCTATCTCTCTTGCATCATTAATTTCTCATTCTCTGTTGGATAGTTCTCAGCAGTAAACAAATATACTCTAACATCTCCCATTTTGAAATCAAATTCTTTATTCCTTGCATCTAACTTCTGTCTTTCCTTTACATCAAAATTTGCATGCTTGTATTCACTCATATTCACTGTTATCTTTTTAGCTGCCACCCATTTAGTCTTGGGTTCCCTCTAGTCCACTGAAACTGCTCTGGTCAAGGTCATCAACAACCTCCATGGTGCCAGATGCAGTTATTAATGCTTAATTCTCAGCTTATGCAAGCTTTTAAGTGTTATTTCATAGAGCTGAGCAAGCTATCTGTAGAACTTATCTCCTCTGGCCTTCTGTAACATCACACCATCCAGGTTTTACCCCTACCTCACCTGCCATGGTTTCTCAGCCTCCATTATGTGCTCCTCCTCCTCTTTCTACATTTTGTAGTTTGGAGCGTCCAGGGTTTCATCCTCTCCACCCACCCCCAACTACACTCATTCTTCAGTCCCATGACTACTTTCTGTCTATATTGTTACAATTTGCTAATTTATATTTTTAACTTGAATTCTTCCCAAGTTTCACACACAGTTTCAGCTGCCTACACGCCATCTCCACTTAGCTTTCTTTTTTATTAAAATTATTTATTTATTAAAATTATCGAGGTGACATTGATTATAAAATCAAGGAAGTTTTAAGTGTACAATTCAATAGTATGTTATATTTATATATTATATATATATATGTATATATGTATATATATACATATATATATATATATACATATATATATATATATATGTTGCATTTTGTGTTCACCACCCAAAACCAGATTTCCTTCTATCACCAAATATTTGACCCTTTTTACCCCATCAGACAGAAAAAGTTGAAAACCATATGAGTGATCATATGCGGGATATAAAACTGCAGACCTTTTTAAAATTTAACATGGCTAAAAGGGAAATTTTCATCCCTGCCCTTTTGCTCTCACCCCAAAACCATTCTCCTGTTCTTATCCATCTCAATAATTATCACCACCATTCATCCAGTTGCTCAAACCAAAATATTAGGTGTCATCCTTGGTTCCTCTTTGTCTCATCCCCTACATGCCTGTGTGTCTGTCTGTCTCTCGTAATCTTTCAAACTTGTCCCCTTTCTCTCCATTTCTAATCTTGGCACTCTAGTCCAAACCACCATCATTTATATCACCAGCTTAACCAGTTCCCTTGTTTCTCTTTGTAGCCAAAGTGATCTTGGTAGAACATAAAGCAGATCATACTATACTTCTGCCTAAAACCCTCTAGTGACTTCCCATGACTCTTAGGATAAACTCCAAACTCCTTATCATGGTCTACAAAGCCCTATATGATCTAGCTTTTGCTTGCCTCTCTTAACCATCCCCTATTGCTAACTTTACCATTTTGGCCTTCCTTCTGTTTCTCCAACATAGCAAGCTACTTTCTACCTCAGATTTTTGTACTTCCTTCATGGTCTTCTGGGAATTATTTTCTTTAAGATCTTAATAGGCTTGTTTCTTCCCTCTCATCAGCACTTTGTGAAGTTGCATCTTTCTTACCCTTTACTACCACACTACGTTGCCACTTAAAAAAAATCTCCCTAATACTTATGTCTGATATTATCTTAGCTATTTGTATATTTTCTAAAATTCTGTCAGAACCCACTATACTCCATGAGAAGAGGAGACTTTGCTGTCTTATTTTTCTTTTTTCTCCCTCTTTAATTACTGCCCCCCCACTTTGACACCTGACCTATGGATGTTGCTGTCTCCCCTTAAGAACTGGATCTCTGAAGGTGGGGCATCTCCCACGTGCTCATGGTGTACTTGAGGGACCTGGTGCACCCTGGGTATGGTCCATGGCTCCACCTGGGGCATGAACCGAGGACCTTCTGTTTGTAAGTCTTACCATTACATTATGGAGCCACCTCCTGCTGTCTTGTTTATCACTATATCCCTTGACCTAGAATAGTGGCTGGCGAAAGTAGATGTAAAGTCACCTGTTAGATTATTGAATTTTGCATGATTTTCAAGCTATTTGAATTTTTCCTTTTTTATCAAGAGGTATAACTGAATCTCAGATTCCTGACAATTTGATGTAAATTTGATGCTGAATGTTGAAATATTTTCCAAAATTTGATCTCATTTATTTAATTTGTTCAAAAGTAATGTTCTTTTTAATGCTCCAGAGTTGGTTAATACTTTAATTTAATTTTAAGGTGATATAGCAATTGTCTATATTGTTTGCTGCTTTACATTTTGTTTGAAGAGCACATGTTGCTCTATGACTGTACCCACACAGTGTTACGAACTAGTTACATTTGTTATAAAGATTATTTAAAATTTGCCATT
The DNA here is from genome assembly GCA_028627145.1 of Eidolon dupreanum. NCBI lineage: Eukaryota > Metazoa > Chordata > Mammalia > Chiroptera > Pteropodidae > Eidolon > Eidolon dupreanum. The sequence continues at coordinate 90,736,831 of CM053505.1, read as the reverse complement.
TTATTGTGAAATTTTTAAATATATGGGAAAGTGGAAAAAGTTTTACAATAAACACTTATATACCCATCATCTCGACTCTAATACTAACATTTTACTGTACTTGATTTATCACATATCTATTCATGTGTCCATCTTTCTTTCCAGATTGATATATTTTAAAAGACTGTTTTAATTTATTTAAGATAATGGGTATTTCCTACGTTCTTAAATTTTAATCAGAAAAGAAACAGGTTGCTGCTTATTTTGGCATCCAGGGCATTAGAATAGAATTTTATAGTATGTTAAATCACTGTACATTTGACTCTTAAAATTTACAAAAGCCAAAAATGAAAATTGTGTTTCTAAGCTGGCACTCATATACAGTGACAGATAATGTCATGGTGGGTGACAGAGGAACTAGGTTAAAATGAATTTTAACATTTAATTAAGATGTTTAGTCTAAACTAGAAGCAATGGATAAAGTAATCATCATAATTAATAATGCTGTTAGAAAAATAACCACAATTGACTTCATTCTTCTTTTGGTGGACATTGATGGGCATTGTCTCTTTTTCATCTTTATTTAATTAGTCTGTTTCACTGCTAATTGACACTTGTACTAGTGAGTAGTAAGAAGGAAGTATAAATAACAGTATCCAAATTGATTTAAGTCATGCAATGAGATAATGAATCATTTCATTGCTAATTAAATAATTCAATCATAGAATATTGATTAATAGAATCATATGTAGAATGTTGGAACCAGAAAGTCTCTTACAGATCACCTATTCCAAACTCCTCATTTTACTGATGGGAAGACTGAGGCCCTGAGAAGAAAAAGGATCTTTTTCAAGATCGAATTTTTCTGAATCATACATAACTGAAACATTACGCTAGTATGTCTAAAAGCTGCCTTCCTTCACTACTAGCAAAGTGCTGTAAAGAAAGATTTCACTTTCCTAGTCTAGATTCTTACTTGGGTTCTTCTAGCTTTGACATTTCTTCATTATCTGATTGGACTTCAATTGCAACCTGTCATGTTCTGTGTTTTTTAATTGCACTTATATTTTAAATGACACTAGACTTAAGGTTAATTAACAGTAGAAATTGGTAGCTTAATGGACAGTGGATTCCTTTTTAACTTGCATATTATTCTGGTTTTTTCTTACTAACGCTTTTTTTCAGTTTTCCTGAGTTATCAAGACTTGCCCAGTGGGGTGAGAGATTCCTCTAAATACCATCAGAAGCAGATGTAGGTTTTGCAGCCTCAAGTTCATACAATTGGGGCTTCAAATACAAAATTAAGGGTGAGAAAGAATATTTTAAAGGGCTCATATAAGTGAGGGTTGCTGAAGCTTAAGCTTCATTAACTTCACTTTAACCCACCTGTGAATGCCAGAACACATAAATTAGGTAAGTAAATACTTTTTATTGCACAGGGAACGTACAAAAGGAAGTAATATTGTCTAAGTACCTACTGTGTGACTGGCATTGTGCTAAGCACTTTACATGTTGGTATCTTATTTAACCCTCACAAAAGGATGAGACTGATATTATATATAATTTTTATTTCATAAATTGAGCATAGCTAATAAATGAGAAAAACAGAGTTTGAACCTAGGTCTTTCTGATTCCCAAACCTGTGCTCATTCCACCATACACTTATATAAGAATAGCTGTTATCACAAAACTCTGATAATCACAAAAATAGAAATATCAAATATTGACAGCAGAGGGCTTCCATTCATAAAGAATAAGAGAGAGACTCAGATGATGATCATTTGAGACAGAATACTTTATTTGCCACAAGAAAGGTTTCAAGGATAAAACCGTAACTCTTTGCCAATGGTGGGAGGATTTTAAGAAATATAAACATGAAATAGCTTTTTATTTTTCAAGCACCACTTTTAACCATGCTTTCTTGATCCCCCATTCTGTCCTTTAGCAACATCTTTAGCAGATTTTATCAGTGTGTGGCCATTTTAATTTATTCAGATTTTGCTCAATTCAGTGTAAAAATCCAAAAACCTTTCCCACCTTCTACTCCAGTGTAGACCAGAGCCATTACCCTACCTGTTCGGAGACCAGTCTGGGGGTTAGGGAGTGGTAGGGGACTCAGGGTTAACTGATTCTGAAATAATTCTACCTCATTCCTTTTCCCAAACCAATTCCTTTGGTGTTGGGGACAAGGAAGGGGAATAGTGGACATAGAGGTCTTCTTACATAATCTGTTGGTCACCTGCTTTGATTGTTGATCCCAGTTTGTCCAGTTTGGTAGCCTCTGTAGCTGTGTGGTCTTTGCATATGGTAAGTGTGTAGCTTTCCTGAGGCGCCATTCAGCTCCATCCCAGCCCCTCCTATCATGGAAGATCACCTCAGAAATGAGCTCTTTGGCTTTTACAGGTAGAGAAGCATGCTATTTACTCAATATCTCTGTAGATATTCCTACCTTTTTTATTCTTTGTACTAATGTTCTCTTCTAAGGTCCATGACTGAGAGGGTTTCTCCCATATTCTTCCACAATATACCTTGCCATAATCTGGCACTGCCGATGTAGGCAACTCCAGCAGGACTCTAGGTCTTTCTGATTCCCAAACCTTTAGAAATATCTATACCAGAAAAGGATATGTTTCGATGTTTTCTTATGCTTCCCAAAAATATTAGCTCTCCTAAGAACTCTCTCATCATTCTCATGTCTCATGGCATTATCAAGATGAGATTTCACACTCATCCAGGAAGTGAGAGACATATTATTTTTTTGCAAGCACCCCTGGTCTCTCTAAATGATTCTCTTGACACTCTCTTGGCCTCCTTTGGCCTGTGTTAATGATTTAAAGCACACCATCCACTCTCCCATAGGGAGAGGAAGAAGTAATTTCCCATTAGAAACACACTACAATTTTCAAAGCTAGTGATTCCACTCTCCATACTCCTTATATATATATTAGGGGATGAGTGATGTATCTGTCCCCAATTGTTACAAGTCACTTGGAAATGTGGGGTAAGTTAGAGGTTCATGTCCAGGTTTAGACCTTAGTCACTAACATTCTGTTAAAGGATTATTTGGACTGGTAGATTTCATGGCCACTATTTGATTAGGGAATGCTGCCTAGCTTCTATGGTAGTTGCAATAGATCTAGGGTTTCTAGAACCTGAAGGAATAATGATAGAACTATAGTAACTAAATATGTGTATTTAAAAATGAATGGAGTATCATTAGTTTGTTCACCTGTGCATATGGATGGCATGGCATAGTGGGTAAGAGTTTGGGTTTTGTGTCAACCTAGGAATATTAATTAGCACTAAGTTTACATTCATAATAAATTTTGTCAGTTTTTTAAGGTCCATTTTTTTAATAGGAATTTATATTAGACACACAGACCATAGATTATGTTGTAGACTTAATGTTTGTGTCCCCCCAAAATTCATATGTTGAAACATAACCCCTGATATGGTGATATTTGGAAATGAGGCCTTTGAGAAGTGATTAGGCCATGAGGACTGAATCCTCATGAATAAGATTCATGCCATTATAAAAGAGGTCCCAGATACCTCCCATGTCCCTCCTGCCATGTGAGGACACAGCAAGAAGATGGTTGTCTGTGAGCCAGAAAGACAGTGTTCACCAGACACTGAATCTGCCGGCACCTGGAACTTGACTTCCCAGCCTCCAAATCTGTAAGAAATAAATATATGCTGTTTCATATTCTGTAATAGCAGCCTGAACAGACTAAGATGGAATGTAATCACTAATATCATGAAAATGTTAGCTCAGTAGCACATTAAAGTCATCTGGGGTGTTCTTAAAAAATACTCATGCCAGGGCCCCACCACAAAACAGTAAAGTAGTAATATCCCAAGATATGATCCAGGTTCTGTTTCTAATGTGCAACCCAGTTCTGAAGCCACAGATTAGATGAGCCTATTTGTAATATTGTATTCATTACAACACAGAGAGCCTCTCTAAGCACCAGTGTCACCATGTTGTACAACTCCAAGGAGCATAATTCACAGCTTAGCCTCTGCAAATGGCACCTAGCAGAGTTGGGCAGTGCACAGCCTGTATGACAGTAAGTGGAATCCTGATGAAAACTCTTTAGAAATTTACAAAGAGTTAAAACAAGAATACTTAAGTGCCTGTTCAATTCCAGTGGTTCTCTTTATTATAGATATCTTAAGTAGGAAGGAAAAAGATAATCAGATTGCAATAGGATTTCTCATCTACAACACTGAAACAGGAAAGCTCTTGCAAAGCATCTGTGGACTACTGATCAAAAAACACCAAACAAGTAACAATCTTAGACCAAAGCAGAAATACCCTTTGCCATAAATCTTAAAGTGAATACTCTGGCTTTCCTCTGGCAATGATCCTCCCTACCCCCACAGGGCAAAGGAGTCCAAGAAGTCAAGGGGCCATGCCTTGAGACAATGTTCCAGGACCCAGCAACTGGCTCTCCCTGTGCCACCATTTCTGGTATAGAACTGGAGTCGAGGAATTTTGGTGGGAACCTGTCCTTTCTGGCCATTATTAAAGATAAGCCTGTCAAGGTAGGATACTAGAACATGATTTTGGTTTATAGCTTTAGAATATAGACATATGGTATGTGGACCTCTATTTTTTATCCTTGCTTTAGATCCCACAAATATTCGAAGAAGGCCTGATTATAACTCATGAATCATACTCTAGCCACACTATCAATATGTCAAAGATGTAATAAAACAAAGATATTTAGAAATACATGAGAATTCAGAGGTTATATCATCCATGAACCTCATATGAAGAAAACACTTGAATGAAAAAAAAGGTAACAGAACACTAAAGGAACCAAAACAGGAAAGGAAGAAGAGAGAAAACCATGGTAAGCAATATTTTATAGAAAAATGGAATAGATTAAAAAATTAGAAAATTTAGAATATATGCCTTGTAGACAAAATAAGGGCTCTAGAAATGAGATGTAATGTAAAGAAAATTTGAATAACTGCTTACCTATCTTAACAAAACCTAAAACCTGGGAATGGGGAAAGGACAAAATAAATGTCTCCCAAAAGTCTTTTTGCAGTTGTCATATGGTATTGCTGTGGGAATAGCTACAAAAAATGAAGACCATTCAAATATTCTAAAGGCCTCAGGTTATTGAAGAGAGGGCAGTTAGGGAGCACCTTGGCAGAGGACACCATGCTTCTTGGCACAGGAGATGTGGGGGTGACTTAAACAACCATGATTACAGTCACAAGATGGAACATTATGCAGTTATTAAAAAAGAATCAATTAGATTTATATCAGTTGACTTTGAAGGGCTTTTTATGAATACTGTTGTGTGGAAAAAGACCAATGCAGTAAGGTATATAAAAAAATGACCTCGCTTGTGAAACAAGTAATTGAGAGGTAAAATCTCTCCTACATAGATATATTCTACATATAGAATTACATGAGCTCCAAAATATGGAGTGATACACAGGTTATCTGGGGTGTGATGGGGATTTGAAGGTGGAAGAGAGGGAAATGTTAAGTGAAAAAAGACAAGACAAAATGTTCATACTAAAAGAGTGTTCCTCCCTTTCCTTCAAAATAGTATTTCATTCTCAAGAAAGTCTTGGAAGTGCTAAATTGTACTAAGTAGGTTTCTTTACTGTAGGCCTTCATAGAATCATATTAAATAAAATAAACACTTTGAACCTTTAAGAGAAAGAAACATTATATAGAATACAGTTTAACCCAGATACTGTGAAATCCCTGAATTCAAAGCTTGGGCACTTTTGGAAGAAGGAAATACATGTTTTCTATCATCTGAGTCAAAAGACAGAATTGAAAAAGAAAATGTTGCACTATAAGTGTTTTCAGTCTTTTGCTGAATACTGTCAGGCTAGGAAAGATGCACAAGTATTTTGATAACTGACTTAGATGTTTTCAGGGACTCAGAAGATAGGATTGAGAGATTGCTCATCTAACAGGCATTGATTGACATGCTTTTTTGCTATCTAGCAAGTAGTTACAACTTTCGTGAGCAGTGGTTTCAGTTTTACAGTATTTCAGACTCTGAATGCAAAGCTCTAAATAATATGGACTCATAGAATCTGAAGAAATAACAGTATTAGGATGAGCTAAGATATGGTACAAGAACAAATGGCTCCCAAATCTTTGAGCCTTAAAGTAACAAAATTCATGCCTTACCCACACTACAAACCTTCCATGGATTGGCTAGGGGCTCTCCCTTTACATTGTCCTCCCTTGAAAACCCAGGCTGTTGAAACAGCCACCATATTGAATGTTGCTGAATTCTGTAGCAAAGGGGAAAATTGAATGTAAAGGCTCTCAAAACTTCCATTCTGTGCAGTAGTGAAGTGTGTCACTCATGCTAACATGGCACAGGCCAAAGCAAGTCACATGGCCACACTTAACTTTTAATGGGTGAAGAAGTACAATCCACCTATGCTCAGAAGGATAGCTGTAATTTTGGGCCCTAAGCCTTACCACATGGTCCTCTGAAAGGCCATCCAATCTAAACCTGACCAAAATTCTGTGTTTGCTATGGCTAGTTTGTACATTTACACACACTTTCTGAAATCATACACTCATAAAATGACACTATATCTGTATCATTACTCTCAGTATTATAATTGTTTATCTGAGGGTGTTTTTATTTTGCTGTGTTTATTTATGAGCAGGGTCCTAAATTTGAGTAACCAGCTCAACATATGATTATATTATATTTTTGGTCTGCATACTACATATTCTTATCAGGATTTATGTGTAATTTTCTAAATTCAATACATTTTAGAGAATATTTTGTTTTAACACAAATAGTACTTATTATAGAAAGGGAATGAAGAAGACCTAATCTTCAATTATCCTATGAATATTTTTTATGATATCCCAGGAGCTGTGGTCATGACCAAATGTTTGAGGGTAGCAAGGTTGAATGAAATAAAGAATAAAGAAAGAATACCTGGAACATATTTCTAGTCTTCATAAATCAGAACTTGTGTGCATGAAAGATGGTTTGATTCAAGATAAATTTAGTTCTATTTTATTTGTATTGCATTAGACTGCAGCATTCAATATTTACTAAATCATATATTGATAAATCACATTAATAATATAAAATTAAACATTTGAAACAGTACCATGCTCAAATATGGAAATGAGTGAACATCTTTCGTAAATCAGTTTTAAGTTGTTAAAAGAAGAAAGGTGGACTCGAAATATGTGAAGGGTAGAACCTTTTAAATTCTCATAATGTAAAACCTAATTCTCAAAATATATTTTTGGAGAATCTCAAATATTACTACTAGGGGCACTTAGGGAATGATTTTCCTTTGGGACATTTCTATGGCCTAGATAAGGTCACATTGAGCCAGGGATCAGCTTTCCAGTCTTTTCAAGTTTTTTTTTTCTTAGAAAATATCTGGTAACTTCTTTCTAAAATCACTATTAAGAGCTAAAATGTTCAACCCCAGGCTTGTTACCTTGAATTGGAACATGAATTTAATTAAACAAAAACATGCATCTGGAATATGGGAGCATTTCTGAAACCAAAGGAGATCTAAGTTTTTTTTTTTTTTGAAATTACAGTAATAGGAAAAAGTCATTTCTAGTCCATTTGCAAATTTTTAATACCTATTAAAAAGAGGAAGTTATCAAAGTTGCTAAAGGCAGAACAATAATATTCCATATGGGGTGCATGATTTTAAAGTCCACATTTGAGCCTCTTCCCACTTCTAAGTAGTAGATTGTATTAGGTTCACACTGCCTATTGACAGGCATAAGGAATGGAACATTTGCTATGTTTCTATACCCTAAAGCTCCTTGGCCTGCTATGATCCTAAGCTGATCTGGTCCTCTGTGTCCTTCAACATCTTGCCCAACTTCCTTCATGCTCATTTTGAGAGTTTTCAGATTTTGCCTTTTGTGGGGATATAAATCACTAAATTCTGTGCACACCTATTTTGCAACATGATGCTTAACTCTTAAATGATGTCAAAATAAGTTTACTTCATTTTATGTCAAAACCAATCTAACATAATGAGTATTTGTCTCCATTTTAAAAGTAAGAGAACAGAGTCAGAGAGATTCATTGACTGTCCAAGGAGAGTTAATATTTGAACCAAAATCTCTCTTCTTTCAAAATCTGTGGTCTTCCACTGCATCATGAGGCCTCTCTAAAAACAGAAGAACATTCTACATAGAGAAGATCATTGTTCCCAGAAGTTCTAGCCACTTGATAGAAATTTCTCATTAATCCTCATAACACCTAACATAGCAAGAATTCTAATCATTTAACAGCTAGCAAAGGCTCAGAGATGGTACTATTATTACCATGTTAACAAGAGAAGTTGTATTGTTATATGTAAAAGAAGGTAATCCACCTTTAAAAAATATGCTCTTTCAACACTTCAGTAATTGATTATTAATACCATGATTTGGAACAAGTATTCACAAAAACTTATTTTTTTGTGATCTAAACAGCCACACTGATCATCCTTTCAAAAGGTTTTTATTTGTCTCTTTGGTACAACTGAGCATACTTCCTTTCTAATAGCCCAGAATTGCACTGAAGAATGTAATTAATGGAACGAAGAAAATGCACTCAATAATTCAAAATGTATTGGTACTATTTCATTTAGAATGGTGGCACTGAATATAACCTTGATTATCTTATTTTTTTCTTTTAGTTGAACGGTAAAAAAAACACAAGACATGCTTGTTAGTCTACTTTTAAACATTGTAGTGAAATATAGCAGTTCAGATAATTGAAACCAGCACTTCATTACAGTGAGATTAGTTTTTCTGGTTTAACTCCTTTTCCTCTTACACTATGGAACTAACGGAACTGAACTGATAAATGAGTATGTTTGAAGTGTTCACATTGACCAACTCTCCTACCTAAATAACACAGAGGATTAGATCTCAGCTCATACCCCTCATATACTTATATGGTCCTAGCTCACTTAGTCAATAGCCACATTCTGACTAATTGGCCGGAGATGGTCTGTGATCAATTTACCCAGTGAAGAGAGCTGTTGGTACCCTGATTCTAAAGCATATACCTCTGCTTGTAACTTTTCCAGCAATTGTTTCAGAGGCAGAACTATCAGCAAGTCAGTGAATATAGCTTACTCACAAGGCAGTTGTAGAACTGAAGAGAATTGATTATTTTGCATCTCTTATTTTCACTTATCTTTCTTCTTACAGCATGTTAATGGTGTATGCTTTCTGTGGCACTCAGGTGTACTCTCCATGTGTGCTTATTTTGTCTTTGGTGACATTGGCTTTACTGAGGACAAGTCTGGAGACTGGATAGTATTCCTAAGTATCATGAACACATAACCTCACTGAGAGACTGGATTATAAGGCAGTAGTGGAAGATGTAGGTTATAAGTAAAGAATTCATAAGGGTACAATTAGTAGAAACTATTTACAGCAGCTTAAACAAATAGCAGTTAGTTTTTCTCATAAAATAAGAAGCCTGGAAGTCGGCACTTTTTTGGCATTGGTTTTGTATTGCATTAGTATATTACAGGCATACCTCATTTTATTGCGATTCGCTTTATTGCACTTCACAGTGTTGTAGTTTTTACAAATGAAAGGCAAGACCTTCCACCAGCAAAAAGATTATAACTTGCTTTATCGTGACACTGGAACCAAGCCCACAGTATCTCAGAGGTATGCCTGTGGAGTTTAGTAGAAATAAGAAGTCGATCACTTCTTTAATGAATCTAGATCCCATTCAGAATTAAGTCTAAATTCATAAACATTTCATGTTCAGTCTTTCACACATAACTGGCTTCATCCCTTTTTAACCATGTACTGTCTACTCCTACATATACACACTAACACTTCGCCCATATCAAACTACTTAAAAGACCAGTTTGTCACATTTTTTCATGTCTCCATTTCTTGTATTCATGTTAACTCTACTTGTAACACTCCCTCTTCCCATCCTTGATGAGATATCTCTTCTTTTGACTTAGCCATCATCTTTTTTAGGAAAAATATTACTTGGCTTCATCACACTCATTGTAATCTACATTTACCTCAATTCTTGCCTTTATTACAGTGTATTACAATGGTTTTCTTACATGTCTGCCCCCTTCATTAAACTGAGCAAACTGAGGGAATAGACTTTGGCTCATTTGTCTTTGTATTTCAAGTGCCTACCATAATACCAGCATGTAGTAGGTTCACATAAATGTTAAATGAGTAAATGATGACTTTATAGGTCTCAGCTTGCTGACCAATTTTCCATGCTGACCAATAGGACCATCATGCTCATAATGCTTAGTACCTTTTTCTTGGTTTAGCTTTATAGGTACCATTCCTTGCCACATCTGTATAAACTGAAGTCAAAGTATGGAATTTGCTTCTAAAGTTGTGTCAAAAGCTAGCAGCATAGCTCTTGTGGCATCTGCAGGACATACTAGTACACAAGAATATTATTTTTGATACCTAGAAACTATAGGTTGTTTTTACCCTAATACATAAAAAAGGGGAAAAGTCAATTTGTTAATAGCAAAATAAAGCATGATCTTAGGTGTTTAAACTGTAATGATTTTAGAAAGACTTTGCTAAAAAATTACACATATATTTTTTAAATAGGGCGGGGAATATGTGGATTGGATCCAGGAATAGAAAAATACTTTAAATGAAAAAAATCTGAGTGAAGTGTAGAGTCAGTGTTGGTGTCTTAGTTTTGACAAATGTTCCATCGATTTATACAACAACAACAGGGGAAACTGGATAAGGAATACGTAGGAAGACTGCACTATCGTTTCTGTGAATCTAAAAGTATTCTAATAAGAGATTTATTTTAAAAAATAGGAAGAGGTTTCACAACCACGTGAATGTACTTAATGCCACTGAACTGTACACTTAAAAATGTTTAAAATTGTGGATTTTATGTTATGTGTATTTTATCATAATAAAACATAGGGAGAGAACTAGGTATGCTGAGAAAGAGGGATTGTAAAGTGAATGAGATATATATGTGTGTGTGTGTGTGTGTATGTGTGTGTGTGTATATATGTGTGTGTATATATATATATATATATATATATATACACACATATATATATATTTAAACATTCTTTGCACTTTCGCAGCATTCCAGGCACTGTACTAGAAATAAAAGGTGTTTTTATCTCCACTGTTACTGATGAGTTCACCAAGGTTACATGAGTTTAGGTAATAGCATTTCTAGGACCTACTCTGGGCCTGCTTTAATCTGTGCTTAAGAGAGAGAGAGAGAGGCCCTAGAGTGTATAGTTTTAAAGAGTGATTCAGATGAGTCCAATGATCAGGCAAGTTTGAGAACCACTACTCTAGGCTTTTATATACATTGCCTTTAAAAGACTATTTCTCTTATCTTGAAGATGAAAGTGGGCAGTGTAGGATCTTCTTTAATGTGGACCCTGAGAACTGGAAAGACTATTACAGCCCAAGGCCAAAGCCTTGACTACTGCAGTGAAGCCAGCTGAGCAAGATAGAAGGAGAAATGTCATAGAACTGGATCAAATATACTCCATGTAAAGCTCCAACTCGAGAAGGATAATTTCCTCTGAAAATTTTTGGTTTTGTATTACAGACTGAACTGAGTTCCACAATATGGATTGAAATATTTGGCCGCTTCTTGTTCTATCTCCATAGATGGTATTGAATGCAGAGACCTCTGGTCACCAGGGAATTTTCAGATTGAGTAAAAAGGCAATTAGAGGCCAGCAGGGTCAATGGATTAAGGCAGTACACTTGGAAGTTCAGAAAATAAGCAAACACCTAAAGAAACAGTCATGCTTCCTATTTCATTAAGAAAATAGAAACAATTTGAAGAGACTTCCCCAGTCTTCCAGTACCACATCTCCTCACTTACCTATATCTGTGCTCATATATACTGTCTTTTCTGCTGTAACCAGGATGAACTGTGCTCTTAAGACTCATCTGTCCACTTCTTGCATTAGACCTCAAACTCAATCACTTATGAACATAAGGATAATGCTCCAACAATCCTACCTACTCCCTCCTGTCTTTTCCTACCAGATATTTCACTCCAGAAGACCACTGTACTATTACTTTCCCTATAAAAAATCTAACAAAACAAAATCACCAAGACCAAAAATCATCTCTTAATCTATTGATCACTTTCCCCCCTTAGCCACTCACCACTGCATTCCTCTGCTGTGCTTCCAGCAAAGCTCTTGAAGATAGTTGTCTGTATAACTTGCTTTGAATTCGCCTAACACTTTCCTTTGAATCGAGGCTCTTCCCTCTGCTTCTCCACCAAAAGTGCTCTTGGTCAAAGTCAACAGTGCCCTCTGCATTGCTTAATAAAACAGTCAGTCCTCATTTCTCAATTCACAAGACTCAGCGGCATTTGACACAGCTGATTCCTCCTTCCTCTCAGAAACCCTTCCTTCACTTTGGCTTCCAGCAGCTTGCTTTCCTGTTCCCTCCCTGGCTGTTCCTTCTCAGCCTCCTGATTCCTTCTCACGCTTCTGTCTTCTAAATTTTGGAAAGTACCAGGCTCAGTCTTGGACCGCTGTTGTTATTTATACTCATTCTACTGGCTCTCTCTTTCAGTGTTTTAATTTTAAAATCTATATATTCACTGGTGTTTCCCAGATTTATATTACCAGCCTGGAGCTTTCCCCTGAACTCTGTATTAATATATCTAACTGCCTCCTTGACATCTTCACTTAGATATCCAATATGTCCAACTAAATTGCTCATCTTCTCCCCCAAGCAACTCTTTTCTCCATCTCAGTTAATGGCAAGTCTGTCTTTCTAGTTTCTCAGGCCAAGAACTTGTAATGATTTTTGAATCCTCTTTTTTTCGCACCCCACATACTATCTTTTACAAGTCTTCCTGGCTAGACTTACCCTCTCCAATGTAACATCCATACTGTAGCAGAGTAAAGATTTAGAAAATGTAAATTTCAGCACAGTGTTTTTCTGTTTGACATAATGTCTAAATTCTTTCTTTTATTTTTTAAATTAAATTTATTGGGGTGACATTGGTTAATAAAATTATATAGGTTTCAAATGTACAGTTTGATAATACATCATCTGTATGTTGCATTGTGTGCTCACCACCTAAAGTCTAAATTTCTTAGCATGATATTCAGTGGTATACATGAGCTGCCCCCCTCCTCTTTCACTCTTCCCTTATCCCCCCCTCCATATCCTATTCTCCAGCCCTGCTGACACCTTAAGCCACCAGGCGCTTTAGGAAATCATACATTTCATACTTTCCGTTCTCCCAGGATGGTTTTTCCTAAGTCCTTGAATGTGTACTTGGAATAGACTCACCTGGTCATTGGAAAAACCTGCACATTAGTTTCTTGGCCAGTGAGGTAAGAACATCAGATTGAGGGAACTAAAGGAAGTATAGCAGTGAGATCTACTAGTCCTATCACATAGCATGTGAGCAAGATGCTACCAGCCTGAGTAATGAAATAAACAGATACAGCTGAGTCATGATCTTTACACGCACAGGATGTGCTCTAAATTAAGCATCAGTGTCTTAGTCCATTTGGGTTCTTATAACAAAATGCCACAGACTGGGTAGCTTATAAACAACAGTTGTATCTCACAGTTCTGGAGCCTAGGAATCCCAAGATCAAGGTGCCAAAATGATCTCATTCTAGTGAGGGTCCTCTTTTTTGGCTCATAGCCAGTGCCTTCTAGCTGAATCATGGTGGAAAGGGCTAGGGATCTCTCTGGAGAGACCCTTTTATAGAGGCACTGACCCCATTCATGAGAGCTCTACCTTCATGACCTAAACACCCAAAAGTTCTGCCTCCTAATATCACATTGAACATTAGAATTTCAATATATGAACTTTGGGAAGGTCACAAACATTCAAACCATAGCAGCCAGTATATTGTGATATTTTTTCAGTAATTAGAATGCATGAGTCCAGGAAACGAGGGGTATAAGTAGGAGTGGCCTCACTCACCATCATTCCCAGTGACCAGCATTAAGAATTTGTCCTTCCTGTTCCCACAACTCTGGATCCGGCAGGTGTAGGAGTCTTGGTTTCTGGAGGGAATGCTTCCACCAGGACACACAGCAAGGCTTTCATCAAACATCAATGCCCAGTGAGCACAGAAAGGAGTTACTGTCCTCGTAGGAATCAGTGGCCTTATCATCAGGAAGATACAGGGTTGCTGTTTTACAGTGAGGCTGAGAGGATATATTTAGCACCCAGGTGATCCACTTGCATTTCTCTTGTTACTTCCTTGCCCAGTTTTGACAGCAAATGAACAGGTGCACCTGCCATGGCCTGAGAAGAGCCTGATAACCAGCATCTCAGACTGATCAGTGATGATGGTCTGGATTACCCCATGAGGTAATCCACTGAGACTAGAACAGGTTGAGGGTGAGATTTATCTAGAATGGATAGTGTAGGAGGGAGATGTTGAGAATAAGATGGGGCTTGTAGACCAGCTTCAGCTTGGAGGCAGTGGTTCATCCTAGAAACTGTCCTAGACATTTCTCTCAGGAAAAACTCACCAAATTCCTAAAGGATCTGCTTCTAAGAGTTACTTGAAGCACATAGATCTGAGTGGAATGAAGGGCGGATGGTAATGGATGCTGTAGTGTATAGCCCAATTCCTTTTCTCCCCAACATCTACAAAACTGAAATACTCATCACTTCAGCTCTTAAGAGTATAGGTGGCTGGCAGCCCTTAGCTGAGTTTCCCTTTGGGGGTTGCCCTTGGCTAAAGAGAGCTGCTTTTCCTAAGGTTTTATCTTGTCTGAATGGCTGGTGCAGAGGGAGTCTGTGTGAAATGACTGGCTGATGCAGGGATACCGACTTCTTACCTCAATTTGAGAAAACTCTTAAGGGCCATTACATCTCCAGTGCTCCCCATGAGATGAACTAAGGTGTTTGCTGTGATTGTATCACAGACCAACTTCCTCGTCTTCCTAATCCTGCTTCATTTGCTCCCCTGTAGGTGTAGCTTCTAAGAGCACTCCCGACAAATTTGTTGCAATCTCTGTCTCTGAATCTGCTTCCGAGGGACGCCGACACATGTCAAATGCTTCTTCCATCCTCTCTTTACTTTTAGAACCCAACTATATATAACGTTTGCATCATTTTATATAGGTCTTCCCCATTTAGACTCTGTACCGCTTGTGAGTAGGGAGCATATGCTTGTTTAATGTGTCACCAGCACCTGGCAGAGCATGTATCAAATGAAAAATGCACCCTCATGACACCACCAAATGATTTAACCTTGGGATACCAAAGTTAAAGTTGGGGTCAGAAGGAGATGTAAATGTACAGGGTTTTTAATGGGAGTTAGAATAAGTGACAGGCTAATTTGTGTATAAGATTTTTGGAATTTGCTCCAATTGAAGGATTTTTAAGGAAAATTATTCTACCTGAATAAAAATCAGTGTAAGTAAAGTAGAAAGGCAGAGCACCATGTGTTTATGTATATGATTTCCCCAAATTCCTCTGTTACCTCAGCACATTTTCAAATTTCTTCCAAAGATTTTTCCTTTGGCTAATCAGCCACATAGATAAATCTGGGAATTTTGTGATTTGTACTGTTCATAAGATTATTGAGAAATATTTATAATTCATTTAATGAAATTTATGGATCAGATAATGAAATTGTACAAATATTTATTTTTAAGCCTTAATATTTTATAAAATTTGCTAAATCTTGATACATATCTAAAAAAGAGGAATCCTAAGCTTATTGGCAAAGCCATGACTCTTTTTCCAGGATAGGTCACATTATTCTAATGATGGATCTTTGATAATGAGAATTACTCACTAGGTCTGATAGAGAAATTTCTTTTTTAAGTAGACTCTTTTGCATGCTGTATGTGCTATGTATGCCTGTTCTTTTCAAGTATATCATATACTAATTTACTCTTCAAATAATGGTGTAGTGTCATTAGATTTCCTGATGCTTTAGTTCCCTTTTATAGGGAATATTTGCACAGTTAACATACTTAGACATTTATAAATATGTCCAAATTCTCAATTCAGCTTTTAGTTTGTGTTATTGTGCTGCCTGAGACATTGTTAGTATAGTTCCTTTAATGACATAGAATTTCTTTGTGGGAAGATCTTTCATGTAGGTAGCACTATTCCGTTGACATCATATTTGATGACTCTAATAGCAAATTCATGACAAAAAATTCAAATTGATGCCATGAGAACAATGCCACACAGTGATTGACTGAATGTATCACTATTATACTGATTGGTTTGGCATTATATAAACATGGTGTATTTCTAAGGATTTGAACAAGTGAAGAAAAACCAATAGATATTTAGTTGTCACAGAAAACCAGCAGAGATACATCTTTTGAATATGAAAGCCCAGCAATAGCTATTTCATAAGACCTACTAGATTAGGAGCCAGGCCTCCTAGCTCCTAGTTCTAGGTCCTGTTATTAAGAAGATAAACTAAGACAAGTCCCTTTACTTTCCTGGGACCACATGTTGAATACCTATCATTTTATTTTATACCCCAAACAGCTCTTTGAGGATAGGTTTTATTATACCCATTTTACAGATTAGAAAACCAAGGCTAAGACAATTTAGGCAACTTGCTCAAGGTTGCAAAGAGCCATGATTTAAACCCAGGTCAGATTCTGAAGTCCATGCTTTGTTCTACTACAATATTCTGACTTCTCATTTTTCATCTAAAAGACAGAAACAATAATACCTATCCTGCCTATCTTATAAATGTGTGTGTGTGTGTGTGTGTGTGTGTGTGTGTGTGACTGAGAGAGGGAGGGAGGAGAGAGAGAGAGACACGTGGGGGAGGAAATGAAATAAGGTATGATTATGGAAAAAGTGTAAATTGCAAAGTGCATCCAAATGTCATCATTACTGACTGACTCAGAGAGCTATTGATGAATTGTATGCTTCAGTTATACCTTCAGACCCCTTGTTAAGTTCTTTATGCCTTTTTGAAATTTTTATTTTTTAATTAGAGTTGACATTCACTATCGTATTAGTTTCAGTTGTTCACCATAGTGGTTAGACACATATAATTTACAGAGTGATCCCCCTGATTAGTCTAGTACCCACCTGGCACTATGCATTGTTATTACCATATGATTGACTATATTCCCTATGCTGTACTTCACATCCCCGTGACTATTTTGTAACCACCAATTTGTACTTCTTAATCCCTTCACCTTTTTCACCCAGCCTGCTAAACCCCTGCCATCTGACAATCACCAGTTTGTTCTCTTTGTCTATGAGTCTGTTTTCATTTTGTTCATTTTGTTCCTTGGATTCCACATGTAAGTGAAATCATATGGTATTTATCTTTCTTTGTGTCTGACTTATTTCACTTAGCATACACCCTCTAGGTCTATCCATGTTGTTGCAAATGGTAAGATTTCATTTTTAATGGCTGAGTAATATTCCATTGTATATATGTACCACCTCTTATTTGTCCAGTCATCTATTGATGGACATTTAGTTTGCTTCTGTATCTTGGCTATTCTAAATAGTGCTGCAGTGAATATAGGGGTGCATATATCTTTTTGAATTAATACTTTGGTTTTCTTCAGGTAAATACCCAGAAGTGGAATTCCTAGGTCATAAGGTAGTTCTATTTTTAATTTTTTCTGGAACCTCCAGACTGTTTTCCATAGTGGCTGGACCAATTTGCAATCCCACCAATGGTGCACGAGGGTTCCCTTTTCTCCACAATCTTACCAACACTTGTTGTTTTTTTGATTTATTTGTGATGGCCATTCTGACACATGTGAGGTGATACCTCATTGTGGTTTTAATTTGCATTTCTCTGATGATTGGTCAGGTTGAGCATCTTTTCACATGCCTAGTGGTCATCTCTATGTCCTCTTTGGAGAAATGTCTATTTGGGTCCTCTGAGCATTCTTAAGTTGAATTATTTGTTTGTTTGTTTGTTTTGGTGTTGAGTTATATGAATTCTTTTTAAATTTTGGATATTAAATTATTTATGCCTTTTTGAAAGAAACTTATCCTCTTAAAAGGAACAATGGTACACGAGAGGGCAATAAAGAGCTATCCATGAGGTATGGCAAATCAAGATATTTGTTTAAAGGTCTTATATATTGTTACAATGACTGGAGGCTAAAAAGTTATTTTTGGAGAGGTACAGAAAGAGATAGGAGGTCAAGAGGATATAAATCCAACCCTTTGGCTAAGAAAAAAGTGCCCTGCATTTTATTTGCTCATAAATACTTTCACTAAGACCTGAAAGGTTCTGGGGTAGGTCTGGCCTTTAGGTGCCCTTTGAGGTCCATAATATCATGCCATTTCATAGATGAGAAAAATCAAGTTTGGTTACAATAAGTAGCTTGCCCCCAAACATATACTAGGTAGCATTGCTAGGCTATGGACTTAGGTTTGTGTGATTTCGAAGCCTTCCTTCTTAATCACTAGCTTGAACTTCAGGATTGTGTGCCATTGTTGAACACAAGTGAGCATGAGTAGGCCCAGGGGAAGGAAGAAGTTCATCCTGTAATTGTTTGTTGAAGCATTTAGTCATAGAACTGAGGTTTGCTTTTGTTCCCTTGACATGCTCCTGTCTTTCACGTATGCATTTTGTTTGTCTTAGGAAACAGTAGTCCTCCTTGTCTTTGTGTGTGTGTGTGTGTGTGTGTGTGTGTGTGTGTGTGTGTGTGTATCAAAACCAAATTTAAAGACTGACATTATTCAGGCTGAACAAAATAAAGCCCTCTGTTGAACAAATATGCATTAACCACCTACTGCCTACCAGGTGTTGCAAAATATATGGGGATCACAAAGATAAGAAAGTTATTGGAATATAATGACATTTCTAAAATAATGATATATAATAAGTTCTAGAAGAACACAATGAACTGAGTGACTACTTTGAATATATTTTATTTAAATTTAAGTGTAACACAATTTGTTTGTGTTCTGTCTTTTAAAACCAGCACCATCATATAATCCTAGTGCTTTCCATTTAGTTAAAAAAGCTTCTTCGACATTCTTATTTTTACACATTTGTAGAAATAAAACAAGCAACTATATTGGTATTTCAAAATCCTAATGATTATTTTACACATTTCCATAATAAGCCTGAACAAGCTAACCAAAATGTCCAATTTCTTTGCCTTTTGGCTGGTATATATCAAATCACTATCAGAGAAAGAACACCTGATTGGCTTTTGATTACATCATAGGAATTTCTGGGCAGATAGTTGGTGTACCAGTCATGGAGAACAGAGCCCCATGTGACATAGTACTCAAATTAAACACGCCCAGTGTGTGACTAATCTTGGACTTGGGCACAGATTGATGGCCACATTTAAATGATTGGTATCAGGGAGCAGTACATAAGTTTCTGCAGGCTTGCTTGACTTTATAGCTTATCACAAACATGACAGTGATTTATGTGATTTCATAATATTATTATAAAACCTTCATAATTATGGATTGTCGGTTAAAATCCGAATCAACAGTGAACCTGGAAAATAGTAATAATACAGATGGCATGAATTAATTATGACTTACTAAATGCAGTTTAGTAAGAAAAATAATTCAAAGCAGGGCCCAGGGAAGAAGCAAACCTTATGAAAGGTGGTTTGTAGTTGGAAGCCAAGGGATTGATTCATTTGCAGTCCCCATTTTTCCTTCTGTTTCTCCTAGTTTTCTTCTTATGCACTCTGGACTTCATTTAAGAGTCATCTTAAGTTTTACATGTAATGATGGAAACTAATTAGTTCCTCTTCTTCTGAATTATTACTGCATTTTATGTTTTTATATGTAGACAGCATAATTTAAAGAGAAATTGATGTACTTTTCTCCACAAAAACCAAATGTGAAAGTTCAGTGTCTGTTTTAATAACAGAAGTTTTGTGCTATTCAAAAGTGTTATGGTCACACTGATTCTGATTGCTACCTAGGTATCTGATTCCCTCATATATTTTTCAAAGGTCTTGGTCTTGCCAGATTTTCTCATAGATCCAGGGTCAAGTGTTCTTATTTGTAATGTTTTAGCATTAACAATTTGTCTGCATGTATTATTTGGTTTCTTTGAAGAACTGTCAAATAGATCATCCTTTAATGGTTATTTGTGCAAACAGAGCCTGAGTGATCCTGATTTCTCACTCTTTCACTGCACATGAAGTATGTGTGTGTGTGTGTGTGTGTGTGTGTGTGTGTGTGTGATATATGCTACCTGTTTTATGTGGTACCACAGATCAGAGCTATGCAATCATAGGTAAAGTGGGCATTTGTAAATTATTTGCTGAATTTGATTTAATTTGGATGGTTCAGATGAGGAAAAGTTATGATTGAATCTTTTGGGAAATTGAGGCAAAGCAGATTTTTTCTCATGAATTGTGTAACCTGCCCATATTGCTTTTCCATATAGTCTCTTTAAAAATTTACTATGTAGTAAAATTAAGAGAGCTTTTGTTGAATAAAAACCTAAGTACATCACAATGTGGCTATAAGTACTGGAAATAGAATTTTTAATGGTAAAATGAACATAAAAGTTTCCATTTTAAATATTTTATTTTTTCCCATTTTAAATATTTTTCTTTTGGGATAAACTTTAGCTCAGTGTGCCTTTTTCTTGCAATGTCTACAGGCGTTCGGGTGTACACAAGTTTTTAGAGAAGTCTAGGGTGGCTCAAAGGTCTCGGGATAATTTCCCTCCAGTTGTTTCAGTTGGAGAGCCATCAGCTTATGTTGTGCAGATTTAGCTTTATCAGTCTGTTCATCTTCATGGTATCATGACAAAGTATGGATCTCAGAGGGTGGGACATTTTGCCAGTGAATATGATGTTTTTGAATAGCCTCTCAGTTCACAGAGCCCATTAACTAAACTAGTAAATAAAGCAGATGCCATGCACTCATCTAAAGTTAGACCTGAATAATCTTTCTGGATGATTTCTAAGTGAAACCTATAGTTAGAAATTGATTCATGTTCTTACTATCTGCATTCTTGAAATTTGACCAGTTTTGGATGGGAAATCCATGGGAATAGAATCTAAAAGTTTTTCTGTGATTTACTTAGCTCTGTTATAGGTTCTGAATGTATTTTCATTTATTTGTAAGTCTTCATTAATTATTACCCATTGGCCTTCTTAAACCATAGGGAGGCATCTCCATGTCCTATGAGGAATTGTCCGGACTAAATGGTAAAGATCTGGAGGCCGTGGGAAATATGACCTGAATTGTGTGTAACATTCCTGCCTGTTTTTTCTTGGATTAGGGAAATCCTTTACTCTAGAATGTACTGGCTCGAATAGTGTTTCCCCCAACTTCATGTCTGTCTGGAGCCTATGAATATGGCCTTATTTGGAAATAGGACATTTGCAGATGTAATCAAATTAAGATGAGATCATACTGGATTAGAGTGGGCTGTAAATCAAATTACTGGTGTTAAGGAGAAAAAGACACAGAAACACAGACAAAACCATGTGAAGGCAAACAAAGAGATTGGACTAATGCAACTATAAGACAAGGAATGGCAAGGATTGCAGGGAGCCACAAGAAACTAGGAAGAGGCAAGAAAGAATTCTTCCCTAGGGCCTTCAAAGGGAGCATGACCCTGTTGACTCTTTTATTTCAGACTTTTAGTCTTCAGAACTGCGAGACAATAAGTTTTTGTTTTAAACCAACCAGTTTGTGGTATTTTGTTACAGCGGCTGTAGGAAATGAATACATCTTCCATTAGCCAAAGCAAGTTGCATGCCAAAGCCCAGAGTCAGTGTGGAAAGAAGCTAGAAAAGAGAGTGAATACCAAGAGATGTGGTTGGTAGGAGATCACCAGTTTGCCATCTTCCTCTTTGTGATTCATATTCCTCCCCATGCATCTTATCTCATTCAGGCTTTGAGTCTGAATCTCCTTATCTAAGTCACATCTAGATGCTGATGAAGTTCTTTCCTTGCTGCTCCTCAAATCTAGAGACCTGTGAATTAAAACAAGTAAACTTCCCTCCAACACAACTCAATGTACAGTAGCAAGACAGGGTCATAATCGCAATAGATGTCGTCTTCCCAAAAGAGGATGGGATGTGAGGCAGAAAGTACTGAACACTCACTGGTGAATAGAAGTTGTAAAATCCAGCTGAGCAACTGGTCATAATTCCTCCTGTTGTAGAGGCAGGGAATTTTTTTAATAATTGTCAAAAAAAATGGACTTAGGAGAAACTTTATTTGAAATGATTATTGCAAGAGGGGAGAGAAAGCTGTTACCATAAGGAAAAGGCTCCAAACATGAGATCAGCAAATGTCTAAATGGTCAGGTAGGGAAGGCTTTTCTTTTATAGGAAGGAGTAAACAAGTCTAGAAAGAAACAGGTGCAGGGAAATGGGATGAATGGGAGTGGCATGATTGGCCAGTAGGTCAGAGAATGTTTTACACTGAGGCCATCCTGTACTCAGAAGGGACTGTTAAGGTTGTATGCAGGCTCGGATCGTGGGTGGGTCAAAGTTCAAAGACCTGGGAGAAGGAGAGAATCTTAACCAAAGTTTGATTAACAAGCATTTTTTTTTTTCAATTGATCAGTGGGGACAAAACTGTTCAATGAATTGCTTATGAGGCCAAGAATGGAAACTTAGAGGATCTGTGGATGGCCTTGTCCTCAGTAAATAAGGGGCATTCTTAATCACAGGGCTCAGGTAGATTTCAATATTGTTATAGTCTACCATACCCAATAAATACTCCCACTATGCCAGGAAATCATTGCTCTCTGGGAATAATAGTTATGTCTTATTTCTTCCTTTGTCTCTTAATATCTGAAAATGTCTTAATTTCTGCCCTTATTTTCTTAATATATCGCCTTGTAAGGTTCTGTTTCTGCCAAAATATTCCTGTGACATTCCATACCTTAGGTGGTATTTTGAATATTTCAGCTTTATAATTTATCGATTGGTAAATTAGTCAGTGATAGGCAACCTGATATTCCTTTGCTATATCCATACAGTTACCCCTAGGACTCTCTCTGTCTATCCAAACAGTTGTGTTGACATCGGAAATAATACCTAGAGTTTACTATAACTTCCATGATATCATTACTGGAAAACTTTAGGGTACTCTGAGTAAAACTGCCCTAAATTAGGCATATCTGTGTTTGTCAATAGGTACCCATTAGTGTATAATTTTCTATCATAGTAGAAGCAGGACTAATTTAGCATACAAATTCGAAATAGACCATAGTCTAACAGGTAGAGTCTAAGGTAGAGTCTATTTAATAAAGTCAGCATAAGTTGATGGACAGTATATGAAAGGGGGAGTCCTGGATAAGCTATATCGTATTTTACAGGAGACATGGATGTGTGCTGGGTCACCAGTACATAATCATCCTGTTCTTTTTTTTTTTTTTTTTTTTTTTTTTGCATTTTAACTACAGCTTTAATGACCAAGAAATGCTTTAAGGATAATGTGACTAAAAAATTGTCCTGTTGTTTTTGTTATTAAAGTGATTATAAATATCCACAAAATACTGACTAGTGTCAGATAGACTTGGTCACTATATCACCTATATCACTTAGAACTAGGTAGAGAAAGTATCATGCCTCAAAAGGAAACTTGCCTATAGCAAAGTATATAACTGTGTGTCTTAACTACAGAAACAACATATGTAAGTTTATTAATGAGTAGTTTGACTAACTAGGAAGTAACCTTCATGTCTACTCCTTCTAGAAAAGGTGTTTTCTGTGAACTAATCTAGTAAATTTTCTTGCCAAGTGAATAAATAGATAGGCTTCAGGTTTGCTTGATAATTCTCACTACATTTGGGATTGGTTTCCACATCCATGGTGGGTGCTAGAAAATGTTATCAGTTCATTCTTTTAAATATCTTTACTACAAATGGCATTATATAAATCAAGGGGATTCTTATTCTAAAGGGGTCTTTAAGAATAAAATGTTACTATGTTAGTAACTACCATCTAATCTAGTGGAGTTGTAGTGAAAACAGAAATAATTTGACACACCAACTTATAAATAAATGGGTAGGCCTCTGTTCTTTATTCCAGATAGTTGTAAGCTTTAGCATAATTTCAGGAGGAATGGATCATTTCTTTCATTATATGTGCCTGGGTCAAATTATCATAAATACTCTGCAGTGATCATATCTTACAAAGGGGATAAGATGGACTTATACTATTGGAATGAGACCCAAACTGTTCAATTAATATGAGGACTCAAGTCTCCATATCATCTTTTTAATTTAGTAAAAATGAAAAGCCTCAGGTGAAGGAGGTAGGTTAGGGTAAAGGGGGTCAAATAGATGGAGACAAAGGAAATTTAACTTTGGGTGGTCAACACATAATGCAATATACATATGATGTATTATTGAATTGTACACATGAAACCTATATAATTTTATTAACCATTATTTCCCCAGTCAATTTAATAAAAAGAAAGAAAAGCCTCAATATATTTGACCCATACCTGCTCGAGCTTTTATATGGACTGGTACGTATGTGTAAATTTTCTGGGAAGACTTTTCAGTAAAATATCAAATCAAGGTAAAGGAGATGGTCCTATTTCCCTTATGTTAATCTGCTAGTAGCAGTTATGAAACATCACCACCCAACACATTTAGTGCCCCAGTCCCTGGAAACTTCTGATAACTCATGTTTATTAGCATTATATGAGAACAAACATTATTGATTTATTTTTCAATAGCTTTATTGAGGCTAATTTATGTACCATAAAATTCATCCATTTTAAATGTACAACTCAATGGCTTTTAGTAAATTCACAGAACTGTACAAGTATCACCATAACCCAGTTTTAGAATATTTACATCACCCCAAAAAGATTTCTTATGCACATTCGCAGTTACTTCCTGCCCACTACCCCCTCCCTCCACCTCACCTCCCATACGGCCCCTGGCAACCACTAATCTATTTTCCATCTCTATGGATTTGCCTATTCTGGATGGTTCATATAAATGAAATGATATAATATGTGGCCTTTTGTGATTGACCTCTTTCACTTAGCATAGTGTTTTTAAGGTTCTTCCATTATGTAACATGTATCACTACTTTATTCCTTTTAATTGCTGAATAATATTCCAGTGTATGGACATACTGCATCTTGTTTATTCACCAACTGATGGACATTGGGTTGTCTCTACTTTTTATTATTAAAAAATGCTCTATAAACATTCACATAGAAGATTTATTGTTGACATACTTTTGAGTTTTTTGATTTTTTTATTAAATATTTTTGAATGTTGGAAAGGCCACATGTTCAGCCATCTGTATTATGTATATACCTTAAAAATCACTAGCTTAAAACATTGGAGATTCACAGATTAATAAGGTTATTGAATGATAATTGATGGTTTATATAAATCATTAGCTGAGTATTTTTTTTAAGGACCATAGCCGTAGCCATGAGTGTAACAGCTTTTTGAGTTCTATGAGTTCTTGCAAATTATTGATTATGAAGGTGTTGTTGGGAACCCCTGAGACAAGGTTCGAGTATTATTCCCCAGTACCACATCTAGTTAGTTTATATAAATCAACTAGTATTTTTCTAAAATAGCATCATTTAGAGGACAAAAATTTCCTCTAAAAATTTATTATAAATGCCTAAGATTACTGTTTTGAGTACTTGGCAGGCAAACTATATTGCTTTGAAAATGTATAAGACTAATTATTGATGACATATGATATCCTCTGATCATTGGTTTACTTAGGTGAGGCATTCACGAACAACCTGGCCAATGGCCCTACAAAATCACAGAATGGTTCTGGTTGGTCTGGTGCTAAACCAGTGGGTCTCAACTTTCATTGCATGTTGGAATTACCTGGGAAGCTTTTTAAACTAATGATTCCCAAGCCCCATACCCAGGGATTCTGATTTAATTGTTCTAGGGGTATACACTGGGAATTAGTATTTTTAAAATGCATCCCAGGAGTTTCTAACATGCAGAGTTTAGAAACACTGTAACGGGAGATATATCCTATGCAGTCTACTTCCTTATGAATGGGTTAATTTTAGCATTAGGACCACTTCCAGTAATAAAGCATCCTGAGGGAAATTTACCTCTTGTCATATTGGCTGAGGACCAAATATCTGCAATGTTACTGGGAACCTTCATTTGGCTTTGTAGTAGTTGGGGACCATCATTTGACTTTGTAACAATTAAGCTAATTTTTCCCTTTCTTCACCTATATCTGATAGGGTTTTCTCTTGACCTTGCTCTTGGAGTCGTTATTGTGGCAGCATTAAGCTGCCTCTAAACATCTCTCCAGAGCTGTGGTGCTCCCTGACTTATTGTGATCTTTCATTTGATTCCCTAACATGGTACACTAATATTTTTTGCCCATAGCTTGTTCATACTGGGATGCAGTTGCCTTGCTACTTATCTCTTTAAAGAGATCGTTTTGCCTTTCTCCTATTTCAGCTGAAGTCAAAGAGAATGGGATGCAGAAACTCCATTGCTTATCCATATTATTTGCATGTTCTCCCCCAATATTTTTGTCATAAAATATGTTCTCTGGTCTGAATCAAAAGTTTCACAGGCCCCATATTTTTTTGTGTAATTTCTCCAAAACTTTTATTTCATTTTGGCTCATCATCAAGAAGGAGCAAATATAATTCCAAACCCCAATGCAAGTAAAAGGTAGTAAAACCAAGCTATTTATTAGTGCCTCTTTTAGAGATCCTGTAGTCAGTCTGCCAATGTGGTCCAGAAACCAATCCTCTGGGTGATACCCCTGAGAGTTCTTCATAAACTCTGAGTCAATTCCCCTCTGTACATATGATTCTAATTGTCTCTAATGCACTTCACTCACTTAAAAGGGCAATGGCCACACGTTCAGTTACCTTGTGAGCCCACCCTTCTAACACATCTGTGAGAGGCTCAATGCCAGATATTTCATTGTCTCAGCTGCTCCCTTTCACATTTTAAAGGCCATATGGTTCTAGTGTCTCTACTGTATTTTAAGACTGCTTCTTCACCTTTTTACTAGGCTGAAACATGACACATAACATAATAGTGCATTCCAAAAGTTATTTTCCCCAAGTTATTTTCCACTAATTATCCAGTTCTGTTATATAAAAATTTTTTTTTTACCTTGTTTGATAATATAGTCATTTCAGTAGTCATCAGACACAAATCTATGACCAGGTGGACCTCTGGGTTGTTTGATTTCTCTGCATCTTACACTGCCATCAGGACTGTCTGAATTTTTGGCATGTTTTGCTAGTTGGTCTGGCTGGCACTTTGCCCATTTTTTCATCTCAAGATGAGTGAAGGACAGCATTTTTTTTCCCCAGCAGGTTTTCTTTTAACCCTTCTTTTGGTTAGAGTGGGAGTGCTATCCACTAGCAAAAATATAGTCTCTACCTTCCTCCAGAAAATTCTTCCAGGGCTGTCCACTTATCAGGAGGCTTTCCTTCACTACTTGGTCACATGAGCACTCCTTGGAGCAGCAAGGGAGCAAGTGGCTGACTGGTACCTCCATGTATAGTATCATGGGGGCTTGGTTTGGCCTTTTTCTGAGGCTGTCCTTGCATTTTTAACTGGATGGTCTGAAATCTTCCCTGATTTGATTGGATTCATGACAAAACTGGAATCCCTTCTATGGCAATTAAATGGTGTTGAGGACCATCAACTCTTTAGTTTCAGATAGATCCAAGAAGGTGGGGAGTATTTGATTTTCTAGGGGTGTATAGGTTGCCTTTGCCTCTAGGAGTTTCTTGCTGGTTTCTAGAGGATTGCCACAGATGGGTTCATTCAACATTGATCCTAACCTTCCGAGGCTATAGGGTTTAGGAAGCCAAAAACTATACTTTTTAGACTCCCTTGCTTCTGAGGAGCTTTAGGGTTTTCAGATTACATCTTAATCAGTAATTGAGTTAAGTGAGAGAAAGGCTGCTGTCAATGATGCATTCATTTTGCTGATGCAAATCCAGCAGATGTGGAATGGCTTGTAATGGCTTCAAAATCCTCCAATCACAGCTAAGATGCAACTGAAGTCCACGGTTGTCACAGCAGCTTCCTGATCCCTGGATGATGGCAAAGGCGGTATGCACCTGGATCCAGCAGTGTAGACAGTGGCCTCCTATGTCAGTCTCTTGATTCGCCATCTTCCTGACTGACCCAGAGATACTTTTCTTGACAGGCTGGTTCTGTGATGGTGTTCTGGGAATGAATCAAAGACAGCCTAGGACCTGCTTCTGTGGCCCTCACACAATTTTGTAAACATTTTATTTTCTGCAGAAAATATGTTTTTGATTTTAATAGCTAGACAGATTTTTGTTATCTGCAGTTATATCCTGACCAATGCACAGCTGGTCATTTCTTGACTCTGAAGAGTCCATATCCAGACACTAAGATGCGGAGTTCCTGATGCCTAGTGATTGACGTGTCTAGAGTAAATGCTTGGTCTACTGGGTTGTCACTAATAATATAATCTGCTCGACAGCTGTTTTAAATTAGTGTAGACTGTTGTCTCTTTATGTGCTCTTTCCAATAAAATACTTGCTTTTTAAAATTGATATAACCCTACTGGAAGAAGACAAAAGTATATTACATTTCTTAGAAAATGATGGTAGGTGAATTCACATTCATTTTTAGTTGATATGTTGAAAAACATAATAGGCAAGTCAGTTATAGGTAAATTGATACTTTTCAGGGGCTTCAGTTAATTCATTAGTGAGTGGGATAGTGTAGTCAATATAACCAGTGCTTTAACAATTAACAATTAATGAAAGGTTTTCTTAACATTTATACTAGAAAATTAATGGAGATATGGTTTTGCAAATCTCCCCTTTCGCTTTCAAATATTTTTTACATTGGGGAGGTTGCAGCTGGATTACCTTCCAATTCATTTTTTTGAATTGTTACATATATACTTTTCTCTTTGTCTCTCTTTGCTGGTAACATTTTATTTTTTGCTTTGCATGACAAGTACACAAATGTTCAGTTGATGGTTACCCCTTGAGTTTTATTTTAATTGTGGTGGAATACACATAACATAAAACTTATCATCTTAACCATTTTTAAGTGTACAGTTCAGCAGTGTTAAGTATATTTATATTGTTGTGCAACAGATCTCTAAAAATTTTTCATTTTGCAAAACCGATACTCTGGACCCATTAAACAGCTCCCCATTTTCCCCTTCCCCCTTTCTCTGGCAACTAACATTTAACATTTTGTTTCTATGAATTTGACTACTCTGGTTAACTCATAAGTGGAATTACTGTATTTATCTTTTTTGTGAATGACTTATTTCACTTAGCATAATCTCTTCAAGGTTCATACATGTTGTAGCATGTGTCAAAATTTCCTTTTTTTAAGCTTGGATAATATCTCATTGTATGGATAGACCACATTTTGTTTATTTGGTCATCCCTCGATGGACACTTGGGTTCTTTCTACCATTTAGGTATTGTGAATAATGTTTCTATGAACATTGATGTGCAAAATACCTCTTTGAGACCCTGCCTTAGATTCTTTTAGATAAATACATGGAAGTGAGATTGTCAGATCATATAATAATTTTTTTATTTTTTTGAGAAAGGGCCATACTGTTTTCCACAGCAGCTACATTAAATGTATGTTTTAAAGTAGGTAGTTTGACACGCTGCTATTTAGCCTTCTGATCATAATCATAAAATATTGAAATCGTTTACCAAATTTAAAAATATCTTTCGCCACCACCCTAATCTATTTATTCCAACTATTCATTCTGAAGTTCTGACTACTACCAGTTCAACTTTCCTGCTTAGCCCATGTTTCCAGTTTAATCTTAGTTTTCATTACCAGTCTTTTGTTACTCTGTCTCTTCCCTGAACAATCATCACTGTGGAGCCATTACTAGTTAATGCTAATTCCCTCCACTGACCTTTTGAATCTCGCAGGATGGTCACGGCCTGCCTCACCCCCAAGGTAGCTTGGTAGATCCCTTATCAACTCTATTTTTAGGGATCTGCTACCCTTTTGGACTGCGATATTTAGGGACAAGCTCAGCTTGGTTTATTTGGCATTGAGGGACCTTATATCTAAGACTCCTATAATTTCCTCATCAAGATCGCTTCTAGAATCTAAGGTGGTTTTCTTGGTACTTTCTTAACTACCTCATCTGACTATCAATTTTATCTTTCAAGACACATCTTTCTCTCAAAACTTTTCCCTGCTCTCTTCTAGCTAACTTACTGCCCATCTCTATAGTCAAATGACTAAAGTGAATCTACTCTTACATGAGCATTCGTCTACTAACTGCAGGGCCTCTACTGTCCTTCCCTGGTCTCCAGGCTCCCTAACATGTTAATTAGAGAAGTCCTCTTGGTGAGAAGTGCTGTGATTTCCATTTACTTCATTAAAAGCAATTGTTTGGGTATCCTGACTCTTCTCTGGTTCCAGTGGGGTTTGATGCATCTCGATAAACCCATCTGCTTATGGCTAACGTCATCCTTGGCTTCAGGAATAAGTTCTCTCATTTGTCACTAAATCTATTGTATTAGCTGTGAGCCAGCTCCTTCATCAGGCTGTAAATCTCTGTTTTGTGGGAAGTAGAAGAGGGATTCTCCATCCTTGAGGGGAACTGTAGGCTTTTTCAAGGATATTCCAAGTCTATCTTCCTGGGGAGGTTTCCTAAAGTTCTCATTTTATTTTTGTTAACATAATGGCATCGACCCCTTTACTGTATATTAACCAACCAGAATTTTTTTTCTACCTCTTTGGCAAATTCTTTCCTATGATCAGTAACTTGAGTAGAGTGTAAGCCCTTACTTCTTACCACTTTAAATCTTAAAGCCAAGCCAAAAACCTCCAACAGAATGGTAATAATTGCCCCTATATTAGGTTGGCTTTCTAATCTCCATTCTTCAACTTTTTTTTTTTTACAATATGGCACTGTGGACTTATTTAAAAATATCTTCCAGGATTCTTTTTTCCCCCTTTATACAACATGAAAACTTAGAAATGGCAGTAAGCTCATACTTCCTTAATAACTTCCCAATTTTCTGTCTTTGGAGAACTGATCTGTTTCCTCCTTTTACTGTATACCTAGGTAGCAACTACTCCCTTCTTTGCACCAGGTATTATAAACTGACCTAATATAGCCACACAGCAATTATTACATTATTTTGGTGTTTTTCACTGGCCTCTGGAAATTAGAAATAGTTGGTGCTTTATATCTTTGCTTACCTACAATCTTTCTATCAGGTGATATGAAAGCAACTCTTAGATTCAATTTTGCCAAAGATATACTTGTCAACAAAAGCGGGCAGAAACAATTATAATTCCCATTCTTATGGTTCAGGAGTCCTGCTCTCTGCCCTCAGTTCATTTGGCTATTACTTGATAGCTGGATCAGCCAACTTTTTTAGTTCAGGGAGGAGTGTTACTTGAAATAAAGTGACACAGAACCAGTGGACCAGTGGGACTTTAGACCTTAAGGACTGCATCAAAACTGTTAAGCTGCTGGGTTTCCCAGATTTTTAAACCTTATTCGTGCAAGGGCAGTGGGACATAAGCAGTGTCCTAACCACCTACACTTCTTGAACACCATTTATTTCATCAATGAAAAAATTATCTCTGTTAATCCCTCATGGTGATTAACATACTCTCAGGGTGTAGATATTTATATCCATATTGGAGGTGCTTAATAATCTCCTTTGTAGTGAATTCTTGATCAGGGTACATCATAACCTAACTAACCACCCTTATACTATACATGCCAGTTATTTTGGATACATCACAATTTCTGTTACAGAAAATATAAAAGCAAGCCATGTAATTCGATACACAATTAGGCGGGTAGCATAATTACTATTTTATAGTTTAGGAAACTGAGGCTCAGAGAGGTTAAGTAAAATTTCTAAGTTCTTTTCATTGCTTTCACAGTGTAAAGATTTCCTGGGACTTGCATTTTAACAGTGAACAAAGCCTTAGGACATTGGAATTTATTTCTCATTGTGATTTTCAGGCTTCAGTGACCTGGTGGGAAAAGTGATTGTCACATTAAACAACTGCTCTCTTTTGTGGTGGGAGATCTCAGTAAGGAGTTTGCAAGAAAAATCATCCATGTGTATCGAATCTCCTCTTTAATAGTTTCATGTGTTGTTCTTTCGTCTCCACATTCCACCTTCCTTACACATACACACATACATTTGCTTCTTGCATATTTAACTAATATTTCTCTACAAAAGTACTGTATTTAGAATGTTACGAGAGATTTTCTTATTAATTTTACAAGGTATTTACACAAAGACCTAATGTCATTCCCACTGAGATCTTTTGTTAATTTTATTTTTTTATTTAATTAAATGTATTGGATGACATTGGTTAATAACATTATATAAGTTTTAAGTGTACGATTGTATGATACAACATTTGTATAT
The DNA here is from genome assembly GCA_028627145.1 of Eidolon dupreanum. Classification (NCBI taxonomy): domain Eukaryota; kingdom Metazoa; phylum Chordata; class Mammalia; order Chiroptera; family Pteropodidae; genus Eidolon; species Eidolon dupreanum. The sequence continues at coordinate 90,704,537 of CM053505.1, read as the reverse complement.
TGCATTGTGTGTTCACCACCCAGAGTTAAATTTCCTTCTATCACCATGTATTTTATCCTCTTCATTCTCCACCCATCTCCTTTCCCCTCTGGTAACTGCCAGACTGTTGTGTGTCTATGAGTTTGTTTGTTTGCTTGTTTTATTTGCTTGTTTGTTGCTTTCTATTTATATCCCACATATGAGTGAAATTATATGGTTCTTGTCCTTTTCCATCTGACTTAATTCACTTAGCATGATGCTCTCAAGATCTATCTATGTTGTTGCAAATGACAATATTTTATCATTTTTTGTGAGTTAGGCTACTGGTATCTTTCAGTGTCAGAGTATTCTGCCTGCTCCTTTGCTGACGTTAAGAGTTCTTTGAGGTTCTGTCTGTGTTGAATTTGTCAGCCATTTTGTGGTTAAAACTGATTGTAAGTTTTACATTGACTTTTACACAGTAATTATTTTGCATAGATTATTTATTCACAGCTCTGTATTTCCTTTTTCATGATTGATCAATTAAAGAAATCGTATTCCATCATATTAAAGTGGTCATTGAACACACACCATTAGTCATTATTTCATGATTATACCACCAATGTAATAATTATTGAGAAAATGTCAGCATCTTGTACCTTCATTAATATAATGTTAATAATTATCTATATGTTATCTCACATAAATAGGGCAGCCATGAACTCTGCCTGTTGTCTATTACTGTCAGATGTAAAAAAAAATGTATGGAATAAATGTAGAACTTCTATTTATGATGATATCACATGTTCATGCTTTGAAGTTCTCTATTACTGATACATATATATAATAAATAAGTGATCAAAGAGAAAAAGAGAAATGAAAACAATATATCTGTGCTCAGAAACAAGATAAATATCTCTCTGTAAGTGAAACTGAACCATGCATCTGGATCTTGAAGTAGGCTAGGGTATATAAGATTTATTTTCCTTTGCAGTAAAAGGCATTAAATAAAAAGTACCCCACTTGATATGGGGCACCAAATCAAGACTCATTACCTTGTAGAAATAATGGAGACCACCCAAATGAGAACAAGCAGAGGATATTTATTCAGAGCTTGCTGTTGCAAGGGGCTCAGCCACCATCACTTGTATTTGGCAGAGATCCAAAGGCAGTCAGGGAAGTGAGATTTCTTTATAGGGGGAAAAAAGGAAGGCTTCAGGTATGTTTTGATTAGAATTTGTTGGCATATGGAAGCCGGAAGTGGACTAACTTGAAGTGAGACATCCTATATCATTGGTTTGGAGAACATATTTCTCTTCTTGGTCCTGAAACAAAGACTTCTGATAATTTTTAAAAATCTTAGAAAATCGATTTTGCTCCCTGAAATAGTCATGTTGCTATGAATAATTTTAGTTCTCCAATCATTAATCAATTTGGGTTTTGGAGTTAGGAAATAGACTTCTTTATAACCTTAATTCACCTATCAGTGTTTCTCTCCATTAGTAAAAATAAGTGTAGTTCAGAAGCAGATTTTAGAAAAGGAATATAACAGGGAGTCCCAAGTTTTTCTCCAGAATATGATTCGAGCTCACTCATGATATTTATACTGAAATATAAAGGTTAGAACAGCGAAGAATATCATACTAGTTATGATCATTATAAAAGTTAAGTGAAACATTCTTATATTTTCTAGAAAAATAATCACAAAATATTTAGTAAAAATATAACTGGCCCCAAGTGTTCTTAAAATTGGGAAGGTTTATTGCAAATGTCCTGTAAGACTCTCAAGGCTCCATTGGAATTTATCAAACAAGATTTAAATGACACATAATTGGCAAGAGCTGACTTGATTGTACTAATGATATTTTCCTGCCTTCCACATGACCTTGATCAGGAGAGGCAGAGTGTCTATTGGAGAGTCATAGTGATGAATCTAATAAGAATATTAGATACATTATGACAATGTATTTATTTGTCAACTTGACACAATAATGCTATGATTTTGATTGAAATATTATTTTGGAGTATAAATTTACTTCATTCTAAAATTTTGAATCCATGCTAAAAATGAATATAGTACACCCAGTTCATAGTATTTATCCCAATAAGCAATGCACATTTTCTTTTATTTCAAATAATCTTCAACTGTTAGGCTTTGACTTCGATGGATCTATCTAAATGGCAAAGCGTTTCTACCAATTGGCACTTTTAGTTTTCCTTAGTATTTTGTTCATTTTTTCTCACCTTTTATTAGAAGGATCGAGTGTCCATTTTTTCCTTTTATTATTAACAAGCCATTGTAATAATATTGTCATTCTATAGAGCAATTTGGCATAATTTAAAGTAACTGTTGAAATATAAAAATTTTGCTACTGGATATATATCTCAAAGTATTTCCTACACAGTCCCTTCAGAGAGCATATACAAAGTAGCCTATTGCTGTACTTGTTATTTTTTATTTATTTACTATTATTATTTATGCCTACAGCACCTAGTCTTCCTAGGTGGTCTCCCATCCAAGTACAAACCAGGTCCGACGCTGCTTAGCTTCCAAGATCAGACATCGGGCTTGTTCCGGTTGGCATGGTCATAGACCATGGACTGTGGCTCCACTGGGGTGTGAACCAAGGACCTTCTGCATGTAAAGCAGATGTGCTAACTGCCACAGTATGGAACCATGTCCTGTACTTGTTATATTAGTGGAGAGTTTGAAATAATCTAGTGAGAAATTAAATAGGTAAAATGTACATATAAGGGGATCAAGGGCCTTGTATCCCTGCATCTCCTAGGCATTGTCTGCAGACTGATCTCTGCAGTGGGTTGCAACCCTGAGCAAAGTAGTTCCATGAGTTTGAGGGAAATTTTCTGTAGAGGATGCAACTATGAGCCTTCGGAAATCTATATTCCTTCCTAGTAGCTGGGAAATGAGTTCATTGGCCCTAAAAAGGGGATCTAGATAGAACACTTTAGTATCTATCACATTACACTTTGAAAACATGCCCTAAGTGCAACCACTTCTCACCAGGTCTCCTACTACCATCCTGTCTTGATCTGTCATCATATCTCATCTGGCTTATTGTCATAGCTTCTAACTGGTCTTTCTGCTTACATCCTTGTGCCCCTGCTATTTCTTCTCCACACAGTATCTTAAAATAGTTTTTTAAAATAGGTCAAAACATGCCACCTTTCAGCTCAAAGCTCATCTACACCTACACTATTTTTCAAACCCTTAACATGATCTTTGTGACCCATCTTGTTCTGACCTCTAGATATCCCTCAGAACTCATATCTTACATCTTATCCTCTTGGAGTGCCACTTCAGTTCCTTGCTATTCGTCAAACATCCTAAGTGTACTCATATACCATGCTTTTGTATGTAGTATTCTTTATCCTTGGAATGTCCTCCAAGGCATATACTTGGCTCACTTTGTTTTTTTCCCAGGCATATGTCACCTTGCCAGAGACAACTTTTATGACCAACATATATAAAATATTATTATGTCATTCCCCATCGTCTTTTTTTTACACAGTACTTACCACCACCTGACATATTCTATGTTTATTGATTTATTATTTGGCTCCTACTATTAGAATGTAAAATCTATGGAGTCAAGAACTTTAGTTAAGTGATCAGAAAATCTTTATCAAAAGAATGGATCAACTAGTAAGCCAGAATTCTTAAAGAATAATTTCTTTTGGAGGTTTTTTGAGTTTTTGTTCCCAATTCTTTATATATCAATCTTATTAAAGGGAGACTAACTCTAGGAATGAGGTTATGAGGCCAGACCCAGAATCTCTGAGCCGTAATCTGCCCATTTCCTGATGAAACATGTAGCAGAGACTGCTGACTTTTCACCAATAATTAGTCTCCTCTTCATCCTGCACACACAGATAAACTACATTTCCCAGCCTCCCTTGCAGCTAAATGTGTCATGTAACTGAGTTCTTACCATTGGAAAGTGTGTAGAAATTATGTATCACATTTTGGGGTCAACATTTTTTAAGAACTGGATGTGCCCCTCTGTGCTTTCCCCCTTTTGTTAGCTATCTACAGATGAAGATGAGATGAATGATGGAAAAATTAGAGAATGGAAGGTCTCTCGGTCCTTGAAACACCACATGGAAGAGAAACATCTTCACACCAGAAATACCTACCTTGGACTGTCACATGAGTGAGAGATTAACTCCTATTGTGTTTAAACTATGATATGCTTGGAGATCTGTTTGTTATAGAATTTAAACCTACACTAATTGTGTTAATTTGGTAGGGCTGTCATAACGAAGTGCCACAAACTGGGTGGCTTAAAACAACAGAAATGGACTGTCTCACAGCTCTAGAAGATAGAGAGCTGAGATCAAAGTGTTGGCAGGGTTGATTTCTTCTGCGAGCTGTGAGGGAAATTTTTTTTATGTCTCTTCTAGCTTCTAGTAGTTTCTGGCAATCTTCGGAATTCCTGCTTGTGTTCTCCCTGTGTCTTCACATCGTCTTCCCTCTGTGTGTCTCTCTCTTTACATGTCCTTTTTATAAGGATACCAGTCATACTATATTAGGTCCTATCCTACTTCAGTACTCATAATTTAACCCATTTCCCATTTGCCCCGAGAATACTCACTGGCAGCACTTGTGGCTGCAGCGTTTACCCCAAGATAACTTGTGGATTACAGTCCTAACCTCATCCCCAAAGTTTGCCATCCATCTCCATGCTTTTCAGAGAGTTACATCAAAACAGGACTGATACAGTTGGGACAGCTCATTTCAACAGAACACATGCCAAATGATCTGGAAAAAAAGATTGCAAAGGGGATACTGTAGCCAGATTATGTGGTGAACTTAGGGTACTGAAGTGGGGTAACAAGCAGAAGGTGACAATGTTGTCAACATTCCACAATGATACTGTGATTGAAGTAGACAACAGAAATGGAAAGAAAACTAAGAAGCCATGTGTCAGTGTAGACTATAACAAGAATATGGAAGCAGTGGCCTTGGCTGATCGGATGCTCACTTATCCAACTGAGTGCAAAAGGCACAAGTTTTGGTATAAGAAATTCTTTCGCCGCTTTCTAAACATTACAGTGCTGAACTCCTCCATCCTGTTTAAGAAGGATCATCCTGAGCACTCGATCAGCCATGTAAACTTCAGACTGACATTGACTGAAAGCATGCTGGAAAAGCATCACCAGTCAGGGCAGCAATGTCTTCGAGATCGTCCGTGCTATGATGATGTCACATCTCTCCGCCTGTCTGGAAGACATTTCCCCAAGAGCAAACCATATTGGGGAAAGATTCCAACTGGTCGCTTCAAAGTTAGCTGCTCAGACAATGACAAGGATGGCGGGAGGATCCAGAGAGAAACGTATAGTTTTTGTGCGGAATGTGATGTTCTGCTTTGTGTTGTTCTGTACTTTGAAATTTACCTGCAAAAAAAAATATTAAATACTGATCATCATATACATTCCTGTTACATTAGGATTAGAGACAAGTTCTGTTTAGAAAAACTCCAAGGACAGTTTTTATTTATTTATTTTTTTGAGGAAAGTACTTTTTAAAAATTTCTGACTTTTATCAACATAGTTTTTGTCTGATAGTTAACAATGCCATTGACTACAGGTTTGAAATTAATATAATTTATCAGATTAATGAAGTATAATCACTTTCCTAATTACTAGGTTTTTCATTATATCAAGAATGTATAGATAAGCTCATATTGATATATCTGTTAAATGATTTGTCATATAGAAATATCGAAGGAGAAAAATATCACATTTATATTTTATTTTCATATTGAAAACCAGTCAGATTTGCTTTAGCCTTAAAGAATGTGTTTATGAAAAATTAAATTAACACTGGCAGCAAGCTGCACTTTTTTTTTCCCAAACAGGAAATGGGTTAGCTAACTATATATGCAACAACCCATTTTAATATAAGGTCAGATTCTGAGGTACTGGGGATTAGAACTTCAAAATAGATTTCGGGAGAGCACAATTTAACCTATATCGCTAACCAAAATATTTTTCCAATGCATTTGCACAAGTAAGTACATCTCTAGCTATAAACCACTGGACATGTTTCTAGGTCTTATAGTATAGACTGCAGCACGGTGGAGGCTAGGAACAGGCACAACAGGATTCTGGGGGGATTGAAGAGGATGAAACCCTCTATTTTTTGACTCATCTACTTCCAAGTAAATGTCTCTTTTTTGTGTGTGTGCTGTTGAGCACTGGAACTTTACTACCTGCTTATCTTCTTGTAACTCCTAACTTTGCAAGTGAGATTAAGTTAAGGATCTTGAAATGGGGAGATTATCCAGAGAAGCCCTAAATATGGCCTCATGTATCTTTGTAAAAAGGAGGCAGAGGGATAGTTAATGACAGACAGAAGACGAGAAGGAGATGTGACCCTGGAGGTAGAGGCTGAAGTGATGTGGGCATGAGACAAGGAGTGCTGGAAGCCAGCAGAAACTGAAGAGACGAGAAATGATTCCCCATTAGATCTTCCCAAAGGAGCATGGCCCTGCCAACATCTCAATTCCACTCCAGTGATACTGATTTCAGACTTTTGGTGTCCAGAATTATAACAGAATAAAGTAGTAATTTTGTGGTAATTTGTAACAACAGACACAGGAAACCAATATACATGGCTTAATAAAATTAAGTAAGGATGATAATATCTACCTCAGAGTATCATGGTAAAAATTAAATCAGGTAATATATTTAAAAGTTCTTAATAAAACCAGGTGTATACTATATACTTCATAAATGGTAACAATCTTTTTTTAAAAAATCATTTATTTATTTATTTATTTATTTGTTTGTTTGTTTATTTTTATGGTGACATTGGTTAACAAAATCCAATAAGTTTCAGCTGTACATTTTAACAATAATGCATATATATGGTAACTATCTTTATAGTAACTACTATTATTATTAAAACTGAACCTAGTCTACAGTCATGCCACCCTGAACAAGCCTGATCCCATCTGATATCAGACACTAAGCAGGGTCGGGCCTGGTTAATACTTGGCTGGGAGACCACCTAGGAAGACCAGATGCCGTAAGCGTTAAAAACAAAAACAAAAACAAAAACAAAAACAAAACTGGACTTGGAGACTTCTTCAAAAAAGGAATTTGGGTTTTACATTAAATAGCATAACTGGATTTGAATGTATATGCTGGCCAGGAGATGAAGGAAAGGAGAGTATAGTGAACAGTTGGGGCTGGAATGGGATGGCTTCTGAGTTTAGACTAGAAAGTGGCCTCTGTAGCAATTAATTGTTTTCCCTACTTTATGATAAATCTTTCTTCCACAGTCCTGCCTACTCCAGCCCTGGGCAAGGTAAAAAGGAAAATGAAAATTAGAGGAGAGAAGGAGTTTGTGAAGTAGCTCACCATTGGGATACATGGAGAATTTTGCCTAAGGGCTGCTACCTCTGGGTGGTTAATATGACAGGCCATATAGAATTTAGTCACATAAGAGTCGGGAATCAGGGACAACATATTTTTTTCTTGACAATCAAATGTGTTCACTTGTTGACCAAAGCCATCATTTTTGCTGTGTTCTCTTCTGATTCAATTCATTCGCTTTTCATCCTGGGATTTTATAGTCAACTTATTCCTGGGACTCTATAGTCAATTTATTATTCATGAATAGTCTAAAAAACTATCATTTCATGGCAAAATTTCTGCTTGTCTGTTTTTGTTTATGGCATGAATTGCTGCAAAATTATGGCATCGTTTTGTAAAAGCTGGAAATTTTACCCTCGGTATGCTTGCTAGGAAAAAATAAATAAATCATATTTTTGATAATACCTTGTTTTCAACAAATAAATACTACTCCCAAATCTATCAGTGACATAAAATGTTCTGTAACAAACCAGTTAGTTGCCAAATTTGAATTGAATAAATAGTGAGCTGAATTAGCAGGCTGTAATTGTGTCTAATGGAGAGGAGGCTTTTCAGCTTTCTAATAGGTTCTATTAGAGCATCCAGTTATTTGACTTTCCTCTGACCCCTTATTCTTCTCCCTCTACCACCTTATGGGATGGGAGCTCATAGAGCTGTACATATCTGAAACAAAATGAGGAAACCGAATTCAAAATAATTGACCATAATAACAAAGCCATAATAATGGAATGTTTATTATACCATTTCTCATATTTCTAATCTTTCCACATTTCAGAATGAGGTCAACAAAATACTGAACTGTAAGTTAGGAGACCTAAATTACTATATTCGGATCTGCAACTCACTAACTAGGTAACAAATTAATTTGCCCTTATGAATGTCAGTTTCCCAATCTTTGAAATGATATGGTAGACTAAACAATCGCTAGTAGTGCTTTTAAGAGCCATCATTCTATAATTCTATATTAATTGGGTTTTAGGTTTCCTTTCAGAAAAACTCTTTTGACTTCCAAAGTGTATATTAGTGCATATTGGGGCAAAAGTGTCCTGACCATAAGATTTAATGGATCCCAGTTTCCCAAGATAACTGTTTCTATGTTTTTTAAAATTTGATGTCCAGCAACTTCATTCTCTCTGCCTTGTTTCTTCTATTTGTACTATAGTGTAGGATCATTGGTTATTGTCTTAGTTCAGGTGGCTATAACAATTACCATAGACTGGGTGGCTTAAAAAACGTTTGTTTCTCACAATTCTGAATGCTGAGAAGTCCAAGGTCAGCGGACTGGCAGATCTGCTGTCTGGTGTAGGCATACTTCCTGGTTTACAGATGGCTGTCTTCTTGTAACCTCGGATGGTGGAGAGCAAAGAGAGAGGTCCTTTGTTTCCTCCTCTTGTATAAGGACTTTAATCCCATCGTGAAGATTCTACCCTAATGACCTAATTATCTCCTAAAGGCCCCACCTTCAAATACCATGACATTGGGGATTAGGCTTGAACATGTGAATTTTGCAAAGATACAAATATTCAGTCCATAGCAGTTGTACTTGGCACTCAATGAGTCATGGCACGGTCATTGTCATAAGACACTTGCAGCCAATACCAAGGAGTACATGATAGAGTCCTTTTCCATATTCCTGGCAATTTCTTACTATAGTAAAATGTATTAGAGAACTAAATAAATCTAACTGGTCTCTCTGCCTTTTCAAAACTACCTTTTAAAATTCATCTTTTAAATGAATCAGCAGATACTCATTCTCCCTCATGTAAAAACCCTTATATGATTTATAGGAAAATTTATGATGTGATATGATCCCATGATCATCTCTCATACTTTATTTCTCAACACATCTCCCACCTCACATTGCACCTTCTACACATGGTATACTCCAGATACACTGAAATACTTGTGGCTTGCCATAATACCACACTATGCTGAGTATTATCTTACTTGCTTTGTTATGTACACTGTTCCCACTACCTAAAATGCCCTACCCCATCATTTCAGTACTTTGCTGTTTTATATTTCCATTGTTTCTTTTTTTCCCTCTGTTTCTGCCTTCTTTTGTAAATTGGTCGTTTTCCATGGTGGTATCTTCTGATTCTCCTTTCTTTATCTTTTGTGAATCTATTCTAGGTTTTTGTTTTATGATTACCATGAATCTTATGTAAAACATCTCATAGATAAAACAGTCCATTTTAATCTGATGGCAACTTAACTTTGATCACATGCAAAAGCTCTACCTTTTACTCCCCTTTTTATATTTTGATGTCAGTCACAATTTACTCTTTTTACATTGTATACTCATTAACAAATTATAGTAGCTATAGTTATTTTCAATATTCTTTTCCTTTTTTCTTATACTATAGTTAGGCTATTAACATACCATCCTATTACAGAACTACTTTTTTAAGTCTGACTGTATATTTACATTTACCAGTGTGTTGTATACTTTCATATGTTTTCATGTTATTAATTAACGTCTTTTCTTTTTCAGCTTGAATTTGGTTTGGCAGTTCTCACCAGGCAGACCTAGTGGTGATGAACTCCCTCAGCTGTTGCTTCATCATTTCTGAAGGATAACTTTGCTGGAATGAATATTCATGGCTGGCATTTTTTTTCTTTCAACTCCTTGAATATATCATTCCACTCTCTCCTGTCCTGTAAAGTTTCTGCTGAGAAATCTGCTGATAGCTTAATCGAGGTTCCTTTGTAGATTACTTTTTTTCTCTTGCTGCTCTTAGGATTCTCTTTTTCTTTGATTTTTGAGTTTCATAATAATGTTATCTTGGAGATAATAGGGTGATCTATTGGCTTCATGAACTTGGGATGTCCAAGTCTTTCTCCAGGTTTGGGAAGTTCTTGGTTATTATTATTACTTCTTTAACTAAACTTTCTGCCCTCTTCCCCCCTCTTCATCTTCTGGAATTCAAGTTATTCTAATATTTGTATATTTGGTGGAGTCCTGTAGACAATGTAGGCTTTCTTTACCCATTTTCATTCTTTTTTCTTTGTTCTCCTCTGACTGGGTTATTTCAAATTTCCTATCATTTAGCTCACTGATTTTATCTTTCATGTAGTGTATTCTGCTGTAGATGTTCTCTATTGCTTTTTTCATTTAATTTATTGAATTCTTCAGCTCTAGAATTTCTGTTTGGTTTTCTTTTTATGATTTTTTGGGGTCAAATTTCTCATTTTATTCCTGTATTGTTTTCCTGATTTTGTTGAATTGCCATTATGTATTTTGTTGAAGCCCATTGAGTTTCCTCAAAACAACTGTGTTGAATTCTTTATCAACTAGATCACAAAAATTCTGTGTCTTTTACTTCCATTATTGTAGAATTACTGTTATCTTTTGGTGATGACATATTTCCTTCATTCTTCATGTTCCTTGTAGATTTTCATTGCTGTTTTCACATTCGAAGTAGCAGATACCTTCTCAAATCTTTACTAGTTGCCTCCGGTGGCATATACTGTTCATTGGTCCTGTTATATCTGAGGCTTTCTCCAATCTTGCATAGATATACCTGCTTACACTAATTGCTCTCTCTTGTTGCAGAATTCTTAAGCTTTTATGTCTTCTCTGGTTTTTACTACTCACTGGTCTGGCTGCTGGAAACTTCTCTTTTGTTTTCCGGAAGATGGAACTACAGCTCAAGTTTGTGGTTTCTCCCTTGCCCACAGATCCCAGTCTGATTTTATGAGTACACTCCATTTACAGAACTCTCTCTCACCACTGCATGTAGAAATGTGTATAAGGAGCCAGGTGTGAGTTAGCACTTGGTGTGTTGAGGTTAAGCGTGGTCCAGGTTGGGGGATTCTTATGTAAGGTTCTCCAAGAGGCTTGCGAGTAGACTTCCTGCTGAAGTCCTAAGTACAGTCAGTGGGAACTATGTTCCTTTAATGCCTTTTGATATTCTTCTTATCTGCCTCTTTCCCAATTTTCTCTCTCCCCTGAGTCTTGGAGGTCTCATCTCAGTATTCTGAGTGGTATTGGAGAGAAATGGATTTTTACAGCAGCATCCCACAGAGCTGGCATAGGCAAGCATTCACTCACCACTCTTCTTTTTTTCCCCCAGGAGAGGTCGCCACTGGCTAGTTCAGCACTGTGCTATGTTGCCGGGGGAGGGACTACACTGGCAAAGTTCCTCTTACTGTCTCTAATGTGACGAGAGAGAGAGAGAGAGAGAGAGAGAGAGAGAGAGAGAGAGAGAGAGAGAGCGCAAGAGAGAGCGCAGTATATATATGACTTTTGATATATATATAGAAAGAGCTAATCTTCCCAAGAGGAGATTTCAGCATGCTATTAGAACTATATACATACCTGGACTTCTACAAAGTGTCTCATCCACGGGCATCTGCCAAAGCCAGCACTCTCCAGGTTTTTCCAAACCAAGTGGGGTTTGGGTAGGTTCCCTGGCTCCTACTGGTTTCACATACCAAGATCTGTCTGCCTATTACCAGATGTACAAGTAATTGAGATTCCTCCCTGATCCTTTGCATATGGTGCTGAATCTCATAACTACCATGGGTGCCACTTTTGATTGTAGATGAACGCCTGATTAGTTGTTTAAAAGGGAGACAAAAAGGGATGACTGACATTACCATGATGCTGATATCACTCAGCCCTTGTCCATTTTCCACAATGAGCAGGCACTATATGTGATTTTATAGACTGATGGAGCTTCAATTTACTCTGTGAAGAAGTGAAAACTGTAGAGTTGTGATCACACATTATCCAATTTTTCTCTAAAATAGGAATATACTTTTTTCAACTTTGGAAAAAGATGCAAAGTTCAGCAAGAAACATTATAAAATATGCTCAGGATGGAAGAGAAGGAAATGCTTACTTGTAAACCCTTAGTTATGAGAATTAAGGGACACTGGGTGTATTGCTTTTTGCTGTACATTAACAGGTTATGTGTAGGTATATTAGTTTCCTAGGACTGCTTAACCAATCACCACAAAATTGGTTACTTAAAAAACAAATGTATTTTCTCGGAGTTCTAGAGGCCCAACATAAGAAATCATTTTCAGTGGGCAGAAATTAAAATGTCAGCAGGGCTATGCTCTCTCCTAAAGCTCTAGAGAAAAATTTATTTCTTTTCTCATTTAGCTTCTGCTGGCTACCAGTTTTCCTTGGCTTGTAGCTACCATTCCAATCTTTGCTTCCGTGGTCACGTCACCTTCTCCTCTTTTCTTTGGGTCAAATTTCTCGCTGCCTCCCTCAAAAGGACAGATGTGATTGTATTTAGGACTCATCTGAATAACCTAGGATAAGATCTTTACATTAATAACCTATGAAAAAGACCCTTTTCCAAATAAGATAACATTTATAGGTCCAGGAATAAAAAGGGAATGCTTGCAGAGAATGTAAAAACTCCTTGCTTGGGACCAGCATTCTTCTAGAAGAATTATGTAATAGAAATAACATTAAACTTGGCTCATAAGACCTGGGATCTTAATATTGGCTATCCTTCTCGTTTTCTGTAAATTGCATGCACATTAACTTGAAAAATGTTCCCTCACCTATCTAACTTCAGGTTCTTTTTCTATAAAATTAGCTGATCTCCAAGTATACCTCTAGCTTGAATATTCTTGGATTTCATGGTGTTTAATATAATGAATGGGCTTGCTTTGTGGCAAGGCCTTTTTCCTCCTAGCCATTGCAGGAGATTCACCTTCCTCTTCTTCTTGCTAGATATATCACTTTGTGTGCTCCCTCACAGAACATGTGGCAACCAAACTGAGCTCACTGTATAGCATTAGATCCTCAAGCTGACATTACAGCAGGTCCTTGAATAACATTGTTTTGTTCAATGCTATTTTGTTTTAATGTTGATGAAATGCTGTAGGAACTTAACTCTTGTTTATATCATTTAACCTATGATAAAATTGGTTTCTTTATATGTCGTTTCACTTAAAGTTGCAGAACCTGTTGACAATTTTAGGTGAGGACAAATTGTACTAACAAAATTGGTTAGAAATATTGACATCTCAGGTCCTGACAGAATCAAGCATGAAACCACTTACAGAGAAAATTTCAAACCACAGAGCAAAAGCAGATAACCCCCCAAAACAACCCTTTTTAAATGAGAAGTTTTAGAGCCAGATTATACAACTTAAAGGAAAAATGATGGTCAATGAAATCAGAAATCTCAAAGGACAAAATAGAGATGAAGAACTGATGAACTAAAAGATAGAAACTGCCCAGAATGCAGAGAAGTAAAAATATAACTTAAAATTACAAAATTATGTGAGAAAGAGGCACCATAAACAAAGTTAAAAGACAAGCCATAGTTATGAAGAAAATACAATATATAAAACCAACAAAGATCAGCTGATATTTAGTGATATGGGCGACATGGTGAAGGAATAGAAGGTGGGAGCAGATTTGTGGGTAAGTAGAAATCAGGAGTTTGATTTTAGTAGTGTTCAACTTGAGATGCCTGTTTATAGATATCAAATGGATATATCAAGTTTGCAGCTAGATCTAGACATCTGAAGTTCAGTGAAGAGGTCCAGGCTAGAGATAGACTTTCTAGTCTTTGGCACATGGAACACAATTAGTTAGATACCTAGAAGCTTTTCTAAAGGACTCAAACCCCAGGTGCTGGACTGTGGGGAAGACAAAAGCCTGGTTATGGGCAGTACAGTAGGATTTCTAACAGGGAAATTACTGTAGAGGATGATTGATCCTGACCTGGTTACACAAGACTGAATAAAGGAAAGAATCGGTTCTAGTTAGAGCACCATGGAATAACCCTATGGATAAGGTTTCATTATTATTTAAATTTTACAACTGAAGACACTGAAACTTAAGCCCATCAATACTTTGCCTAAATACATACAGAATTAAGAAGCAGGGGTAGACCTTGATCTCAGAGCTGCTCTGGTGACTGGTGAATGCCGCTAGTGTTGTGCTTGTCATTGTGAAAAAGTAAAAAAAGAGGCTGTGTGTGAACTGGAAGCTCTGCCTCAGTAAACATTAATACTTTGAAGTCCAAAGAATCCGGCTATGGGCCCCTCACTCAAAGTGGTCACAGCTCAGAGGGAGCAGGTGCCTATGTTTGGTGAAAGGATTGGAGCTAGAAATATGAATGTGACCTCATTCATATCTGCAGGAAGTTAAATCTTGAGGACATCTGAGTTATAATGTAAGGATATAATCGAAGACATTTTTATTGAACAGAAGGGCTGCATCTGGAGATCAAAAGGACTCACCAAAGATGAGGTATAATTAATGAACTATAACACATATCTACTGTATTTTGATAAAAATTCTGATATCTGAAAATGAAGGAAGAGTTATACAAACATCTAAGCAAAAACCCAGGTTATCCATAGATGGAAAAATGTCAGGATATGTGCTTCTTGGAAGAAAATATTTGAAGAAATAAACCAGCCAACTGAGAAATGATAAAATATAGCTTTAAATCCAAATTAATATATATGTATGGCTATAAAACAATGCAAATAGAATTCTTAATAGAAAACATAGATAATGGAAAATAATATAATATAATAACATGTAACTGGGACAACATTTCCAGATCATAGTAACAAAAACTGGGTAGTGTGAGATCTTGAGTGTGGGGGTTGGTGAAAAATGAATGTGCTAATTTCCTCAATTTACCTAGGGAAATCATTAGAAATGGTTTATTATAAGTGTTAATAATTAGATAAAAGGAGGCTTAAGTATGAATTTCAAAAGCTAAAATAAAAACTAGTTGAACTAAAAGGTTATGGTCTACCTTCTAAATTAATTGGTGGGTAGAGAGGACCATAAGAGAAAATATCTAAAAGCAAAAGATTGAAGACAAAAGGATGAACAAGAAAGCACTGAAAAACAGGAAACACTTGAAAACGCATATATACTAGATGCATTCACTAATTAATGTAACAATTTATCAGACTATAAAATCCAGCTACATGCTTTGTACAAAAGCATACGCCAAATAAAGTGACTCATGAAAATTAAAAGTAAAACGCTGAACATTTGAGTGAAATAAGACAGAGAAAGATAAATATCATATGATTTCACTTATATGCGGAATCTAAGGAACAAAAAGAACAAATTAATAGAAAACAGACTCACAAATATAGAGGACAGTCTGGTGACTGCCAGAGGGGAAAGGGGTTGGAGGTTTGGGAGAAAGGGATTAAGGGTTAAAGAAGTACAAAATAGTAGTTGACAACGTAACTTCAGAGTGTCTGGACTGTAATCAATAGCAAATAGCAAAGTCAAACTTCAATTCTTTCTTCTAGATAACAAAATAATCTTGGGTGAGCCTGTTAAGCTATGCTAAAGATTGAAAGTACATGCAGTGAGGCTGGGTGAAAAAGGTGAATATATTAGGAAGTACAAATTGGTAGTTACAAAATAGCCATGGGGATGTAAAGTACAGCATAGGGAATATAGTCAATAATGTCGTAATAACTATGTATGATGCCAGGTGGGTACTAGATTTATCAGGTGGATCACTTTGTAAATTATATAAATGTTTAACCACTATGCCGTCCACATGAAACTAATATAAAATAATATTGAATGTCAACTGTAATTGAAAAATTAAAAAATAAAAATAAATACCAAAAAAAAAAGAAAGAAAGTAAAAAGAAATAGTAGTTGACAGAAAGTCACAGACATGGAGATCACGACATGGGGAATGCAGACAGCAGTAATGTAATGGCTAGGTGGAGAGCCAGAGGAGAGAAAGAGCAATTAGGGGGATCATTCTATAAACTATATAAATGTCTAGCCAATGTACTATATACTTGAAACTAATAATAAAATAAATTTAAAAAATTATTAGATTTACTATACTGATACCATATATGACAGAATCATATGATGAGTAGAAAACTTTCTTTGTTCTCAAACAACCACATAATCTTGACAAAGTTGATTATTTGTTAAGCCACAAGAAAATCAGTAAATTACAAACAGAAATAATATAGATGACATTCTTTGTCAACAACTCACTGTGAAAGCAAATGACAAAACTTTTAAATGCATTTCTAAGGAAATTATGACCTAAGAAAATCAAAACTCCAATATAGACCATTTATAAAATAAGTGTCGATATCAGTAGATATAAGAATTCATAGGATGAAGCGAAAGCCATACCAGAAGCTGTGTTAGAAGAGTTAACCAAAGTCATTTGAATATATCTACTATCGTATTTCAAGAGCCTAACAAGAACTTTTTATTTGCTTTGGTATTTCCTGTGTAAACAGCTAATGTATAAAGATCCCATGTTTTGCCTGACTGCTTGTTGCTGTCGTTGCTGTTCTTGGTACAGATGCAGGGATGCTATTGCAATTGATGCTGTATGTACTACTGGGACTGCTGAATATGGTGGCTGACAGGAAGCAGAGTTCTCCTCTGGCCCTACACTGTTCATTAGCTACAGCCTGGGGGATACTCTGGTGTTAATTGGTTGTTTTTGTCACTGTGAACAGCTGTTGGATTGAGAGAGAGATTATTTTATGCTGTGAATATTAGAGCCTCTTTACTAATCCATTTTTCCACACTGCTGCCAGAATAATCTCAATCTGAGCACGTCACTTCTTGCTTTAACATTATTCCTTGGTCTCTCATTCACTGTAGAAGAAAATCCAAACCCATTACCTAAGCATAGTAGTCTCAACATGTTAGCGTTTTGCATAATTGTTGCTGTCTATTCCTACCACTCCCCCCACCCTTACTTTGCAAAGCTCTTTGCTCTAGCTCTGCCAAAGTAGTTGATTTTACCTCTTCTTGGAATGATTGATGTTTTAATTATTATGCAAAGATTCAAATATTAAGTAACAAGGAATCTTGGGGAAATATTTGTCAGGAACATGACAAAGAGTTAATTCTCTAATATATAGGGAGTCACTACAAATTAGTAGGGAACATAAGAGAACTCACAGTAGAAAATTGGACAAAAAAAAGCATGAAAAGATAATTAACAGATTTGACAACAAATTATTGATAGGCAGCCAGGGATAAACAAAAATAATTTCATAAATAGTTAAAGAAATACAAATTAAAATACCATGTTTCACTTCATTTCAAATAATTTAAAAAACAACAGCAAAGTGTCTCATTCTAACAAAGTTAGTGTATTAGAATGTTTTTATAAAAGATGAAAGACAAGTATCTTAAAGAAGGAGTACCTTTTCCAACTTTGCACCAAGGCACTATATTTGTTAGGGGCTGCCCAGTGCACAGTACTTTCCATATGCCAGGTAAAGCCCTAAGAACTTCACATGTGTTTATTCCTTTAATCTTCAGAGCAAACCCTTTGAGGCAAGCACCATAATTTTCTGTATTTTGCAGATGAAGAAATTGCAGCCTGAGAGGTTAAGTAACTTGCAAAAGATCAAACAACTAATGAAAGGTATAGCCAAAGTCAGACTAACAGTCTGACTGTAATGTATTCTCTTTTAACCACTTGCATACTGCCTTATATATGTTTGTAATTTTGAGAGTGTGTGTATGTTTTCATTATATCTCATAGATACAGACAAGCCAAATCCATTGCTATCATTTACAGAACAATTATATGCCAGACATTGGACTAAATAAACATTTTATAACAACTATATGCAGTAGATATTGTGAATTCCATTATGCATTTGAGGAAAATGGTGCCTAAAGAGCTTATGTAACATGCCCATGGTCATTCATATAGCGAATGGCAAAGCCAGCATTTAAATCAGTTGTGTTGTACTCCAAGATTTCATGCTTTTTACAGCTGTGTAACATTAGTGGGTAAATATTGACATATATAAAGATATGTGTAAGTCTGAACACATGACTCCTCTAATTCAATTTTTCACTGACTTCTTACCATACTTGGAATTAAACCTACACTTGGCCTGCAGGGCCGTGTATGTCCTGCCCCCTGCCTGCTTCTCCATCCTCATCTCCTGATATTCTGCTCCTTGCTGCACTTCAGCCACATGTGCTTCCTTGCTGTAGCCTAAACACGTATTCATCTTAGGGACAATGCATGTGCTTTCCACTTTGCCTCCATTGCTTTTGTCCCAAATATTTGCATGACTCACTCCTTCACTTCCTTCGGGGATCTGCTTCCCTCTTACTCTGACCACCATGTCTAAAATTGTGGCCTTCTGTACTCTTATTTATCTTCGTAGTACATTATCATAACCAGACATTACATTATAAATCTTCTTGTTTATTGTCTGTTTTGTCATCAGAATGTAAGTCATAGGAAGCCAAGACTTCTCTTTGTTCACTATTCTGTTCTCAGAGTCAAAATCAGGAGTTGACAATTATTTATTTTTTTGTGCGTGAAGAGACTGATATTAAATATTTAGGCTTCGTAAGCCCCACAGTGTCTGTCACAACTACTTAATGCTTCCATTGTAGTATGAAAGCAGTCATAGGCAATATGTAAGTCCATGACTATGTAAATGAGAAGGCCATGTTTCAATTAAACTTTATTTACAAAAAATGTCAGTAGGTTGGATTGGCATATGGGCCATAGTCTGCCAACCCCTGGTCTGGAACATAACTTGGTTGAGACTCAATACATATTCGTCAAATGAAATTATGTCTACATAATACATGCACACACATATACATATGTGCAAATGAGTTTGTGTATGTATGTGTGTATACATACCAAAAGGATACCGGGAAGAATCAAATCAAAATATCTCACTAGTTATCTCTAGTGGAAGGATTATGGCTTTTTAAAATTCAAAGTTCTCATATATTTTATTCATTCTCTAAATTTTGAATGAACATGCATTAATTTTGTTTTTAATTTTTTTTTCCTAAAGCATGATATAAATACAGAAAACGTACAGTGCATAATTGTACAGCTCAAAAAAATTCCACGAGTGGAACACATTTATATAACAAGCACCAGATAAAGACACAGGACAGTATCAATATCCTATGAGCCCCTCTTCTACTCCTTTTCAGCCACTCGTGTAGACTTTCCTGACTTGTAACAGCACACATTTGTTTGTCTATCTTTGTACTTTACATAAATGTAATCATATGGTGTGGACTCTTTTGGGACTGACTTCTTTTATTCAACATTATGTCTTTGAGATGTCTCCACTCTGAGGTATTTAGTTGTTCATTCATTCTTGTTGCACTATAATATTCCATTGTTTAAATTCATGGCATGTGTTGTTCATATTAATCAGTATTCATTCTTTTTGTATTTTCCTTTTTTCCTCTGTTCCATGCAGAAATCCAGGATATCTCCCTTAGTAATTCTTAATTTCAAACATTTTTATAGGACTAAAAGCAGAAACACTTGAAAGTTAATATCTTTCAAAACAACATAAACCCATTCAAAAGGACAATGAAGAGAGGCGGGGCGGGGGGAGTGGGGGAGTGTATTTGAGAAAGAAAAATATTTCCCCAAATTTGGGAAAGGAGAGCAGATCACTCTCCCAGAGAGAGCTGGGAGTCACATGCAACTTAATTGCAAGTTCTTAAGGAAATGTCAAGTCCCTGAGGGAATGTTTTTTTGGAGCAACTAAGGAGACTGGACCTCAGATACTGTATTTTTATCTGAGCATAGAAAGAATGTCTGGACATAAAGGGGTACCTGTGGGCATAAAAATGATGGCAACAGGAGTGACCACTATAGAATGCAGATCGAGACCTTTTGCCCATTTTGGAAGCATTATAGGAGAATCCTGTATCCTGGTTCAGCTCTAAGAAGATAGATGTTTCCAAGAAAGGAGGAAATTAAATTTCCTAACAGTCTGACAAGATGTGGGATCAAAGTGAGATTTAATTTGATCTAAAAAATAATTCTTCTGGTTCTTTTTATAGATCATTGTCAAATTTAAGTAATTCCTGGGTCTTTAGGACAATGATCTAATTTTATTTCAAAATTATCTGTTTTAAAAATTAATGTCACCAGTTTGGCTTACCTGGTAGCTATGGATCCTTAGTTTGAGAATCAGAGTACATAGCATGATGAAGATGTGAAATTTATTTTTTTTCCTTTCTTTGAGATGTGGTATCCTCCCCCATTTGCAAAGTAAAGCATGAAAAGGCCAATGTATTTTTCCCCCCTCTCTCCAATCCAACTCAGTTGGAAATTCTTTATAGATACTGGCAATGGTGTGTCAGTCTTAGTTTTTAAGGCTGTTAATTTTTACTTTTTATGTTTCTTCTTTGTTATTTACTAGATGACTAAGGAGAGACTGCCTCTTGGTTTGTTTACCAGATATCATTTTGAAATGAACATGACTTAGATTTCTTGGCGTCCTGTTTTAAGTCTTTCATGTTACCATTTCCTTGGAAATAAACCATTTTTTTAGCAAAACAGATGCTCATATCCTCTATATTAGTTTTTAGGTCCCCTAGACAGTGATGGTTTGAAAAAAAAAGATGTATGCAGAGGGAATCTTACATCCTTAGATGGTTTAATATCAAACACAAAGAATGGAAATAAATTAGCTAATCATTTAACTCAAGTAGCAATAGGATAAAATTAGAGAAGGCAGAGAAGAGGTATTAAATGCCAAATAAAATAATACAACAGAATTATTCAGTAGATTGATTAAATGACTACAAAAACTGGTTTGGTTTTTGTTTTTGTTTTTTGTTGTGGAAAGACTGACTATAAAATCTCTAGTAACTCTAATCCAAAAGAAAAAAAAAGTGAAAACTCCAGAAATAGGAATTAATAGTGTGTTTGACCCCCTCTAAGTTAAATACAGCTTTTATGTAATTCCAATTAAAATTCCAACAGTATATTTAAAACTTGACAAAGTGATTTGAGAGTCTCCTAGAAAAATATTCAAGTGAAATTAGCCAATAAAACCTAAAATTAAACAGTAATAAATGATGACTTATATTAGCAGATATTTAAAAATAACTTGGTAATAAAACCATTCTGAAGGTTTGGTGCTAGGGTAGGAAAGACAGAGAAATCACCTGAAAAGAGTAACAAATACAAGAAGAGCCAAGTGTCTATGAAGATTTCATCTAGATGAAGGTAGCATTTTATATTGTTTTGATGGATTATTCAACAAATTATCTCAAATCAACTCTTTGCATTTGAACTAGCTACATTACACCAGATTAGCAAACTCAAATAATTTCAGGAACTGGGTAGATACATACACATTGAAATATTTGAATAAGAAAGAGTGAAGAAAATATATTAAAAATAATAGTCTGGACAGAGCTGCGTATGTGTGAGCAAGATGAACATATATTCATGAAAACTATGCAAGTAGAAATCACCTGAGTATGCAGAACATTAGTTTCCAATGAAAGAACATTTCTGGCAAGCACCTCTCACTACAAAATTAAGTAGCAACAAGAATTCAGCAAAGTGAGTACTCAAAGAAAAATGGTAAATCATCAGAATGAGTTGAACAGGGAAGTTGGAGAGGTAAATGAACAGATTGATATATATATATATATATATATATATATATATATATATATTCATGTGTGTATGTGTATGTATGTATGTAATGTGTATGTATGTATCATCTATCTATCTATCATCTATCATCTATCATCTATCATCTATCATCTATCGTCTATCATCTATCACTTCTCTCTCTCTCTCTCTCTCTCTCTCTCTCTCTTTTCCCAAGGAGCAGAATAACCATGGCTGACAATCAAATTGCTACTAGAAAACAAAAAGCCTTGATATAGTTATGCAATAATAAGCAAAGCTGTTTTTAGTCATTGATCAATCATCATCAATACCATTCCGTATTGGGCAACATCCAGCATAATACAAATATGTTTTAGTAACACTCATCAAACATGAACAAAACAAACAAAAAAAATCCCCCTTTGACCCCCCCCCCACTATTTCTAATATTTGTTACCCCCTTCTCCTATTTCTTCTTGAACAGTCTTGACAGGGTTTTGACTCCACTTTTCTACAAATAGCCCTCATCAAGTTTACCAATGATCTCTGCAGTTTGTTTATAGCTCCAATATTTTCCCCTCATTTCAGATTGCTATATCTACCTGACTAGCTGACTTGTTTTCTTGGAGCTGTAAGAAATATTCCAAATTTAACTTGTTGAAGACAGAGTTCTTTGGCCTCTAAACCTGGACTTTCATCACCATTCCCCATCTTGGTAAGTGGAACCTCCACAATTCATCTACTTACTGGGGCCACAAAATTGAGAAATATCCTTGATAAGTTCTCTCACATTCTACATCTAACATATCATTAAATCTATACACTCTAACTTAAAAGTATATCCCAAATCACTAACTTTATCTCTTACCACTCTTAAATCTTCAGTTATTCCAGTCTAGACTTACTCGCCATGTTGCTGATATGGAACACATCTGATAAGCTTCCAGTATAGGACCTTTGTATTGGCTGGTCACTCTGCCTGAAGTGCCCCCTCCTTGCCCCAAATCTACAACCTCCTTCAAATCTCTTTCCAAATATCACTTTCCCTGACCACTCTATTATAAATAAGATCCACTCACCATTTTTATACCCCCTTACTCTGCGTTTTTTTAATACCATTTACCACCACAGAGCATATTATAGTTGTTGTCCTTCTCCATTATTAAGTAAATTCCATGAGTCTAGAAATCTTGGTTTGTTTGTTTATTGAGATCTTGGTTTTTTTAAACTATGATGCAGAAATTTTGAGGTTTTTTAAAACTGTGATTTAACTAGATCATAGTTTAAAAAACAAGATCTCTACATTCAGAATTTACTTTAAAACGAAGAGGCAATAATTATAATCTAGTATATTTCATGCCTGTTAATTTTATTTCTGAGTAGATGATTATATCAGATTAAATTTTTGACAGCTTTATTTCTTCTCTTCAATTATTATACTTCTCATTAATTTTCTTTCCTTATAGAATCGACCATTACTTCAAATATGTTAAACATGTGTCTTGTTTCTGAACTTAATTGGTTTCATGTAATATTTCTACAATAAATTTAATGTTTGCTCTAGGCATTTGACATGTAATCTTTACCAAGTTAGGAAGTTTCTATGATTTCCCCACATTGCTAAAAATTTTGGATTTTTACCATAAAGGTTTTGAAGCTCTTTGCATAGAGATGAATACATTTTATTTTCCTTTAGTCTATCAATGCTTTTAATTGAAGTTATTTTTAATATTGAAATTTTATTCCCAGGGGAAAATTCTACTTAATAATTATGTATTGTATTCATCTTATGCTGTTTAAATTATTTAGCTCATATTTTATTTAAGATCTTGGCATCTGCATTCATATCTGAATGGGGCTTAAATTTTCCTTTTATTTTATTATCATCTGGTTTTAGAATCAAAGTTAGAGATGTCTAATAAAATTTGACAGTTTTTACTTTATTTCTGTTCTCTGTGAAAAATCTGTGTATATAATTGGAACTATTCTTTTATACTTTGCTATAATTCACCTGTAAAATTTTCTTAGTCTTAGCCTAGGCATTAATTTTGAGGGAAGTTCTTTCACTACCATTTCTATTAATTTAATGGATAATAATCTATTTAATATTTTCTTTCTTATATTGATATTGCTATTTTATATTTTTATATTTTTTATATATTTAACTCTAAGTTTTAATATAGCTTATATTTTAATTGCTTACATTTGTAGTTTTCTCTTTTACATTATTATATAGCTATATTTTATCTTTTTTTGTAGGAATCAGCCTTTCTAGAAATCTATCTACTTAATCTTTTCAGGGAACTGCCTTTCTCTTTCTTTAATTTTCTATACCACTTTTTACCTATCTTTGTCATTAATTTCAGCTTCTATCTGTATTATTTTATTTATTTATCCTTATCTGGTTTTGCTCTGTTACATTTTTTCTAATTACTAGGGTTGATTGCTTAGTTCACTTTTAAAATGTTTTTTTTTTACTCTTTTAAAGTAATATATGTTTATTGTTACAACTAGACAATAAGAGAAAATAAGAAAATTTAAATGATCTATATATCTCCCAAGAACAAGAGCATTATTTTACACAACCACATAGACCATTTTCACATCCAAGGTATTTAACATTGATACAATACTATTATTAACTGTACAGTTTCTATTCAAATATCCCTAGTTGTTCCCAAAACTTCCTTTATAGCTGTTTTGTTTGTTGGTCCAGAATCTGAAAATCATGCATTGCATAGTATTGTCACATCTCTTTTTTATTATAAGACAGTCTCCACCTTTTTTGTTTTTCATGACACTGACATTTTTTTGAGTCCAGTCCAGCTATATTGAAGTCTGTCCACAGTATGAATTTGCCTGGTTGCTTTCCCATGATGAGATACAGGTTAAGCATTAAGTAGCAAGAACACTACATATATGATGTTGTGTACTTCTCATTGTATTACATCACATCACATCACATCACATCACATCACATCACATCACATCAGGAGATACCTAACATAGTTCATCACTTCATAATTGATCACTTGAGTTAGATAGGATTTGTTATATTTCTTCATTTGTAAAAGCAGCATTTTCCCTTTGTAATTAATATGTAATCCGTGGGGTGATACTTTGAGATAATACAAATATACCCTTGTCCTACAAAATCTTTAACCTAATTATTTTGGCATTCACTAATATAATTTGCCAGAATTATATATAGTTATTTAAAATAAAATTTTATTATAGCACAACAAGAAAAAAACAGAAAAGTATACAACTTAGAAGATCTTACTGAGTTTTCACATTGTATGCATCAATATAAAGAGAACTCAGATTAAGAAATACATTATCAGCACGCTGAAGCTCCCTGTATGCCCATTCTTAGTTCTATCTTCCAAAGGAACTTCTATTCTAACTTGCATCACTATAGATTATTTTTGCCCTTAAAAATAAAAAACAACTTTATAAATAAATGTAATCACATGCTATTTACTCTTCTGTGTCTGGTTTTTTTTTCTTAGCATTATTTGCGTGAATTATCCAGTGCCATTGCATGTAGCAATAGTTCATTCATTATCACTGTCCTGTAGTATTCCATTATATGAATATTCTCCAATTTATTCAGCCATCCTACATGGGGTGAGTCCTTGGATTGTTTTCAGCTTTGGGTTGTTATTAATACTGCTGCTGTGAATGATCTTGGCAAATACAGTTATGCAAGTCTGTTGGATCTATACCTAGTAGTAGAATTGCTACTTCATAGGGTATCTGTATGTTCAGTTTTAATAGATACTACCTAAGTCATTTTCTAAAGTTGTAACAATTTACATGTTCACCAGGAATTATAAGTTTCAATTTTCCTTGCAAATGCTTGGTGTGTTGAGTCTCTCAAATAATAAGCATTCATACATGTATGAATTGGTGTCTTATTGTGGATTTAATTTGTATTTTCCTGATCACTAGTAAGGTGATTTTAAAATGCTTATTGGCCATTTTTTAAAAATGACTCTTTTGCCCATTTTTCTATTGAGTTGTGTTTTTTAATTATTGTTTTGTAGGAGTGTTTATATAAGCTCTTTATTATTTATTTTGCAAATATCTTCTTCCAATTTATGGTTTGCATTTTTGCTTCAATATTTTGTTTTGAATCCTTCCTCTTTTCATCTTGGGATTCTTTTAAGGATATGCTTTGTTATTAAATACGTAATTTTATTGTACTATGGTTAGAGAATATGGTTTATAAGATATTGAATCTTTCAGATGTGTGAAGGCTGCCTTTATGCCTAAATGTATGGTATATTTTGTTAATAATTTATGTGTTTAGAAATAATGCATATCTACTATTCATTGAGTGTAGGTTTATCTGTATAATAGCTGAGACTCAATAATGTTTGTGTAAGAAATGATCTTATGTGTTCATGATACTATTTCCACTTTTGGAATACAGAGGAAGACTGCATTTCATTAGCTCTGTGTGAAATTGGCTTGGGTACGTGCAAACGACTTCAGGACAATGATTTGTTGGCATAAGCAATATATGACATTTTCAAGCCCGACAATAAGACTTTCTGTGACATATTTCCTGCTCACTCTCTCCACTGGTGTGTCCACCTTTGAAGTGATGTGTTCCATATGCAGTATTACCAGGTAAAATCCAGGATGCTCAGTTAAATTTGTATTTCAGATAAATATCAAACATTTTTAGTAAAAGTATGTCATAAATGTTACATGATATATACTTATACAAAAAGAAATCATTGTTTATTTGAAATTCAAGTTTAACTGGGTGACCTGCATTTTTATTTGCTAAGTTGAGGAGGGTGGGCATGAGGATGAAAAAGCAGAGAAATAAAGCATATTTATGAAATATGTCTAGAAATGAAAAATTGGGTGTGGTTACTGCCACACAAAACTGGCTAGAAGCAAATAGGTCAGAACCCTACTAAGTTTCTGAGACACTTTTATTGCTCGAGAAAGCACAATTCTTGAGAAAAAGTTTTTTTTTCTTCTTGTTGTAAAAGCTTTATTGTTTCTATTTGGTCCAAGGCATGGGAGAGGCTCCAGGGTGGTTAGAAGGCCGCCTATTGGTTGCAAGGAGAGGCTCAGGCACAAGGCGAACACCAGGGGGAAGCAGAGGGCCTCCTAAAAAGCCTCTCCTAGAGAGTGAGCCTTTCGAAGATACTCGCCCAGCCCAGCCTAGGAGCCGGCAGCCTGCGGAGGTTAGTCAGGTGGTCGCCCATCTTCTTGATGAGTTTCCTCCTCATCTAGGAAGTGGCTCTCCAGGAAGTCACAGAGATGGGGGTCTGCGCGGGCAGAACCCAGGGCATGAAGATCCAGAAGGGCCTAGTTCAGGTTCTCCAGGGCCATGGCGGCTTCCATGTCATCATGAGTTTTACTGTACTCGTCCTGGGAAGGCTTCTGCAGGTCCTGGAAGAGGGCGCGGCCGCCACGCTGGTTTTGCATCTTCAGGAGACTCTCGGCGCCCTAGCGTTTCTCCTTGGCCAACTCGCGGAAGAAGGGGCCCACGTCTTCCAGAGCCACATCGTCACAGTCGAAATAGAAGCGCAGAGAGAGGTAGGTTTAGGAGACCCACAGATGCAGGTTAATCAGGCGGTTGATGGCGGCTTCCACCTTGCTGGAATAATTCTGATGCATCTGAGAGCTCATGGTTGTTTGGTAATAAGGAATTAAGCTCAAAATACGGTGTCAACTGATCTCGGAGACCAAGGGTGGCTGAGAAGGTTCCGAAGGTTGTGGCTGGAAAAAAGGTTGGAGGGTGGTCGGAGGCTGGAAGAAGGGGCTTCCCTGGGTCTCTTCCGTCCAAACCTGTTGAAGCAAGAGACAGATCCGGATGACTTTTGAGGCACTGCAAGAGTAAAAGTTTTTGATAGTGCCACACTTAAAAGAATCTTTCAATCTCCAACTTTGTAGAATTGACAGATTTGCTGAGAAGGTTACACAGTTCTTAGTTTCAGCATATTTCCCCAACTCCTACTTCAGGTGTGCCCAGGCCAAAAAAAAAAAAAAAATGAAAGAAAACCTCCCACAACGTAAACTCAGATACCACTGGGAACAGTGGACAAGGGAATTTTTCCAGAGAACAGAATCAGGGTCTAAGCAAGAAAATGTTTTAGGCCCTAAGTTAGGAAGCAGAACTTCACCATATGTTTGAGCAGTATTTCATAAGTACTGTTAACAGCCATTACCTTCTGTGCCATCCCCCTTTTTGAATGGGGATGTTTATTGTAGTTATTCTGCTCCTGCTCCACCATTGTAGATTGGATGTATGAGATAGGAATAGCAGATGATTTGTCTTTTTAGTATATAGGTCTCTGGACCAAAAGGAGCCACATCCTAGACCTTGGGGCAAGATGCAATGACAAATTGGACTAAAGATTGTCTCCCTTGGGAAGGGAACTCGTGTTTTCTATATGTAGGAAAAAAAATGAAATTTTATGACCAGAAGGGCAGACTGACGGTGTCAATACTATGTGTTCACCCCATCACTTCCACTTCATGGGAACACAGGGAAAAGGCTGTATTTCCTAGTCCTTCCTTTAGGTATTTTGGGGGCTGAATTTGGCCTATCGTGTGTAGATGTAAATGATATGCATTAGTCAGTGTATATAGTCCGGCAAACACTCTAGATATATCAACCAGAGATTGTAAGCAAGAAAATAGTTATGAAAGTGTTGGAAGGACTGGAAGAGCAAAGGAAATAAGAGGGTTTTCCACATTTTAGAAAGATGCCACTGCCCTTGGACTGGAGCCTACA
The DNA here is from genome assembly GCA_028627145.1 of Eidolon dupreanum. Classification (NCBI taxonomy): domain Eukaryota; kingdom Metazoa; phylum Chordata; class Mammalia; order Chiroptera; family Pteropodidae; genus Eidolon; species Eidolon dupreanum. Next base: position 90,676,031 of record CM053505.1, on the reverse strand, counting down.
AGTTATACTCCCTACTAACTTGATAAAAGTTGTCACTACTATGCCACTGCTGTATAGCTGGAACTCAGGAGCCTGCACTGCTATTAATGCTGCTAAAATTACTACAGATGCTGTCTTTTGTGACAAATGCAATTATATTTTTCATATATATATATATATATATATATATACACACACACACACACACACACACACACACACACACATAATTTGTTTTATGGTAGATAGATTGATAAATATAACCATACATTTTACAATGTAAGCTTCTTGAAGGCAGGGGTTTTTATCTGCTTTTTGCACTGCAGTATCACTAGACCCTCACAGATACGTGGTTCTTGATAAATATTTGTTGAACAAATGGCTGAAATTTAGTATCTCCTCTATGAACGATTTCAAAGTGGGTTATTGTGTGGCAAAACTTCTGAGGTCTTTGTGCCTGAGGAAAATTGTATTATATGCTCACAATGAAATGATAAATAGTCTGGATATAAATTTCTATATCTAACATTCTTTTCTTTCAATATTTAAAAAAATATTCCATTCTCTTGAATTCAGTGTTGGTGGTGAGAAATCTGATGTCAATTTCTTTTTTTATTATTTTTAGTTTTGATCTCCTTCTTGGAAGATTTTAGAATTTTCTTTTTGCTCTTGATGAGTCTAAATTTTATTTTAATGTGTACAGTTAGGATTTCAGCATATATATCCTGTTTTGTACTCTGTTAACCTTTTACATACATGGTCTTTTTAAAATTTTTTTCAATTACAGTTGACATACACTATTAAGTTTCAAGTATAGAGCATAGTGATTAAACATTTACATAGTTTATGAAGTGATCACTCTGATAAGTCTAGTACCCATCTATAACACCATACACAGTTGTTACAATAGTATTGACTTTAGTCCCTATATCCATACCTGGTCTTTCAACTTCATTTCTAAGTTTATCTTCATAATTTCTTAATACAATTATGTGGCAAAGACTGCTAATATTCATACTATACATGTTTCTTTTCATTTTCCTGTGCACACTGCTAAACCACAATTTCTAGACCCCATATGGTTAGGTCATATATGGCCAATGGGCAGAAGTGATATGTGTCACCTCCAGGCCTGACCTCTAAAATATCTTACATGAGTCTCCTCACACTCTCTCTTCATTCATTGTCTGGCTGGAAACAAAGGATCCAGCGGCAGACTCTGAAGGCCTAGAGGAAGAAGGAACCTTTGTATTATAGGAGCCTGGGTCCCTAAATGACTTCAGGGAGCAGAGCTACCTCCAGCCCTTTGACCTGTAGTTTTGTAACCTTTATTTTATTAGGCCCCTGAGGTTTGGGGTGGTTTGCTGTATATAGCAGATGACGTTACTTTCCCTACTGAATACAGTTCCCATCTCTTATTTTCTTCTCTTATTTTGATGCACATGTTAAAATTTCTACCTATATCCTCCATGTCTCTTTGCCCTTCTTATATATGACTTTATATTTTCTTGCTATTTGGGGAGAAAACTCCTCAGTATGATTCCCACATCATTGAATTATTTAGCTATAGTCACCCTCTTATTTATTCCATCTGTTGTGCTTCTGGTTTCAAATATTATATTTTCCATTCCTTTTTTTTCTATTTAGGAGATATATATATATATATATACACATATATATATATATACACATACATATATATATATGTATATATATATATATATATCTGTTTTAGATTGCTAGTATCTTTCATCATCTCTTTAAGAATATTTAAATGTGTATATCTGTGTATAAATAGATATATGTATATAAAACTTTTGGTCTTTTTGTTATAATAATTTTATTTCAGTTGGTATATGCTGAACATATATTGGGTGAATTTTTTAAAAAGCTGTGAGGATATACCCCAGGAGAACCCAAACTATTTCTACTTCCCTGGGCTGTCACTGCATCAGGAAGCTTTTTCTGTTTACAGAAACAGTATTTGAAAGAAGCAGTTTTCACCAGTTCTGGGAACTTAGAGTTGTGGAGGATGGGAGATGCAGGATGTCATGGCTGGGGGAAAGAGTCAATGTCAGTAGGCAGTTGGTAATCCCACCTGTGTTGTTAACTTCTTATTTGAGCAGGACTTTTTTACTGGCCTCATATCCCTTTGACACCTGCAGCCTGGACAACTGTTCCTGATCTTAATGGAAAATGGGCAGATAAAGATAACTAGGAGAAAAGGCAAGAGGAGAACTTCAGAGACCACTTCCAACCTATCTTCTCACTGTCATCCTGCCCCTCACTGCCTTCTGCCCTGAGTAGCAGTTATTCCTCACCACACATACTCATACACACAGACACAATGACACCATCTCAAGTTAGCCTTACACTTTACCAGTTTGATCTCACATTTTGTTTCCTTTGTTGTTAGTTTCTCTGATTGATGCCTCTCTCTAACTTGTATAATTTCTTCAGGGTTCATTTTGAAGAAGTATCTCGCGGTTTATGCTAGTCACCCTCTCAACAGAAAGGGAAATGAATTAACACTTAAAAATGAGTGTGTTGAATGACCCCGATTTTGTAAATATATTTCTCTCTCTCCTTCCCTTTTTACATTTATTCAAATACAGTTATATGGGATGATATTCTCTTTTATGAAAACTATGCTATTTTTTTTCTGGGCATTGTATCTGAATGATATTTTACTTTCCCCTTTGTAATTCTCTATTGTTCAGATTACTTGTAATATGTTTGCTATTTTCATAAGAGCAAAGTTACCCTTCTTAAAAGAAAGAAAAGGCATAATTGATGAATAAGTTATGTTGTATAGTGTCATTTAAACTTGTCTCATTAGGATAATTGCATTCTAGAAATTGTCTTAGGTTTGTCTTGAGCAATATGTATTTGAGTTCCCAAATAAATATTGCTGGTAGCTGCTATTTCCAAAATTTATTTTACTTCCAATTTCACAAATATGTTACTAGCTATTTTTCATCTTTCACTTTAGTTCATCATATCCTGAGCCTTTTTTATGTGCTGAAAATTGTTAGCAAAAAGGTGAATAATATAACATTCCTTGAAGAAGTCATGTCCAAATGGGAAATATATTTACATACACAATTAATTGTAATCTTCTTAGGAATAAAAAAAAAAAACATTCTATGATAGTGTCATAAACATTGTTCTATATTAGCCAAAGAGGGGGAAAAACCTAGCTGTGACTGCAAGCTATTAGTTCATATGTGGCAGAAGTAAGATATAAGCTCGATCTTTAAAGTAGACGACTAAGAGGAAGGATATTCTCAATAGAAAGAAGAGTATGAGGAAAGGCATAGGAAAGTTAAATATGATCATGTGAAGGGGCTATGAACACTGCTTGCAGGGGAGAGTGGTGAGAAGGAAGGTACAGAAGTAAAAACCATACTATAATGGGCCTTGAATATATTAGTAAGGAATTTTATCTTTATTCATAGTAATGATAGCAACCAAGATATGTATTATTGACTTTCAAGAATCTAGAAAGATTGGAGAAGGATGAAGAGGATGGAGAGGTTGTAGGAGTGGTAATTTGTCATTTATTCAATCACTCAACTGTTTACTTATTAAAGTACTATTCTAGGCATAGGATATACAGTGGTGAACAAAATAGACAAGTTCCTGCCTTCATATAGTTTATATTTTAGTAGTAGAGACAAGATAAATTAGTAAAATAATATATTAAATAGTGATAAATATTCAGAAGGAAAATTAAAGTAAGTATTTAGGAAATGCTTTGTGATTTTTTTAAATTAAATTTATTGGGGTGACATTGGTTAGTAAAATTATGTAGATTTCAAGTGCACAATTTGATCATACATCATTTGTATAAATAAAGCATAGTAGTCTGAAAAATGGCCCCTCAATGGTGTTTACATTTTAATCCCCAGATATCATGAATATGTTACCATATATGGCAACATGTAGTTTGCAGATGTGATTAAGTTAGGGAACTTGAGATGGGGAGATTGTTTTGAATTATCCGAGTTGGAGCCAGGAAACACTCAACATCTAGAGGCCTCCCACAATTCCTTGTCATGTGGCCCCTACTGCCAGTTTAGTTTCTTCTAAACAGCAGGGGTACTGCTCTCTGACTTCTTCCCCCATTCCAGTATGCTCTGATGGAGTCTTAGAAAATGTAATGTAGTCCAAGGAGTGACTATTTCTATACTCAAATGAGGGGAGGGATTATATGAGGTGTGGAATCTTGGGGGCCATCTTAAAATTCTATCTCACTGTGTTAGAAATAGTTTGTAGGTTAATAAGGATGACATCAGATAGACTCGTCGGAAGACTATTGCAATTATCCAGGCCAGAGTTGATGGTGGCTGTGCCAGGGTGGTACAGTGGAGGTCGTAAGAAATGTTCAAATCCTGGATATAGTTTGAGGTTTGGTTTATTTTGAACATAGAGACAGAAAGAATTTTCTTTCTAACAGATCATGTATGGGAAAGAGAAATAAAGGGGTCAAGGATGACTTCAAGGTTTTGAGTCTCAGCAGTTGAAGAATGAAGTTACCATTTACTGAGGTTCAGAATACTTCAAGAGGATCAGGGTTAGGGGATAGTGCCACCAGGAATTTAGTGTGGGATATAAATTTAAAATGCTTGTTAGACCAGGTGAAGATAGGAAGTTGCACCTGGAGTTCAAAAAGATACAGATGCGATGTATGAATTTGAGCATCATCAGCATACAGATAATATTTAAAGCCATGACACTGAACAAACCAACAGAGAAAATGAGGTAGATAAGAAATCTAAGGACTGAATTCTGAGACATTTCAATACCATTCTGGGTTGGGGAGATGAGGAAGAACCAGCAAATGATCCTGGGAAGGAGCAGTCAAGTGAAATGGGAGAAAAAACTGGAAGGTGTAGTGCTCTTAAAGGCAAGTGGAAAAAGTACATCAAGAAGGAGGAAGGGAGCATCTGTGGCAAGTGCTACTAATGGACCCATTGTACTTAGTAATGTAGAGTTTACTGGTGATTAGACTAAGAAGTTTTAGGAAGCATGGTGGGAGTGAAAGCTACACATTTCAGAATGATGATGCCCAATATCCTCCAGGAATCTTGACCTGACTTCTTAAATCTAAATGTCTTGTGTCTTCACAGTACCTAGTTCTTACTGTTTTCATTATAAAGTATTTGTGCTAAATTAAGTGTTTACAATTATGTACCTGTCTTTCTCCCACCCTTAGTGAACTCCTTTGAAGCTTGGTGTTTCTTTTCGTTTAGCATTTTTAGCTCCTTATAGGCCCTCAGTAAACTGGAACCGAAAGACAAAATAAGGGAATGAAATGCACTGACCTTTCATATTCCTTGAAAAAAATTCCTTTGCAATTTAAAACAGTTCTACCCCTGAAAAGTGCTAGGCTGGTCATTCAGCACTTCTGAAGTGGCTCTGTGAATTATAAATGAAATGGAGCACTGCCTTCAAAAAATAAAAGCAGAGGCACATACTGTAGTAAAGAAGAGTGATTGATCTTGTGGCTTGAGGAATCTCCCCAGAGCAATACTTTTGAGTGGGCTTCTTCTGTCCTACTAGTCTATGCTATTGCGATAAAATGTAAGGGACATGGCAGATGAAGCTAACTGGTGATTATAAATGAAATTATTCCATAAAAATACAGCAGAATATTTCTGATCAAATAAAATAAAAGATATCATGGTTTTAGGTTTATTTTCCAAAGTTCCTTTTCATGATAAAAAGTTTAATGCAAAAGCAAGAAAATGATCTTGTTTTCAGAGAAAGCTAATGGGAAATTTTGGCCCTTTCACTTGTAAGTTTCCCAGTGCATCTGCACTATGTTATAATCAGTTCTTATTTTCATTTAATATGTTAAGCTTGTTTCTGCTGTTTCAGAACAAGAATATTAAAGTCCTTAGAAAAATTAACAGAATAAAACCAAAAAAAATCATGTATAAGTTAAGATAACAAAGGAAAACAGTAATGACTTTTCATTATTCTCACATAATAAATAGTTAACATCTTATGCATGTCATTAATGCATAGCTAGTGACTGGCCTTCGAGAGATTATGTATATACTTGAATTACTTTGATAATAATTAATAAAAAACAGAAGCTAGCATTCACAGAAGACTACTTATATGCCAGACATAACAGTTATGCTGTATAGATGAAGAAAACTGAATAACTCATCAAAGGTCACACAGCTCACAAAGAGTTGAACTGGGATTTAAATTCAAGCATCTCAGGCTTTAGAACAGAGTTTCTCAATTTTGGCACTGTTGACATTTTAGGCCAGAAAATTCTTTCTCTGCATTGTAGGATAATGAAGAGCCTCCCTGGCTTCTACCCACTCATTCCAGTAGCGTCTCCCAACTGTGACAACTGAAAACGTCTCCATACAGTTCCAAATGTTCCCTGTTGAGCCACATCATCCCCACTTTAGAACCATTGCTCTAGATTAAGTTTTCTAGCCACACTATTCTGTAGTCTTCACAGTAAACTCTCTAAATACAAGAGAATAAACATGGGATCCATATGTAAATTAGAATCCTAATTTTCAGTGACCCAGTCACTTCTAACATTGTAGCTCTTAGGGGTGAACTTAATCTTTCACTCATCAGTGTTCAATTGCCTGGCATTTCTTGACCATTTTCATTGTCTCAAGTTCTGGAATACGGCCTAAGATTCTACTTCATGTGTTCTTCCTGCAGGAAGTGTATCCCAAGCCCAGCACTGGAATGTCTTTAACAGAGTCTTAAAGTTTCAGAGATGTCATTAGATCCAAAGTAAACATTCTTTTATTTCAGTTTTCTCAGTCTGAGGTGATTGTAGTGAAAGATCAGAAAAGTCTTTAGATGACAGGACATTTAGATGGTTGAGGAAACATCTTCCACTCAGGCCTATAATAGAACATGTTTTCCCAGCTTGAGGGTATGCAAATCTATAAAGTCCTTTCTGCTGCAGGCAAGCCCAGACAGTCCAGAGTGTTTGAAGGAGATCCTGTGTTCTCTGTATTACCCAATTTTTATGTAGCTGAGGCAGAAAGATAGTAACATAATCAGTATCATAATCAGAGATTTATCAATATGTAGGAATAATAACCATGGCTGATATTGAGTGCTAAGCAAGCCTTTAAACTCGCTCAATTACCCTGTTTCCTAGATATAGTTGTAGTTTACAGATGAGGAAACTAAAACATAAAGTAATTTTCCAAAGTCATACAAGCAGTAATTGGCAGAATAAAATTTGAATGGAGGCACTATGACTCCACCCCTACATCAAAGCTATACTGCTTTTAAAATGTTGGGGTTTATTTTTTTGTTTTTATTATTAGTTTCAAGTATACAGTATGTTGATTAGACATTTATATAGTTTATAAAATGCTCACTTAATATATGACAAAGGAGGCAAGAATATAAAATGGCGTAAAGGCAGTCTCTTCAATAAGTGGTGCTAGGAAAATTGGATAGATGCAAATGCATACAAAAAGAAAAAAGAAACTATACCACCTTCTTACACCATATATAATAGATTCAAAATGGATTAAAGATAGATTCAAAATGGATTAAAGACTTAAATGTAAGACCTGAAACCATAAAACTTCTAGAAGAAAACATAGGCTGTAAACTCTCTGATATTGCTAACAGTAATTTCTTTTCAGATATATCTCCTTGAGCAAGGGAAACAAAAGAAAAAATAAATGGGACTACATCAAATTAAGAAGGTTTTATACAGCAAAGGAAACCATTAACAAAACAGAAAGACAACTGACTGAATGGGAGAAGATATTTCCTTATGATACATCTGATAAGAGGTTAATATCTAAAATATATAAAGAACTCATACAACTCAACAACAACAACAACAAAACAAACAAACCAATTAAAAAATGGGCAGAAGACCTGAACAGATATTTCTCCAAAGAGGACATACAAATGGCCAATAGACATATAAAAAGATGCTCAAGGTCACTAATTATCAGAGAAATGCAAGTGAAAATCACAATGAGATATTACTTCACACCTGTCAGAAAGGCCATCATCAATAAATCAAAGACAACAGTGTTGGCGGGGATGTGGAGAAAAGGGAACCCTCATACATGGTTGGTGGGGATTGCAAATTGGTACAGCCACTATGGAAGATAGTCTGGAGGTTTCTCAAAAAATTAAAAGTGGATAAAATATTGTTTTTAATATGCTGGATACTTTCATATACATGTGGGTATGAGAGAAAAAGAGAGAAAGGGAAGGGGTAGCCATTCAAAATGTGCAGTTAGTCAAATTAAATATATACACCCTTTTTTACCTAGTATTTCCACTTGTGTGAACAAACAAATCCTTACATAAGTCCATAAAGAAACACATGCAAGGATGTACATTGCAATGTTATTTTGGGGAGTGGGGATTTGGAGACAATCTCACTATTTATTGCTAGACAAGTGGATAGGTAAATTGTGATACCTAACACCTGTAGTACTATGCAATACTTAGAAGTATTCAATTAGATATGTATATACACATGGATGGTTCAGAAAACAAGGCACTGAGTAAAAAAGGGAAGAAACAAAATGAAGTATAATAAAATACCATTTTCATTTTAAAAATGCATACAGAATAATACATATTTTGCTAAATCATACAAACAAAAAAAGATGTGTATTAAACAGATCTGAATAGTTCCTTATGAAGGTAAGGGGATGAGGAACACAAATGCAAATGAAATGGAAAAACAAATAAGACAGAAGAAGGACCTTCCAGTGTCCAGTATAATAGTGCAAATACCTCAACTCTCTGCACTTATGTCCAAAAACAAAAATAAAGTATTATCTAATACTGGGTTCCAAACTGATTTAATATGAAAATATGAAACTTAAAAATCACTTCCACAATAAAAGCATAATAGCTTATCTCTGCTCGACTATAGCATCATTCTGGTATTTGTTTTACAAATGTGGGGTACCATATGGGCCAATGGAAGAGTGATTCACTACCTGGTTAGCTGTTCTTTAAGTGCTTATGTTGTTCCATTTCTGATGCTTCAAATGTATCTATCCTATTTTTCCTATAAACAGTACATACCCTACCTATACTGCAAAGAGTTTTGGATGGGGAGGTAGCTTCCATTTGACGAATTTACCTAGGAATTCTCTTCTGCTTCATTCATCTCTGCTCTCTTTTCCCAGGTTCTTTGATCTAATTTCTTTGATCTTAATCATTAAAATCTGTGCTAGTCTTTAATGGTGTTCACCAAATATGTCTGATCCTTCCCTATTTTGGCTACACAGAGCCATTTTCTGGCTTCCTTTGGGTTGGATGGGACTGACTTGAAGTGGCCAATGTGTCTGCCCCATCTTTAAATGTACAAGATCCTCCAACAATGCTTTTTCCATCTGACACAACAACCAGCAAATTTTGGGATGGTGGATACTCCTTTTGCCTTAATCTCTGAGCAACTAATATGCACACAGAGCCCAGCTAGGCCACACTGAATATGTCATATACATTTAAAATAAATATTTCTTTTCTTAAGCCACTGAGATTTGGGGTGTTTATTTTGCTGAAGTATACCTTAATATATGTAGACTGATATAATTTCCAACAGTTAAATCATTGGTGAAAATAGTCACTTTGATCTTACGATTGTTTATACTGGAGTATCAGTTGATATGGCTAATGAGTCTATATTTACAGAAAACAAAAACATGAGCTTAGACCACCTGATCAAGTCAACATATTCATTGTCTTATATGATATAACATGAAAATGTGAACTCAATTTAGATGAAGAATATATTTTGCATTTTACTGATTTAAAAGCTTTGTTCTTGCCATATACAAAAGGAAGAGAGATTGTTAGAAAAAAGATTGGTTCTTCTTAAAGAATCATTAATCATTTCTGAGATTTTTTTAACAGACTTACTGATTTTATTTATGGATGACTTCTTTTTAATGTTTTCTCCCTTAAGAAAGTATATTAAGCCAACTAGCCTGTTTACTCCCTTGCTAAATTTGTCAGGACATGGCACCTGGTTCAATTAATTCACCCTACCCTTTTTTCACCATGACTTTGCTATGTAACAAATTTTTACTGTCATTATGAAATTATTTTGTTCTCAGTTGAATGAAAAATAATTTGCAATTAATTTGACAGTTACAAATGAACATGTTCTCCTTTGTTTTATCTGAGAGGTCTGCATAAACACTGCTTTTGAGTAATATCTTCAGTGAGGAAAGTGAAGCATAGCCTTTTAAATTAATTTAAATAAAGAGGGATTGAAAACTTGCCATTATCTAGTTGGCATTGCAAAGGCACCAGGTATATAGATTTGTGAGATGTGTTTGTTTACAACAAGAGTCATGTAGAGTCAACTAAACACTTTTGAAATGTATCCTCTCATCATGGTGTGTTTGTTTGATTATGTGAGGGGTAGTAAAAGTGGTATTTACTGTTAGGTTTAGTGTGCTTCAGAGAACCTTGTTACTCTTCTGTCAAAGGTGGAAATTATGTCCCTTCTCCTTGATACTGGGCTTATGTGACTGCTATATCTAATTAAGTGTGACAGAAGTGATATTATGGGACTACTGAGATTGTTAAAAGATGATAAAACTCAACCCGATGCTCACTCACATTAATTCTCTCTCCCATCTCTTTCACTCTCATTCTCACTCTTCTCTCTCTCTCTCTCTCTCTCTCTTTCTCTCTCTCTCTCTCTCTCTCTCTCTCTCTCTCTCTCTCTCTCTCTCTCTCTCTGCTCAGCCTTGAAACCCAGCTGCCAGACTGTAAGGAAACCTAGGCCACGTGGAGAAACTATTGTATGTGTTCCAGCTAACAGACTTCTCTGTGGGTCCAGCCAGTACCCTGTATTAGCTAGACATGTGAGTGAAGAAGCCTTTACGAAGACTCCAATCCCGTTTGTCATCTGACTGCAGTGGTGTGAGAGATTCCAGGTGAGAACCATCTAACTGAGCACAGTGAAAAATAATAATAAATGTTTGTTGTTGTTTTATATCACCAAGTATGAGGTGGTTTGTTTTGGAGCAGTAGATAACTAGAACAGAGGCCAAGTGGTAAAGTGACTTGCTTATGGTCACACAGCAATTGGGTTGCAAAACCCCAAGAATTGCTTATAATCTTGTAAATATAGACCTTCAGATGTTTGTGCCTATAACCTATTCTTTGGAGAAAAGAAACCGTGTGTATGTGTGTGTGTGTGTGTGTGTGTGTTCACAGGAAAATATTCATGGGACATCATGACCCTTATCCATCAATAATATACTAAGGGTTTTAGAAAAATACCATTAAGCTCCTGCTATAGGTCTATGCTATAGTATTTCATCTTATTTTTGTTGTTGTTATTGTTTTTGGGTGGGAACAAGTTGGGTGTAAGTGCTACCATTTAGAGAGTATGCTTTCTTTTATGAGAAAATCCCAAAGGATACTATAAGAGGTCAAGTTTAGAGCAAAAAAGAACCCAGCTTGAGTGTTAGACTTGTGTATGGATCTAACACTTGCTAGCTCTGTGACTTTGAACAAGGGCCAAATTAATCAATACTCATTTTTACAGGTGAGTAATCTGAAGGCCAAAGAGGTGAACTAACATTCCCAAGGTCATTTACCAGTTCTTTTAAATTCAAATCAGATGTTCTGCCAATTATATTATGCTGTCCTATTTGTAAAGGTATTTGTTTACACTTAGGTGAGTGAAAGGGAGTAAAAACAGCATTTATCAATTGCTTACAATGGAGTAAACAAAAATACCATGCACATATTATCCGATTTAATCCTTGCAAGGATCCTTTGTAATTGATGCTCTGTTAGCAAACCACTGAGCAATTGAATTAGCTGAGGTTCTTAAAGCTAGCTCAAAGTCATAGATGACATATACAAGGGGCAACATTTAGATTTATACTTGAATCATTATGAACCTATTTACTCTGCCATCAACTCATTATGCCATATTCTTGATTCAATTTATTGTATTTTCTTTAATGTTTATTTATTTTAAATTGACATCTCTTGCGTTTTTTTCATTGTTTCTTCAGATTAAAAGCTTCTTCCTTTCTCTCTCTGAAACTTAAATTAATTTTGGCATTCTTTGCTTTATATAGTTCCGTTCCTTAATTAAAAATACATCTTAAGTGATCTGTCTTTTTAAAAATCATGGAAAGTTATTTTGTTTGAAGTTTTTGAAAAGACAAAACCTTAACTGAAAGGTACTTTTCATCCATCTTGCTGTTCTGTATTCTTTACCTCTAGCCTTTATGTTTGACTTTGCAGAAAGAATCTAGCTCTGAGCATGAAAGGGCAAAGCTCCCCATGGAGGACCACTCCCCAGTGCTTTCATTAGAGAGTCATTCTGGCATACCTCAAACACAAATTAACCCAATAATGATTTGGTGAGACTGGGCTATCAATTATCCTTTGAATCTTCTTTTAAAATCTTGATTTGTTGACTTTATACATCATGAACGTCCAGGAATATGATTTGTATTCCATCCGTTCTCTTCCCTTATGGGAGGAGAGATGAAGTTCTAGATATCAAAGACCACCAGGAGTATAGCTTCTGAATTGAATTCATTCCAATCATGAAAGTACTTCCTCAAATTTGATGACATACATAATAGAGGAATAATGGCTTCTGACTCTACGTAAAGCAGCTTACTGATGACAACTCTTGGTTAATGTAAGCATAAGAAAAATTATAAGAAAAAAATCACATTTTTAATAAAAGAATACATACTTTGAAAACAGATCTAGTTTGGTAAGGAGGTGATGAAATGTTTTTCAAACTCAGCATCCTTATTTATCACATGGGATGACAATATCTACCTTACAGGGTTTTGATTAGAATTAAAAGAGATAATGCCTTTAAAAGATTCGATATGCACTTATTAGTGTATAATAGGTACTCTGTAATTTCTAGAAAATAATGTTACAAAGGTGGGTTAGATTTGAAAACCCCCATTTTAAATATATTGATATGAGTCATGAACTGAAATGTCTTCAGTGGCTAGGCAGATCTAGTAAATTCTCCAATTCAGTTTTTTAAAATTTTATTTTGTTATTAGTTTCAAGTATACAGTACATTGGTTAGACATTTACATAGTTTATGAAACAATCCCCTGATTACTCTATCTTACCTTACTGCTGTCTGCATTTCCTATGCCGTGCTCCCCATCCCGGTGACCATCTATCAACTTCTTTGTACTTCTTTAACCCTTATCTGCTTTCTCCCAGCCTCACCATGCCCCTCCCCTCTGGCAGTCACCAGATTGTCCTCTATATTTGTGAGTCTGTTTTCGATTAGTTTGTCCTATTTGGTTTTTAAGAGAGGCACTGTACTAGCTAAACAAAACCTGTGTGGTTTGTTTGCATTCCACTGACCACCAGTTCAGTACCCATGACATACTGAAATATTAGGCAAATTGCTACTTCTGCTGATATCTAAGCAATCTTTTAAATAAGACATTTATTGATTTTCTACCTAGTTAAATATCTAGTAAATATCTAGCAACATGTCACACTCCATTAGAAACACATGAAAATATGAGATTAAATATATCAAAATCAAAATTTTATTATATAGGTAAATATTTTTAAAATCTTCAGGTACTTGAAATTAAGAGATAATTTGAAAGTTTTGCATTAAATAAGAGGTGATATTGCAGTGGCCGATAAAGTTTTCAATGCTTTGTACATGCTTTAGTAGGAAGATAGGTTTGTAACACAAATGATGATAAGCTGTGTGACTCAGAATCTACAGGAGGAGGAGAAACTAAAACTCCTACATAAAGCAAAACTGTCCCATTTGACGAAATAGATTATAATACCTTTCACTAATGACCTGAAGATATTATGAGGAAGTTTGCTATCTGTTCAAAGTATGGTTCAGCCTCCAAAGTCTATCATTTTAATTCACCACACTAACAGATTGAAAGATTAAAAGAAAAAAAAAACATGTTATAATCTCAAGACATGTAGCTGATGTATCTGATCAAACATAATGCCCATTCATCATAAAAAAAAAACAAAACAAAACTCTTAGCACACTGCAAATAGATTCCCTTAACCCAGTAAAGGAATCTACCAAAAAAATTCTATTCAACATTGTAATGGAGGGCCTAACCATTGCAATAAGAGAAGAAAAATTTCTTAAAATGTAAGAAAAAGGAAAGAATAAAAAAGAAAAAATCAAATTGGCTTTATTCACACATGATAGTTATATACAAAAATATTTCAGTGTCCTTTACCAGCTATTAGAACCAAGAAAGTAACAATGTTTTAGGGCAAACAATTAATATGAAATAATTTATAACTTTTCTATATAGTGAAAGTAGCAACAGCCAATTTGAAACTCTCACAATAAAGGAAAGTTCTTATTTTTAATAACAAAAAAAACTATAACTTCCTGCTAATAAATCTAACAAAAATTGTAGAAGATTTTATGGAGAAAATCACAGATATTATTGAAGGTGATGTATTATGGTTCTCCAAAGAAAAAGAAGTAATGGGATACATAGAGGAAGAGATTTATTATGAGGCTCATGCAGTTATGGAGGCTGAGTCCCACTCTCTGCATGGAGTCTGCAAGCTAGAGGCTTTGGAAAGCTGGTGATGTAGTTCAGTCCAAACCTAACAGCTTGAGAAGCAAGGCAGGCAATAGTCTAAGTTTCAGTAGGAGTCTAAAATCTTGAGAACCAGGAGCACCAACTCCTGAAGGCAGGAAAAGATGGATGTCCCATCTCAAGCAGAGAGTGAATTGGCCTTTTCTTCATTTTGTTGTTCTATTCAGACTCTCAAGAAATTGGATGAGGCCCATGCACATTGATGAGGGCCATCTTCTTTACTCAGTCTAATAATTTAAATACTACTCTCTCCCAGAAGCACCCTTACAGATACACCCAGAAGTAATGTTTTGCTAGCTACCTAGGCATCTCTTAGCCCAGTCAAGTTGACACATAAAATTAATCATCACGGGTCATAAAAGCAGACTTTATTTTATCAATTAGGGACTGGGTTTAAGTGTTCATAACAGGAAACATTTAGAGTGGACTAATTCAAAAAATTGTTTTACTTCTTATGTAAAATGAACCCTGGAAGAGGCCATTTAGGGCTGATACAGTGACTACATAATGCCCCCAGCGACTTAGGCTTCCTTGAGATTTCCACTCTATCATCCTTAGCATATGACTTTTGTAATCTCCATAATCAAAGGAGAGCTGCTCAGTTTCCAGCATAGCATAAGCATTACAAGCTTGAAGAAAGAGAAGGATGAAGGACAAAAAAAAAAAGTTGCTGCCAGTAAGGTCTGCCTCTTTTTAAAGTGCTTTCTTGGGTGTCCTTTCCAGCAACTTGCAGTTATATTTTATTGATCAGAAATATGTAACATGGCCCTCCCTTCCTGCAAGGAGGCTCTGACACGTAATTTTCAACCTCAGGGTGTTGCTATCCTGAGAAAAATTTAAGTTTTATTACTTAAGAAGACGGTGGTATGGGTATTGAATGGAAAACCAGCAGTCCATGCTGCACTCAATAACTGAAAACAATTTCTAGTTTATACATGTGAAGATTCACTATCAAAGTGATATTAATTTTACCCTAATTAGTATATGACTTCAATGCAATTTTAATTAAATTTATAATTGAATTTTTTTCATGGGTATTGAAAACTTCACATGAGAGAGAACACAGCATAGTGTTTAAAATCACAAACTCTAGAGTCCAACTGACTGGCTTCAAACCCAGGCTCTGCCACTTCTAAGCTGTGTGACCTTGGGCAATTAATTAGCCTCTCTGTGCTTCAGTCTCTTCATCTGTAAAATGCAGATGATAATATTAATACCTCATAAAGTTGTTTCTTGTAAGGAACAAATGAGGCATCATTTTTAAAGCATATCAAATAGAACCTGTCACATGGTAAGTGCATTATATTTGTTAAACATATATTAACGTATGAATAATAAGCAGCCAATAAGATCCAAGATAATTTTGAAAATGACTAAGGAGTCCTATTACATATCACAAATTATTACAAAATAGTAGTAATTAAAATAATGCATTATCAATACAGGAATAGACAGACCAATGTAATAGAGTTAGCCCAACAACTGATGGAAACACACCAGGAAATTTGGTCCATGAAAGAAGTGGCAGCAAAACTCAGAAAAGAATAATTTTGTCAATAAATGATGCTAAGACAATTGGTTTCCCACATGGAAAAAAAATCTTATTCTTTCTTCACGGAATATTCAAAGATTAATCACAGTATACTCAAAGATAAATTTCAGGTGTATTAAAGATAGGAATGTTAAAAAAAAAGAACCTGTAAAGTCATTAGATAAATATAATGAATATCTCTGTAACCTCCAGATATGAAAGGACTTCTTAAACACAATAAACATAAACTGCCAAGGAAAAGATTGGTAATTTGATTATATAATTT
This sequence comes from Eidolon dupreanum, assembly GCA_028627145.1. Taxonomy (NCBI): domain Eukaryota; kingdom Metazoa; phylum Chordata; class Mammalia; order Chiroptera; family Pteropodidae; genus Eidolon; species Eidolon dupreanum. The sequence goes on along the minus strand of CM053505.1, from coordinate 90,659,620 downwards.
TTTTTTCTTTTTAAAAATTTAAGTAAATATGTAAAGTTGATATACAACCTTATATTGGTTATATTAGTTTCAGGTGTATGATATAGTGATTCGAGATTTTTATACCTTACGATATGATCATCCCACTAATGCTAGTAATCATCTTTCTCTGTGCAAACTCATTACAATATTATTGACTATATTTCCCTATTCCTTTTCACCCATCCCCCTACTCTTTCCCTTCCAGTTACCATCCTTTTGGTCTCTCTGTTTCTATGAATCAAAATAACATGGTACTGGCACAAAAACAGACACAGATCAGTGGAACAGAATAGAGAGACCAGAAATAAGCCCTCACTACATGGTCAACTAATTTATGATAAAGGAGGTAAAAATATACCCTGGAATAACAACAGTCTCTTCAACAGGTGGTGTTGGGAAAACTGGACAGATACACAAAAATTTGGAATCTTTGTACATTTAAATGAAAGCACTATAAGAAAATAAGTTAAACCACAGACTTGAAAAAGAAATGTACAAAGCATATTACTGATGAAGATTACTAACCATGATATATAAAGAACTACAAATAAATAAGAAGTCAAACAACCCAAAAGAAAATAGGAGCAAAATATATAATTAGGCACTAGATAAAAGAACAGTGGTGGGGTTGGTATTTGTTAGTTTTTATGAAGAGATTGGTTGCCAGATGGGAGGGAGAGTGGGAAGCTGTGTGAAAAAGAGGACGGAATTAAGAAGTACAAATATTGGTAGTTACAAAATAGTCACAGGGATGTAGAGTACAGCATAGGGCATGTAGTCAGTAATATTGTAACAAGTATGTGTGGTGTCAGGTGGGTACTAGACTTATCAGGGAGATCACTTCATAGATTATATAAATCTCTAACTACTGTGCTGTATACCTGAAACTAATATAAAATAATATTGATTGTCCAAAAAAACCTAAAAAAATTAAATCATCAGCCCCCAGAAAAAATATTTATGAAGAGATGCTAAGCCAATTAAAGCAATGCAATATCATTTCATATTCATAGAATTGGTAAAATTAGAAGATCTGATACTTTCAACTGAGAAGATGTGAAGTGAGATCTCTCATACACTCCTGGTTGGAAGATAAACTGGTATATAATTACTTGGGAAGGCAATATTCCAGTTTATTGTAAAGTTGAAGATGAACATACCATATGTCTTAGCAATTCTACTTCTAGGTATAGAGAAAAGTTACTGAGGGATGATTATGTACTCAGTACTATTCTCAGTGCTTAATGAATTTTCTCAGTTAACCTTCACAACAACTGCATGAGGTAGATATTGTTTTATAGATAGTAAACTAAGGCAGAAAGAAATTAAATACCTGGCCCAGGTATGCATAGCTAATGAGTAAAAGACCTAGGATTGAAACACAGGCAGTCTGGCTTTAGAGTGTGCATTCTTATCAATCACTATCATATCTTTCATACACAAATGTTCAATTCAATATTGTTGGTAATAAAATAATAGTAATAATAATAACTATTATTAATAAAATTTCCTAAATGTTCTGTAGTATAAAATGGCTGCATAATTTGTTAATCATGTTAGAATACCACATACCAGTTAAAATAAATGAAGGAGATCTGCATGTATCAACACAGATCTCAAAATATAAGATTGTGATAAAATAAAAATGCAGAAGGATTCATATATTTTTTGTGTAACTTCCAAAACCAAATAATACTTTGTTAGTTATGAACACAGCCATATTTAATAAAATATAAATTTATGGACAGGAGTGGTATATACTCACTTTAAAATAGTGGTTACTTCTAGATGAGTTTAGGGAGTGAGATAATGGAATCAGGACAAATATAAGAGAGATTTAAACTAGATTTTTAACATTTTATTTCTTTAAAAATCTGAGGCCAGGTCCTACAACTCAACAACAAAAAGACTAACAACACAATTAAAAATAGACAAAAGACTTGAGTAGACATTTCTCCAAAGAAGATATACACATGAACATCAAGCACATGAAAAGATGCTCACCATCACTAGTCATTAGGGAAATGTAAATCAAAACCTCTTTATACCTACAGGGATGAGTATAATAAAAAAAAAGAGTGTTAGCAAGGATGTAGAGAAATTAGAACACTTTTACATTGCTTGTGTGAATGTATAATCCTGTGGCCACTATGGATAAACAGTTTGGTGGCTCCTCAAAAAGTTAAACAGAATTATCATATAACCCAGAAATTCCACTCCTATTTGGAAACAGAGACTCAAACAGATATGTGCATGACAATGTTCATTGCAGCATTATTCACAGTAGCCAAAAGGCGACATAACCCGTGTTCATCAGCAAATGACTGGATAAATGAAATATGGTGTGTACATACACTAGATTATTATTCAGTCTTAAAAAGGAATTCAATTCTGATATATGTGACTACATGGATTAAACTCGGAGACATTAATCTAAATGAAAGAAGCCAGACACAAACAAATGTTGTGTGATTCCCCTTATATGAGGTACCTATTATGAGTCATAGAAACAATAAGTTGATCAGAGGGTTCCAGGGGCTTGGGGATGGGGTACAGAATTCCTAGGATGATGAAAGTTTTGGAAATAGGGAATAGCGATAGTTGCACAACATTAATTACATTGTGAATTATATTAATACCACTGAGTTATGCACTTAAAATTGGTTAAAATGGCAAGTTTTATATTATGTATATTTTACCACAATATATGTTTAATCTCAGGCAAACATGGCTAAATATTAACATTTTTATGTTTAGATAATAGATACTCAGGTTCCATAATATTATTTGTATTTTCTTTGTTCTTAAAATAGTTCAGAATAAAATATAACACTGGTGGATTCATTCAGAAGAAAAAAGAAATATATTACTGGAAAAGGAAAAATAATAACTTAGAAAAGTTTCAGATTTCTGGATATAGGGATTTCATTAATTTACTTACCAATGACATCACAGTGCATTGCATTAAATATTAAAATTAATTAATTAAAGCAACCCAAACTTGCTCAAATGATTTGGAAGCTGAAGCAATGCATAAGTGCAAAAGTGTTAAATTCATTTGAATGCCAAGCAGGCAAAGGGTCATACACCTTGACAATCTCAGCAGTTTGGGGAGAAAGCTGCATTTAACTTTTAAAAGGCAAGCAAAACAGATGTACTACATCTGCACAGTTCCCATTAGAACTGTAGGCAATGAATCAGCAGGAAAGAGTGCTATACAGGCGACTTCCAAGCCTGTGTCTAATTGTGTGAAAATTCTTCATATTTTATGTTCTATCCGTATATTCTACAGTAAGGAGACCTTTTTGGATATGAATTTTGTAAAAAGAACTTAAGTAGTGGTTCATTTTTAACTGTTTGATGTTCTTGAAACAATTGAAGCTTATGTTTCTACAATAAGGCAAAGAATGAATTAGAAATAGTTTTTAAGTGTGCCATGTAAATAAATTATGATCAGGTGACAGAACTGAATTTAAATTGTGTGCCTATTATTTATTAACTAGGGGATGTTGAGCCAGTTGCTTACTTTGTCTATGTCTCCATCACATCATCTAAAAAGAAACGGTTTGCTACCATATCATCTCTGATGATCAATCATTCTATACTAACAAAGATCTTTCCTATTTTATAAAGTAAGATAAAAATGATTTCAGAATCTTTAAGTAAATGCCATTTTAAAAGAGGGTTTTCCATAGACAGTACCGGTTATGTCAGATAATTTTTAAAATTTTCTTTTGGATATGTTTAAATAACAGAATGAACACAATTAAGAGGAATATCAAACTGTATGTTTATGATGGATAAATACTCTTTATGGTGTAAAATATCACATGCAGGGTTTCAGTTTTCAAGACCAATAGCCTATTTACTTGCTTGTTTCATTGCAAACTATTTTATGTACATCAAGAAAGTAGGAGAAGGAAAAGAAACATGGCGGAGTGAGAGATGTCCCCAGATTTCTCCCCTTGAAACAACAATAAGCTGAACATCTAAAACTCAACAAAAAGCACCCTAAAACTCAACAAAAAACTGCACACCAGCATGTCTGAGCATGCGATTTGCACTTAAGAGCTACCACAGGTCAGAACCCCAGGTGCCAGGTGGTGGACTGGGGGAAATAAAGAAGCTGCCTCTTGCAGCCACCAGAGATCCCTGCAGGAGTAGGGGGAGGGGAGAAGGTGTGTCAACTTCCCTGATCATCCCTGCCTGGGAAAGCTGTGAGCTCCACACAGCCAGCAGCATTGCGCAGGCATCAGGGCAGAAGGCAGAGAGGTGTACGACAGAGAAACAACAGCTGAATTTTACTGGCCGCGGTTGCAAAACCAAGGCTGAGCCGCAGTCCCCATCCCCCAATCCAGAGGGCCCCTCCCCCCATACCCTCCAAGACTGAACACTGTGGAGCCCTAGGGGAATCTGAGCAAACACTACTGAAACTATTGCTAACACTGACAGGGACTGAAACTTAGGGTAGCAAACATGATTAAATATTACAAGAAAATAAAGGCATTATATACAGGCATTATTAAGGCTTTATATAAAGCAGAGACCCAAGAGACTTAGCTGTCACCTACTGGAAACCAAAAGAAAAGCGCCTTCTTTGTAGCATTCTAAAGTGAGACCTTTATATAATAAATCTTCTTTCTGGAAAAAAAGCAGAATACATTTTCATTAATGCTCAGGCAGAGAAATAGTCCATTAAACACCATGAACAACCAAGGTAGCAAGACATCTCAGAAAGAAAGAGAAAAATCTCCAAAAAATAAGCTTACAGGCATGAAATATGCAATTTAAATGACAGATAATTTAGGGTGGTACTTCTGGAAAAAAACTCAGTGAGTTCTGAAACAAGTCATATTAACAATTTCAGGAATTGAAAAAGAACTAGATGAGCAGAGCAAAGAGATTGAAATCCTCAAAAAAAAAACAAAACAGAACTTCTGAAGATAAAAAACACACTGCAAGAGCTGGAAAATGAAATAGCAAGCTTGGGAAATAGAGTCTACCAAATGGAGGAAAGGATTAGTGATATCAAAGACAGAAATCTGGAAATAAATCAGAAGGAAGAAGAGAGAAACCAAAGAATGAAAAATAATGAAAGAGAAATACAAGAATTAGCTGATACCATCAGGAGAGGAAACATAAGAATAATGGTCATTAGCGAAGGTGAAGAAAAGGAGCAGGGACTAGACAGCATTTTCAGACAAATAGTGGATGAGAATTTCCTAAATCTAAGAATGAGCTGGAGCTTGGAATTCAAGAAGTCAACAAAACATGCAATTATCTCAACCCAAAAAGGCCTTCACCAAGACACATTGTTTTAAAATCAAAAATCAACGACAAAGACAGAATTCTCAGGACAACCAGGGAGAAGAAAACGGTAACTTATAAAGGAAAACCCATTAGATTATTGTTGGACTTCTCAGCGCAAACCTTACAAGCCAGAAAGGAGTGGAATCAAATATCTAAACTATTAAGTGAAAGGAACTACCAGCCTAGAATAATGTTTCCAACTAAGCTCTCCTTTAGATATGAAAGAGAAATTAAGACCTTTCCAGACCTACAAAAATTGAGGGAATTATCCACTATGAGGCCTGCCCTACAGCAAATACTGAAAGGTGTCAGCTCACCTAGAACAAAATGACCAAAAACAAACAAACAAAGAAACAAACAAACATAATTAGGAGTAAAGTGACTATCAGGCAAATAAAAACAAAGGAGTGCAACCCTTACTAAGAACAGGGCATTATGAGCTTAAATAATAAGAAGAGAATTGCTATAGCAAGATAGTAATGAACATTCAGCATACATAGGGATAAATTGAGATAACAGTGACTAAAAAGGGGAGGATTCAAAGATCCAAATTCATGTGTACAGCCGTGCCACCCTGAATGTGCCTGATCTCATCTGATCTTGGAAACTAAGTAGGGTCAGGCCTGGTTAGTACTTGGATGGAATACCACCTAGGAATACCAGGTGCTGTAGGCTTAAAGAAAAAAGAGGTAAATTCGCAAAAGGAAATGGAGATAAGGCACGTGCAGACAAAAATAGAATACACACACACACACACACACACACACATATACACATATACATGTATGTATGTATGTATGTATGTATGTATGTATGTATAACTAGCCTTTACATATTCATGATGGTAACCACACACCAAAGATTCAGAACTGAAGTATATAACATAAAACAAGAAGAATCACAGTGAAAACCCACAAAAGTCAAGCAAAGTAAAGAAAACAGAAACACAAGGACAAGGAAGCAATGGAAACACCGAGCTACTAGAAAGAAAAAGATAAAATGGTGATAAGAAGATGTCATATTTCAGTAATCACCCTAAATGTAAATGGACTGAACTCACCAATAAAAATGCACAAAGTTGCAGAATGGACCAAAAAACAAAACCTAACCTTATGCTGCCTCCAGGAGACACATTTCAGCTTCAAAGACAAATATAGACTCAGAGTGAAAGGGTGGAAAATGATATTTCAAGCAAATGGCATTCTGAGAAAAGTGAGAGTAGCAGTACTAATATCAGACGCAATAGACTACGAAATAAAAGTAAAGAAAGATACTGAGGGACACTTCATAATGATAAAGAGAATCATACACCAAAAAGACATAACACTTATTAATATCTATGCTTCCAATCAGGGAGGCCCAAAATGTGTAAAGCAATTACTAACTGAACTAAAGGAGGAAACAGACCAAAACACTATCATAGTAGGGGACCTAAATACCCCGTTGTCCAATATGGATAGATCATCCAAACAAAAAATCAATAAGGAAATAACATCCTTAAATGACACATTAGACTAACTGGACATAATTGACATTTACAGAGCCTTCCATCCTAAATCAGCTGCTTATACATTTTTCTCTAGTGCACATGGGACATTCTCAAGAATTGACCACATACTGGGACACAAGATAGCCTCAACAAATATAAGAGGGCTGAACTCATACCAACTATATTCTCTGATCACAATGCTTTGAAACTAGAGATCAACTGCAAAAAGAAAGCAGGAAGAACCACAAATATATAGAGATTAAACAACACCCTACTGAGGAATAAATGGGTCAGAGAGGAAATAAAAAGGGAGATCAAGAGATACACAGAGATTAATGATAATGATAGTACAAAATGTCAAAACTTTTGGGACATGGCAAAAGTGGTCATAAGAGGAAAGTTGATATCATTACAGGCCTATCTCCAAAAACAAGAACGAGGTCAAATAAACAACCTAATGCTTCATCTTAAAAAAACTAGAGAAGGAAGAACAAATGAAGCCTAAAGTCAGCAGAAGGAAAGAAACAATCAAAATTAGAGCAGAAATAGATGAAGTTGAAAACAAACAAACAAACAAAAATTAAAAATGCAGCAAAGAGCTGGTTCTTTGAGAAGGTTAAGAAAATTGAGAAACCTCTGGCTAAACTCATTAAAGAAAGAAGAGAAAGGACTCAAATAAAATCAGGGATGAAAGAGGGGAAATTATGACTGACATTGCAGAAATAAAAAGGATCATATAGGAATCCTATGAAAAAGTATATAACACCAAATTTAATAACCTAGAAGAAATGGACCAGTACTTAGAAAAATACAACCTTCCTAGACTGAATCAAGAATTGGAAAATCTAAATAGACTGATCAGTAGTATGGAAATAGAAACAATCATCAAAAACCTACCAAAAAGTAAAAATCCAGGACCAGATGGCTTCACCAGTGAATTCTACCAAACATTCAAAGAAGATTTAATACCTATTTTCCTCAAACTCTTCCAAAAATCGAAGAGGAGGCAATACTTCCCAACTCATTTTATGAGGCCAGTATTACCCTGACATCAAAACCTGGTAAAGACAGTACAAAAACAGAAAACTCCAGACCAATGTCTCATGAACACAGATACAAAAATCCTAAATAAGATACTAGCAAACAGAAAACAGCAACATATTAACACGATTATACACCACGATCAAGTGGGCTTCATCCCAGAGGCACAGGAATGGTTCAACATACACAAATCGATTAATGTGATACACCACATAAACAAATTAAAAAATAAGAATCCTATGATCATATCAATAGATGCAGAAAAAGCCTTCGACAAGATACAGTATCCATTTATGATCAAAACTCTTAACAAAATCGTTATAGAAGGAAAGTTCCTTAACATAATAAAGACCGTCTATGACAAACCCTCAGCTAACATTATACTTAATGGTGAAAAACTAAAAACTTTCCCTCTAAGATCAGGATTAAGGCAATGCTGTCCACTATTGCCGCTGTTATTCAATATAACATTGGAGGTTCTAGCGAGTGTAATCAGACAAGAGAAAGATATAAAAGGCATTTAAATAGGAAATGAAGAAATCAAACCGTCACTATTTGCGGATGACATGATTCTCTATATAGAAAACCCTAAAGACTCCATGAGAACATTACTAGAAACAATAAGCAAATACAGCAAAGTCTCTAGGTACAAAATCAACGTTCAAAAATCCATGGCGTTCTTATACTCTAATAATGAAGCAACAGAAAAAGAAGTGGAAAAAATAATTCATTTTGCAATTGCAAAAAAAAGAATAAAATACCTGGAATAAATTTAACAAAACATGTGAAGGACCTATGTAATGACAACTGTAAGACCCTATTAGAAGAAATCGAAGAAGGTACAAAGAAATAGAAAGATATTCTGTGTTCTTGGAATGGAAAAATCAACATAGTTAAAATGACCATATTATCTAAAGCATTATACAGATTAATGCAATCCCCATCAAAATCCCATAGGCATTTAAAAAAAATAGAACACAAAATTATCAGATTTGTTTGGAAGCACCAAAGATCTCGAATTGCCAAAGCCATCCTGAGAAAAAAGTGCGAGGCTGGAGGCATCATTCTGCCTGACTTCAAATAATACTAAAAGGGACAGTAATCAAAATGGCATGGTATTGGCAGCAAAGCAGACACATGGACGAGAGGAATAGAAGAGTCCAGAAGTAAACTCATATTTCTATGGGCAAACAATTTTCTACAAAAAAGCCAAAACATACAGTGGAGAAAGGAGAGCCTCTTCAATAAATGGTGCTGGGAAAACTGGAAAGCCACCTGCAAAAAAATGAAATTAGACTGTTGTCTATCACCATACACCAAAATTAACTCAAAATGGATTAGGGACCTGAATATAAGACCTGAAACAATGAAATGCATAGAAGAAAACGTAGGAATGAAACTCAAGGACCTTGGACTAAAAGAGGATTTTATGGATTTGACCTCAAAGGCAAGGGAAGTAAAAGCAAAAATAAACGAATGGGACTACACCAAACTAAAAGCTTCTGCTCAGCAAAAGAAACTGTCAACCAGGTAAAGAGACAACCATCCAAATGGGAAAATGCATTTGCAAGCAACACCTCTGATAAAGACTTAATATCCAAAATATACAAAGAACTCATATGATTCGACAACAACAAAAAACAAAGATCCATTCAAAAAATGGGTAGAGGACCTGAACAGACACTTCTTTCTAGAGGAAATGCAAATGGCCAGTGAATATTTGAAAAGATACTCAACATTGCTATCTATTAGGGAAATGCAAATCAAACCACAACGAGATACCATCTCACACCTGTTAGAATGGCTACAATCAACAGGACAAGTAATAGCAAATGTTGGAGAGGAAAAAAGGAACCCTCATACACTGCTGATGGGACTGCAGTTTGGTACAGCCACTATTGAAAACAGTATGGAGGTTCCTCAAAAAACTAAGAATTGATCTGCCATATGATCCAGCAATCCCTCTACTGGGTATTTACCCCAAAGACTTGAAAAACGAAGACTTGAAAATATCCGAAAAGGTATTTGCACAGCGATGTTCATAGCAGCACTATTCACAGTGGCCAGGACATGGAAGCAACCGAAGTGTCCTACAATAGATGATTGGCTAAAGAAGCTGTGGTACATATATACAATGGAACATTACTCAGCCATAAGAAGAGATGAAATACTGACATTTACAAAAGCATGGATGAACCTCGAGATAATCATGCTAAGTGAAATAAGCCAGACAGAAAATGTTGAAAATCATATGATATCACTTATATGTGGGATATAAACCTAAAAGCAGCAAATGATCAGGACAAACAGAGACTTATGGACATGGACTATAGACTAGTGGTTACCAGAGGGGAGGGGGTTGGGGAGGAGTGGGAAGGTAGATGATTAAAGGGGGTCAAATATAGGTGGGCAGGGGAAAGTAAAATGGGTAAAGGGGATCAAATATATGGTAGTTGAAGGAAACCGGACTTTGGGTGATAGACACACAATAGAATATACAGATGTCAAATTATAATGTACACCTGAAAATTATATAATTATATTAACCAATATTACCCCAATAAACTTAATTTAAAAATTAAAAAAAATGAAAGAGAAAGAAAGGAAGGAAGGAAGGAAGGAAGGAAGGAAGAAAGGAAGGAAGAAAGGAAGGAAGAAGAAAAAGAAAGAAAGTGGGGGTAAAGTTTTGTTTTGTTTGACTTTGGGTTTTTGTTGTTATAAAGAGAAATCTGTATTTTTCTTTCAAGAATGATAAGCAGAAATAAGACAAGTAGGTACCCATTATTCTAGAGCAGCTATGTCTGATAGAATGAGAATGTGAACCATATATGCAATTTTACATTTTCCAGTAGCCACATTAAAATCGAAAAGAAATGAATGAATAAATTTTAATATGTTTTATTTAACATGATATATCCAAAACATTACCATTACAATGCATAATCAATATTACAAAAACATATTAGTGAGGTATTTTGCATTCTCTTTTCTTACTTGGTCTTTGAAGTCTGGTGTACATTTTATTTTATTTTATTTCATTTTTTAATTAATTTATTTATGGTGACATTGGTTAACAAAATCCAATAAGTTTCATTGTACACTTTAGCAGTAAGCATATAAATGTTTACACTGTGTGTTCACCTCCCATTGCATTTTATACTCAGAATACATTTCAATTTGGATTAGCCACATTTCAAGAGCTAATGGCTACCATATTGGACAGCGGAAGTCTAGAAAAAGCTTGTAATATGGCTTTAAAAATGATTTAGTAGAAGCTATCTGACATACCAAATAGGTCACTGGTAGAGAAGTGCATGCATTTGCATAAGAGCCCAGGCCAACTGGTGGAGGAAAGATTTTTAGTTCCGCTCCTGTTCCCCAAGATTCAATTGTTAGGAAGATCTCTCAGGGTGGACAAAAAGTGGCTTCAGGCCTCCTTGCGGGTAATTGCAATGTGGAGTATTTTTGCAAAATTAATTTTTGCCAGAGTTGATTTTATTGCAAACTTCAAATGAGTTCATTTCCAATAAAGTTGATTAGTTGATTACTTGAGCACAGTGTCACAATCTGTAAGATGCTGTTGGCAGAGGATGGAGCATGATTTGTCATTCTCTTCTTATTGCTGGGGTGTCTCCTAGATTAAGTGTGCATGATTGAAATAACTATGCTGCAGGCATGCATTGCACGTTTGTGCCTGGTCTTTCGTAAACTCAGAAGTATCTCTTAGGGGTCTCTCAGCTTCCCTAGATCCATAAAAAAGGAGTCTGAGAAACCCTGACAGATGCCAGAGAGTCCTTTGCCCTTTATTTTATAGTAGAAGCCCTCAGGCCATTACTCAAGAACTTTTCCTTGATTAATTTACATACCCACATATAATAAGAATGATAATGTTATTCTCTGCTTGTATTTCATTTTCAATTTTGAAATCTCTTTCACATGTATTTATTTTTATTTCCACAAAATTTCTGCAAGGTAAAGAAAGCAATCTATGTCTACTCCCTCAAGGCTTTGGACCTTGAGAAAATTAGATCAGGTCTGGGAACCTCATTCTTATCCTGTAATATGAATAATGCCACTTTTCTCATACAGCTTTGGGTTTAAATATCATAGCATATTTCAGATGCATTGCATATTGTATGTGATCATTAGATGTTTCCTTCAACAATACATTTAAATTAAGAATTTAGCAAACTGTATGGTCAGTTTTAGGCATATAGCAATCATAATAGCTCAAGTAAGCATTTTGGCATATAAAATCATTGACTCATAGAACTAGGATCTGAGATTGAATTCAGTGACATGCTTTGAGGAGCTACAACATACCAGGCACTATGCCAGGCACAGATGATCTAATCCACACAAGAGACAGAAGCTGAGGTGGGGAAGTAGTTTGCTCAAGGTCAAGTGGTGAATACATGACAGTGGCACTAAGATAATTGGTTTTCTTATAAGTATAGTTACTTTTTATGACACTACTTCCATCTCTTCTTCCCCTAAACTCTTAACAATTTTTGTTTAGCTTGTAAGTCTGCAGAAACATGACATTGGAGGCAAGCTGGACAGTACATGACATACTGACAACAGTAGTTACAGTTGACATCCTGGGCTCAAGGGAGGAAGTAAAAACACGACATTCTTATCGTCCGTGACAGTATCTCATGTTCACAATGATGGCCCTGGGTCTTCCAAAAGTAGATTTGAACATATTAGCAAAAACCTCTAAGTCAGAAAGATTTTCATCAAAATAGTTCAAATACCACGACATTGGAAAAGATGTTAAACATCTAGTGAAGTAGTTTTCAACTGCTCTTTTTAAACTGACTGCAGCTTCCACAGAAGGTTTTGTTCAACAAGAGTTTAAATATATATATATATTTAATATATATATATATATACACACACACACACATATTGTTTATATTGTGTACAGTATGTATACTATATATCATATATCTATCAATTATCCATCTATCTATTTCTCTTCTGTTGCCCTGCAAGCCTCCTCCCTCCACACTTCCCTGGGCCTACTAGGCTGGACCACTAGACTAGCTGCTGGGAACTCTAGGCTGGGCAAATGACTCAAAATGAGCCAAAGATATCCCTTCTCGAAGGAATTTAAATTTTACACGGACATATATAGAGACAGAGTGATTAGAAGTAAGTCATCTGACAGCAGTACCCTGAAGAGGGAGTTCATGAATTCTCTTTGCTCTAATTTCCACAGCTACTCTTATTCCCACCCTTCCCAAAGTTTGATTCTCTGGCTCTTCTTTTAATTTGGTGAGTTATCCCAGTTTCATCTCAATAAATCAACTTTGGTTAAGTTAATCAAGTTGATTTCTTTGTTTGCAACAAAACTAGTTAAATTATAGCCTTAGGGAGTGAAAGTAATTTGCTCAGTGTTACACAGTGAAAGATCAAAACTTCACAAGATGACCTTGTCCTGATCACCAATCTTGTCTCTATAGCTAGATGCACCCTCCCGTGTGGAACTCCCCATTCCAGAATGAGTCTGAATGAATGAGGCATCACTGTATCAGTCCAACACAAAATTTAGGGTTAAAATTAAGCAAAAACTTTTCAAGGATCCTTTGAATGTACCTTAGTCTCTGGGTTGAGCACCTAAACCTATTTTAAAAGGACTTTGGAAAAGAGGATAAATTACTCTAAAATGGATGTTTATTGCTTTGTAATTTTTTTAATTGTTGAGAATTCTTACAGGCATCTATTAATAACATCTATTATATAACACTCACTGTATTTACATAATAAAATCACATTTCTTTGATAAAAAAATTAAGCAAGGATGTTTTAGTTCCCGAGCATACAATATACCTATATAATACAAATATGTTATTTGCATACCACTTTCTTTTCCAGACTTACTCAAAGATCAAAGTATCCACAAATGAAAAGCTGGATTGCTCGCCTTGCTTTGGCACATGAAACCTGACAATTATCTTCCTATCTGAGGAAGGGATAACTGTGCTTCAGTTCTGTATCAGTCATGATTATCTAGGCTTGCTGTGATAAGGAATAAATCTCATTGGCTTAACACATAGAAATATTCTCATTTACATATGAAACAGACCACTGCTGCTCTGTCCACTCTGCAGACCAGTTTCCTTCCAAGGGTGCCTCAGAGATCCAAGTTGTTTCCATCTTGTAGCTGTGCCATCTCAACAGGAGGCCTCTATGATCACACTGAGGGTTAAGATTAAACAAGGGCTTTTCACTTCTTCAGCTCAAAAGAGACAATGTACTTTACTTCTGCTCACAGCAGTGGTTTACCTAGTATATTTGATATCTGGACTAGAGATTCTGCAAAGCCTCCTTTATGTGACAAAATTATTTTCAGTAATAATCATGGCATAAAATGAATAATAAAAATGGCCAGAAAAGGAAGCAATCAGTGAAAATTTTCTTTGTGATTTTTTTATCAGGCCAATAAAAAATAAAAGGGATAATAAATATTTTAGTACAAAAAAAGTAATGGATAAAAAAATAATGGGTTCACACTTCATATTTATATAAAAGTAGATTTTGAAAAAAGGAAGAAATTACAATTACATATTAGTATGACTCAGTAATAATTAAAAATAGTATTACAATTTTTGACTTTAAGATTTCTGCAAACTTGTCAACGATACATCAAAATTAATCTTCTCATGTTCATGTTCACTCTATTTGATTGAGGAACACATTTATTAGTTTTGATTAATTTTTTTCATGTGCAACAACAAATTTACACATAATCAGGAAACGTCTGAAACATAATAAGTTTGGTAGAGGTTTTAAAATTCCAGTTTCACAGTGAAGTTTTGAAATTACATTATTATCCATGTCTTTGTTTCTTTGGGATTGATTCCATTGGCCTTTAAGTATTTCTGCAGTCAAAAAAAATTTAACATACATTTGTGGTAACTTAAGTTCTAAGTCTTTGTCTTCACAATCACTGTGCTGTCATGGTTTATTATGTGCCGTCATGGTTTATTTTGTATCCACTGCTTAAATGCAGGGATATATAATACGACAGGGGTTGGAGACAGGAACTGTGCTCTAGGGAGCTCAAATGCTTCCAAACTCCGACAAACTCTTAAAAGGAATTTGTGTAGCTGAGTCTGTGCATCAGGGCTGACTTTATACCTGGCAGATTTCCAAATTAACTGCTATGTGGACTATAACATTTCTTAAAGGATAAGTAATAACAAAGTGCTACTTTGAGACTAAGATATGTAAAAACAATAAGCACAGCAATTATTTCCAACTTTAAGAGCACCAAAATATTTTTTTCAGGAGGAAATGATGTATTCCTGATACTGTTTACGATCGCTAGAATGAGGTGATAACAGATTGGTTGTAAATTCACTACGGACTGTGCACCCACATCACATGCACCCTGGTGGACTGCTTCTACCTCCATGGTCTCGACACACCACTGGCCCACAGTCCGTTGATGGCTGTCCTCTATTGTAAGGGTTCTGGGAAGTGTGGGGTGAGCATACTGATTTTCAGTCCTTTGGCTGGGCCAGCAGCTCTCTGACCTTGACCGGACAAAACATTTCCCATCAAGTTGTGTGTGTGACTGGGGAGGGTTGGATGTGTAGTGTGTAGCCTCAGAAACAGCTCAGGCAGCAGTGGTTCAGATTCTGTTTCATCTGTCAGAGACCATGAGGATAGATTAGATACACGTAGAGACATAACTCGTTTAATTGTGCTTCGATTTATTTGCACTTCCCAGATGTTGCCTTTTTTGTTTTATTGTTGTTTCGATTTTACAAATTGAAGGCAAGACTGTCCACCGGTGGGAAGATTACTTGTTTTATTATGATGCTCACTCTATCACGGATGCCTGTACTTTAAGGGACAAGATCTAAATAAGGCTGGACAGTATCTTTTAGAGAGGTTTCAGGAAGAACATTGCATAAATTATAGCTTTGAATCAGGGGATTAATTTTTTGATTGCTTTCAGGGCCTCTTTCTATTCTCAGACTTCAGTGCTACCTTCTGGGATTTGATTATACCCCAGATAAGATGAATTCTATCATCTGGAACAGATAAATTTGGGAAAATATACAATAATGTAGTTATTTTCAAAATGTGCTTGGTTAGAATCACCTGGGACAACTTGTTAACTATGTAAATTGCCAGATCTTTCCCTCAGGAAATCCTACCTCAGTAGTTCTGGTTTAGGGCCCAGGACTCCATAACAAGTAAGCTGGGTGAGTTCTTATTTTCAGACAATTTTGGAGAACACTGTAGTAGTTATAAGGGTACTGTACACTCTCTATAGTCAAACTTGGGTTTGACTCTGTTTAAAGTTTAGATTTCCCTGAGTCTGGAGAGAGAATAATTTTCAGCTGTCTAGTCCTGACAGCTAGTTAGTTGCCTGACTAAAGGCATGCCCAGAATTCTTCAGTGATGGCCCCTACTTCACTGGTCAATGTGGTAGGCAAGGTATAGCAACAACCAATTTTCTCAGGTTGTCGTGGGGGGATAAGTAGAAGGACAGAGACCTATAAGGCAGAGCGAGGTTTTCAACATGATTGGGAAGAGATGCATTGTAGTTTAAAGGATTTTCTAGGTGCATTTTACACCTCCTAAATCAATGGATCTCAATGTTGGTTGCACGTAGACTCAATCTGGGTAGTTTAAAAAATAAGGAAGCCTGGGACCAACCCTAGGGGATCTAATTGTTCTTGGGTGTGGCCCGGGCACTGTATTATTTTTAAGCTCCCAAGGTGATTTTAATATTCATCCAAAATTTAAACCTACTTTCCTAGACTCCCCTATGACCTCCACCTGGCCAGGTAGTGATTCTCCAGTGTGTTTCATATAAATAGACATGTCATTGATAGATTTTAACAACAGGAAATATAATCAGCATTTCACTTGAACCCAGGGTAGACTGGCAGCAAGTCGTGGTGATCTAGGGTCGCATACAGTGTTTAGGTCAGTATTCCAGATTCTGAAAATTTTTGGAGTAAACAACATTGAAAAATCCCTGTTACAAAGATGATCAATGTGAAATAGTGTATGTCATGGAATCTGACAACTGAAGGAACTGAAATACTTGATAGTGAACAGAAGAGGGCGCTCTGACACAAGAATCATATTGCATGGTGGTCCCCAAACTAGGTATGAGGCTGGGGCTTGGCATGACAGGAAATTTGTGAAATCAGTTTTATCAGTTAAAATGATTTAGATAAAAGTAATACTAGAGTAGAATATCAGACTAAAGTAGCTTCAAAAATAAGAGTATGTTAATCAGTCTCATAACTGAAATTTTATGGTAGACAATTTCAGGTTAATCCAGCTGAATCATCTCAAGACTAGACTGGCTCTTCTATTCTCTTTCTTTCCCCTCATGATCACAAGATGCCTGCCCAGCTCTAAGTATCTTGTCTTTGTACAGTTGCATACAAAAACAGGAAGAAAGAAGAAATTGAAGTCTATCCTCAGAAAAAAAATTTTCTGGACTCTACCTTCTTCACCCCCACCCCCCGCCCAGCCACAGCAGATTTCCCTTATGTTTCACTGGCCAGAACTAAATCGCATGCCAAACTTTACATTAATCACTGTCAAAGAGGTATGGAACTGCCATGATTGTCCTAAATCATGTTTCATTGCCTGGGACCTGTACATTGCCATCACATATCTTTGGCAAGGAAATGGGGGATGAATATCAGAGGGACTTATACAACCTCGCTGACTTCAAGTTGAGCTTAAAAGATCAGGATGAAACCCTCTTTATATTTTTCCTGCCTGGGAACAATTTGGTCTCAGGATCTGGATGATCTTGCCCAAAAATGATGATTGGGGTGGCATTGGCAAAGAGTCAAGCCAGTTATTACAGAGTACTAGGTACTGAATTTTGTATAAGTTGGCAAAACTGCTAATTAGAGGTCAGAGTGCATGTGTCTTATGAACAAAGAGTAATGAAAGACATCTCATATACAAAAAGACTATAGGAAGTTGGTTCAACCACTTGGAAGGTTAATTTTAATGGCTACCAATTAAAGGCTATTTGGGATGGAAAGCTGCCAAGATGTATTCTCTCTCTCTCTCTCTCTCTCTCTCTCTCTCTCTCTCTCTCTCTCTTCCTTTCTCTCTCTCTCTCTCTCTCTCTCTCTCTCTCTCTGTGTTTCTCTCTGTCTCTCTCTGTCTCTCTCTCTCTCCTGCTCTCTCCCTCTCTCTCTCCCTTCCTCCACCCCCTCTCTCTCTTACACACACACATGCACACACACACACACACACACACACATGCACATACACAAAAAAAAACATACAGAGCTTTGGAGGGGAGTCTGTCTTTTTCTTGTTTGGAGATACTTACTGAAACATGTAAGGATATGGGGGTCAAACAATCCCTCATTTGCTCGTAATTGATCCTTCTGTATCTCTCTGCATGAATTTCTTAGGATTGAAAACCCCATCTGTGTGAGTAAAGTCAAGTGAAGCATATCTCTAGTCTGAGGAAACCTGATGCCCACCCAGCCTGGAGTGGGCTGTTTTATATATTTGATGAAAAAAGGAATGGAAATCAAGCACTGTCATTTTATACTTCTAAGCTTACTTCCAGCAGCAAAATTAACACATTGCATATTTCATTATAAGTATCTTCCAGTAAGCTTTTGTATTAATCCAATAGATGGCTACTGTCTGACATAGCTTTTTTACTGAACTGGCTGAGAGCTATAAAATGGAATCTTCTCAAATTGAATGTGAGTGAATTCTGGTGCTTTCAAATCTTAAAGATGGTTGTAAGCTTTGTTGAGGCCTATCATTTCACAGAATAGGTTTAAATACATAGTAACTTTGATTCTTTTTAGAGAATAAGAAATCACTTCTTCAGTATTTCACCTAATATATCCCATGGATTACCAGTTTCCCATAATATTTCATTAAAAAAATGTTTCATGGTTTTAATGGTTCTGTGGTTTAAATAGAAAATTGTGTGTTTAACACCCTTTTCTTGATGTTGTCAATACATGTTGAAATCTTTGAAAAGTTTTACAACAGAGAAAGCTGCTACCTTTCTTTATCTTAGTATTTCCCAAATATATTTATGCACAAATATGTTTTTCTTGTAATATACCATGAAACAGGCTTTCTAGGAACACATTTGAGAGATGCTACACTCCCTGATATCTAAAAAAATGGGAATACATTTTAAGAAACTGTTAATTCAAAAGTCAGTCCTAGAGAGGTAAAGGTACAAAACAGGCAAAGGACTAGAGGTGAGGGAACAGCAGAAAGTGTTGGAAAAATTGTAATTAGCTCAGCATAAGGTTGACATTATTGCTACGAATTGGGACATGAGACTGTATAGACAAGCAAGGGTCAAGAAAGGCCTTCAATGTCAGGTTAAAGAGTTTGGATGTTATTACGAAGCATTAGTTATTGAAGTTTTTGAAACAGGTGATACCTTCTGTATTTCTCTCATCAACGTAACAACTCTGGATTGGTGGCATTAAATCCATTAAAAAGGTAATCACAGTGCTCTGGATAAGAGATTGTGGGGCATGACCATAGGCAGCGGTAATGGGCTGAAGAAGAAGGGCCACTTAAAAGAGTTAATGGAGAAGTAGAAGAGGAAACCTTATTGATCAATTGTACATGGAATGTACATAGGATTGCCAAAGATGTCTGACATTTCCTCTGTGACTAATTGGAAGAATGGTAGTGTTATTAATGAGGAAAACCAGAATATATTGGATATAGATCAGATTATATTATTCCCTGCTCAGACACTCCATGGCTTTCCATTACACTCAGAGTAAAATCTGTACTCCTTGCTGACTACACACCAGCCACAGTGATGTTTTGGCTTTTTTTTGACTACTACAACCACATTCACACCTCAGGGCCATTGCATTAGCTGTCCTTTCTTCTTGAAATGCTCTTCTCCCAGACCTCCTTATGGCTTCTTCTATCTTTTCATTCAGGCTTATGCTCAAATATTATTTAATTTAATGGGAATGTTTATTCTATAATATTTCACAAAGAATCATGACATTGGCTGTGATTTATCCTGTTAGATAGGTACATTATTATTTCTCATTTGTTAAAAATTTTGTCAGGAACAGGTTTTCAATTTTACCAAAAATATTTTCCTTACATATTGGGAAGGTTTTCTCATCTTTTAAAATTTTCCATGGGGATGACATCAGCAACATGGTGAAATAAGACATCCGTCATCATATTCCTTGCTCAATATCAACAATTTTGTATCTGTTCATGGACAAAGAGTGTCTTTGTGGGAGCTGTGGATTCTACACCCAGGGACCTGGGTGGTATCTCACCACCTATGCATCAAGTAATTGGCATATTGATCTTAGTCCTGTCTGTGGCTCCTTCAGTGGGCCATGAACCAGCTCCAGACCCTCTTGGCTGCCACCCAGGTACCCCTGAAGAACACTGTCCTAGACAGCCACCTGTGGATTAGAGAGCTTTTGTGGGAGTTCAGGTTTCCATGGAGAAGTTCCAACACACTCAAAATACATGTTTGGACCATTGGAGAGGATAAGAGGACCAGTTTGACTTTATCCATGTCCCTCCTACCTTTAAGAAGACACAGCTTAGTGCCCAGCAAAACCTCCTCAGTCTATAATTTCTCCTGTTTGGGAAACTGCCTTCCTCAGCTGTATGGGACATTGGCAAAGAGATTCATTTCTATCTCACCCCATCCAGAGTACTATGTCATGAGCTCTACAACTGGAGGGTGGGAGAGTAGCAGGTAGGACTCTCAGAGGGCATTATAGGGACATGGATCCTCCTCACTGTGTCTTGGACTCCATCAAGCAGCCTGCCTCCATCGGCACAGTAGAATGATGGTTTTCAGGCATGGGGAGATGGGTAAATGTTGGACAAAGGGCACAAGCTTCCATTTATAAAATGAATAAGTTTTGGGAGTGTAATATACAGCATGGTGACTATAGTTAACAATACTATATTATATACTTGAAAGTTGTGAAGAGAGTAGATTTTAAATGTTCTCACCACAAAAAAAAAAAGAAATCCTAATTGTGGAATGTGATGGAAGTGTTACCTACTGTGGTAATCATTTTACAATATGTAAATGTATCAAATCATCAGTTATACCTTAAACTTATATAATATTATATATCAATTATATTTTAATAAAACTAGGGGGGGAGAAAATGTGCTATATACATGCAATAGAATATTATGCAGCCTCAAATAAAGGGAATCCTGTTGCATGCTACAAGTTAGGTAAGCCTCAAGGACATTATGTTAAATGACATAAACCAGCTACAAAAGGACAGATACTGAATCATTCCACATATGTGAAGTAACTAAAGTAGTCCAATAATAGAAACAGAAAGTAAAAAGAGTTGCCAAGAGCAGTGGGGTGGGAGGAGGGAGAATTAGTGTTTATATAATGAGTATAGAGTTTCAATTTTGCAAGATGAAAAAGTTCTAGAGATTCATTGTACAATAATTTGAACATACTAATGAACTGTATACTTAAA
Organism: Eidolon dupreanum; assembly: GCA_028627145.1. Taxonomy (NCBI): domain Eukaryota; kingdom Metazoa; phylum Chordata; class Mammalia; order Chiroptera; family Pteropodidae; genus Eidolon; species Eidolon dupreanum. The sequence goes on along the minus strand of CM053505.1, from coordinate 90,638,263 downwards.
AATGGTTAATATAATAAATTTCATGTCATTTTTACTATAAAACATATGTAAATAAAATGTCCCTAGTTATATAATTATATTAATAAATTTTAATTATAATAAAATTCTTACACTTCAGGGATTAAAAACATTATTATGCAAATCAAAACCACAGTGATTTATCACCTTACAGCAGTTGGTCTGATTATTATAAAAAAAATAAAAAATAGAAAGTCTTGGCGAGGAGAAATTGGAACTATTTTGTGTTGGTGGAAATGTAAAATGGTGTAGCCACTATGGATAAGAGTATAGAACAGTATACAAATTAAAATAGAACTACCATATGATCCAGCAATCTCACTTCTGGTTAGTTACCCAAACGAATTGAAATCAGGATGTCAAAGAGGTTTCTGCACACCCATAGTTACTGCAACATTATTCACAATAGATAAGATATGGAAACAACCTGAGTGTCCATTGGTGGATGAATGGATAAAGAATATATGGCATATGTATACAGTGGAATATTAGTCAGGCTTAAAAAAGGAAATCCTGCCATTTACAACAACATGAATGAATCTGGAAAACATTATGTCAAGCGAAATTAGCCAGTCACCAAGGCCAAGTACTGCATGATTCCACTTATATGAGGTATCTAAAGGAGTCAGACTCATAGAAACAGAGAGTAGAATGGTGGAGCCAGAGGCTGGGGGCAGAGAGCGAAAGAAATGGGTTGTGTTCAACAGGTGTAAAGTTTAGTTATAAAATGAATAAAGTCTAAAAATCTGCCATACAACATTATGCCTATAGTTAATAACATTGTGCACTTAAAAATCTGTTGAGTGAATCTCATATTAAATATTCTTACCACAGTTAATAAAAGCCATTATTAAATATGTTATGTATACTGCTAGATTTGTTTTGTTATTATTTTATTTGTGTGTTTGCCTATATATATATTTATATATATACTTATATATTTATATATATTTATATATATATTTATACATATATATATCAGTCTATAAGGGCCTATATCTTTTGGGTATTATTTTTCTCATATCTGAGTATCAGAGTAATGTTTGCATTAGAAGCTTCTTTGAGGAGCTTTCCTTTTTCTATATGTTGAAGTGTTTTATGCCACATGAAACTTTTCATTGAAAGTGTAGAGTAGGGTTTCTCAACTTTTGCACTATTGACATTTTGGGCCAGATAATTCTCTGTTTGGGGGTTGGTCCTGTGCACTGTAGGGTGTTCAGCAGCATCCCTGGTCTCTACCCACCAAATGTCAGTACCATCCCTGCCCCTAATTGTGACAAGCCAAAATGTCTCCAAACATTGTCAAATGTCCCCTGGGGGGCAACTCCCCCATACACACATTTACCAGTTGAGAATCACTGGTGTAAAGGAGTTCTACCACTAACAATCTGGCCTGGAACCTTTTTAAGAAGCTTTGACCATATTTTCTACGCCTTTCATGATTACTAGTCTTTCCAAGTTTTCTACTTCTGTGCCAAGTTTGATAATTTTTATATTCTCACAAAACCATTTATTTCCTCAATAATTTTTTCATTATTAATAAAAATCTCCTCTCTATTTATTATTAGCAATATAATCTTTCCTGTTTCCATTTTTTTTGTATTCAAATTTTCTCTCATTTTCATTACATTTGCCAGAGGTTTGTCTCTTTTGTTGCTTTTTAAAAAAAGTTATACAAAGTCACTTCTTGATTTCTTACCATGTACCGGGTACTGTATCACATGGATCAAACAAGTTTCCTGCCATAATAAATCTCTGAGCCAATTGCAGGATACCAAGTTGCAAACCTTTACTTACAGTATGATAAATGTGAGGATGGCAGCATAGATTGTGTACTTTGAAAAGAAAAGGTGGGCAACTAAATAATAACTCTAGGGTTAGCTTGAGTTGAGTCCTGAAGAATTTGAAGCAAAATAATCTGAGAGGTGACTCTGTGGAACTGATTATCAATGTTGTTGAAATTCAGTGAGCAGACAGCAGAGTATGAGAAGATATTGGGGATAGGTTTTGAAAAGATGTGTGAGTGGCAGGGTAATTTTATCTAAGGGAACTGCAGACATAAAGCTTTAAAACTCAAACTCAAACAATTAACGTCTCCTTTTATATTTGAACGGAAGAAAAAAGAATGCTTTTGAAAAATCTCTAGAATGAGTGACAGGAATGCGTGTATGCTGTATGAAGATCAGGACACTGAAGTAGAGGACAAAAACATCAAAGTCCTCTTTCAATCATACTTATTCAGTATATGTCTGTGTGTATCACACACTCCCCAACTCTCCTTTTCCCTTCCTGACTTGTCCTTTTTTTGAAGTCCTATATTCATTTACATAACGGGAGGGATTTTTCTGGTGCCTGAGGAAACTTGCTCTTAATGTGAAAGAGAAGTGTTCCGTGCCCCTTAGCAATAATGTTATGTTCATTGTACATACACTTCCCAAATTACTTTTATGAAGAGTGGCAGGTCTCTTTTGGACCTATCTGATTCCTGGCATGATTCACAGTCCTACCAGGCAGTGCACCAATGGAAAACACAGTGAGTCAAGGTCACGACCACTGACAAGGAAAAGGTTGAAGTGATAATGTTATGAAATGAATCTGGTCTGAGGGCTTGGCTTCTTTTTATCTCTCTAGAAATTAGAATTACCTGGGTTGTGATCTGGAAATGAGTACATTGCTTTTCAAGTCATCTTTTGTACTTTTGTTTCCAAAATTGTAATGTGACATGTCCAGTTCTTGCCTTGTGTTCATGCCTCTGAACAGAATAGCTAAGTGGTATGGTACCTTGCCAACTGGCAAGTGTACCAGTCTTGCTGGGGAATCCCAGGTGACCTATAGAGGTAGGCCAGAAACAATGGATCTAATCAAACTATCTTTTACTAGGGAAGTCTCTGATGCAAAGCACAGGGTTATCAAGATCTGTGCCAAGAGCTAAAAGTACTTGGTGTGCCATTTGGCTATTTTAAGAGTGTGACCTGTATGCAGTTAGTCATGGTGAGGTGTGGTGGTACTATCACTGGCTAGCTGTTCTTTGTGTTTATACAAGCATATTTATGTTTACTTATGAATACTCTACCTCTCCCTTGTCTTTTATTCCACAGGCCTGTCACTAGGCCTTTATTAATTCTTCAAGATATCACCCCAGTCGCTTATGCTAGGAGGATGTCTGTGATTCTTTTCTCTTTGCCCAGGTAGAGTTTGTCATTCCTTTTTTTGCATCCTACTCTAACATGTGCATTTCTGTCTTATTGATCTTATCCTACTTTACTGTAGTATGTTTTTTTACACATTTGTTTCTCCTAGTAACTAATGCATTTTTTGAAAGAAGAAACTATGGTTTTAATCTTTGAAGCTTGAGTGATTGACATGGTTCCTGTGAAGTGTTTTGGAAGATGAAGGTGTCTCTGTCTACCCACATACCTGAATTCTACATAACTGTCACATACTGTTTAGTCTTTAGTAGTAATGGAAAACTTTCCTTTGCCTTGTGGTAAAGATCCCACCTGTGACCCCTGAGAGTACCAGGTACTTTCTAATAGAACCGAATGCACTGTTTTATGGTTTTCTTTTTTTATGTCTGTTACTTGTGTTCTTTTGAGTGTAGATATTGTGGTAGATTCATCTCTGTATCCCCCAGAGCTTAGTGTTTACCTGATTCATAACATATACTCAATAAATGTTGGATAGATGGCTGGATGGATGAATGGGTGAGTATATGGATGAACAGGTGGATAGATGACCATTAGAAATAATATGATAGAAGAGTGACTTAGAACCATAATATCTGGTTGCAGTTACTAGTTCTGTCCATTATTAACTGTTTGATCTTGGGCATGTTACTTCACTGTTTGAAGTCTCAGTTTCCTTAAGTATAAGCAGAAACAATAATTCTTATTCTGCCTTCCTCAGCAGGTTAATGTGAACTAGAAGATCAAAATAAAATAATAACCGTAAGATTTTAAAGAAATTTTAATGGTTTATACAAAGTTATAGGTGATTAAAAAAAGAAAAACAAATCAAAGAATGACCTAACTTTTTATTTCCTATGTAAAGCTAGAATAGTCTCTTTTTTAATAAGATTTAAAGATTCTTTTGATGGTGGGACACAACTCACTGACACTGGGATAGATGAAAAACAGAACTCTGTTACTTACAGCTCTGAATGAGAGAAGGCTGCCAGACAAGGCCATACAGCAGGCTGTATGTGGAGACAGGTAACAGCAAGTTGGAACTACAGAGGGCAGCTTATGTATTGCAAATGGGATGGAGCTAGCTAGGTGTTGTGAGCTCCCTGTGGATTGGCTCATTTGAGTAACTTCTTGTACTCCTGGGCATAGGGGCTCTCCCTAGTTGTGTGGTGATTAGGGCAGGTGCATAATGGCCTAGAGTGTGAGAGCACAATAAGAAGAGTGGTTGGGGTGTGGCCTTAATTAGCTGCTCAAGAAGGGGAACTGACTGGCCTCTAACCAGGGCCTTAAAACCAGGTCAAGACAGCGTTTACAAAACATTTCAAAGTCTAAATATTTCTAATACATGTATTTTACCAGTAACATCTACATGATAAATGTTTTTCCCACAGAGATTCCTAATCTCCATGTAAATCATTAGATAATAGATACTGAGGACAGTGATGGGGGTGCTGTCATCTAAGCATGTCTAATTTTCAGCTCTGTTTCACTCAAGATTCTTGATAAAATTGAAGCATTATTGATGTATCACAGACTTTGGATTTAACCCTATACTTTCAACATGTGGTTATTTTAATAGCTTTCCAATCATGTAATACTAAAAATGCAAGATTGTTGCTAAGATTGAAGATACGATATATATAAAGTGCCTATCACAGAGATTTTTAACTATTTAATAATCCTTAATGAATAAATGGATATAGGCAACGTGTAAAAATAAGGGCTAAAATTACAAAAGAGAAACAATGTGAGAGCTCCATGTAGAAGTACACAAAGCACCTATAAAATCATCTTGCAAAAGAAATATCAATGAACAAGAAATGCAGAAGACAGAAGAACACTAAGTAGTATTTCATGATAATAAGTAATTTCTACACTTTTCTGGAATATAATGGAACAATGGTAATTTTGAATAACAGAATCCTTATCTTCTGGAACTATATGATAGAATAGTTAGTTACAAATGAAAATCAAAGAGATGAAATCAGCAAAAATCAGACTGTAGGGAATTCTTCAGAGAAAATGTATTAATTTCTTATGGCTGCTATATCACATATCCAGATACTTGGTGGCTTTAAACCACGGAAATGTATTCTGTCACAGTTTACGGAGGCCAGAAGTTTTAAATAAGTATCACTGGACTGAAACCCAGGTGTAAACAGGACCACATTTTCTCCAAAGTTGCTAGGATAAAATATGTTCCTTGTCTCTTCCAGCTTCTGGTGGCTGTCAGCATTCCTTGATTCATGGCCACATCACTCCAATCTCTGCTTCCCTGGGCATACTGGATTTTCCTTTTGTGCATGTGTAAAATATCCTTTTGCCTCTCACTTGTAAGAATATTTGTGATTGCATTTAGGGATCACTCACATAACTTAGGATAATCTCCCTTTTCCAAGAACCTTAACTTAATCGTATTTCCAATCTCCCCCTCTTTTGCCATTAAAGTAATATTCCAGGTTTCTACAGATTAGGATGTGAATATCTTTGAGAGGAGGTATTTTTTAGACCACCATAGAAAAAAAATCCAGTTTCTTCAGAAATATTGGTATGTGTACACACACACACATACACACATACACACACACACACACACACACACACACCAGTCTCAATATATGGAACTTGTTCGGGTGCTGCTGCAAACAAATACACTGGAAAAGATAGAAAACAATTGAGGAATTCGAACACCAAGTGGTATTTAATGATGATAAGTAATTACTACTCTTTTTTCTGGGAGATAATGGTACAGTGGTAATTCTGAATAACAGAATCCTTATCTTCTGGAAATATATGATGGCATAGTTAGTTCCAAATGAAACAATATTATGTTTCCTTTAAAAACAAGATTTAATTTAAAAAATTATTATAAGCTTGGGAAGCAGTAGGACCTAAGTAATGGTAGCTGCTATTATAAGACTTATAATCCATTTTTTAAATGAATGAGACCAATATTTCAGTGGAAAAGAATTATATTTTACTAACTCACTGTGTTTTGATATTTATTAGATGTTTATATTTTATTTATATTATATCTTCTCTATGATTTTGATATTTATCCATCAGTAGTCAAGTAGTCAGATAGCATTTGATCACATGTGTATGCACACATGCATATCTACATATATATTAAAATATATATACGTATTGTATTAGTCATGGTACTTCAGAAAGACAGAACCAATAAGATGTCTGTGTATGTGTATGTACATAAATGTTTTATTATAAGGAATTGGACTACATGTTTATGGAGGCTGAGAAGTCCCAAGAAATGCACTTGGCAAGCTGGAGACCTAAGAGAACTGATGGTGTAGTTATAGTCTGAGACCAAAGGAATGAGAACCAGGACAACCAATGGTGTAGTTCTCATCTAAAAGTCGGCAAATTTGAACCTGGGAAGAGCCAATGTTTCAGTTTACCTCCAAAGGCAGTAAAAAAATCAACATGTCAGTTCAATTCAATCAGGCAGCAGATCCTTCCTTCTTACTTGGCTTTTTTGTTCTATTCAGGTCTTCAGTTGACTAGATGAGTCTCAGTCACATTAGGAAGGAAAATATACTTTGCTCAGTCTACTTATTTAAATGTTAATCTCATCTAAAAACATCCTCACAGAAGCTCCCAGAGTGTTTGACCAAATATCTGGGTACCAAGTGGTCCAGTGGAGTTGACACATAAAATAACCACTGCGCGCACGCGCGCGCGCGCACACACACACACACACACACACACACTATACTTCTTATATGTATATACATATATATATACATATATACATAGTGTATGTATGTGTGTGAATATATGTATGTGTATGTTATACGTCTGTATGTATGCATGTGTGTGTATGTATATATATATTTCTTTCCTTGATGTCATTTTTAAGTCACATTTCCCTGGAAAACAAACTTAGAAGTGAATATTTGCATACAAGAAGTTTATGGAGCGCTCCCAGGTTCAACAGATGTGGGGACTGAATAAAGCAGAGTTGAGCAGAGCAAGAAGGTGAACTATAATGCTGTTGCAATGGAGCCAACCCCACAGGAAGCTATAGAACTTGGATGCCTCTTCAGAATAGTCTTCAACAGAGGCAAGGGAGCTGGACCTTTTGATTTTTCACATTAGTCATTGCACACACTCTTCTACTAGGAAGGGAATATACTTTGGACAAAGTGGCTTCATTTAGCCAAGGGCTAGTCCCATAGAGAGTCTCTAACTGAACCTGAAGCAGCCAACCATCCTTGCATCTGTGAAAACAAGTACCTTAGTCTTAAAGGGGGACTATGAACAGCACATCACTGCATCCACTACAATCCACCCTATTTCCCACCCATATCCATTTACACTTGCTATATGGACATGAGACCTTAATTATAAAACACTTAGTTGTGTGTTTGTGTGTACTTTTTGTTGTCATTTATTCTCAGATCTGCAGAACTTTCATCCTTCATATGTGTCTTATTTATTCAATAATATCCAGGTATCTATTCTGGGTGGAATAGATATTCTGGATATTGGAAGAGCTGCTCCTGGATTACAGTTGCTCTCTTTTCCTGGAAAACTTACAAAAGGAATGTTAGTGTTACAATAAATGTCCCTGCTGCTGTAATTTGTCTCAGATGTATAATTGATATAATTTTCCTCTTCCACTAGACCATTCTAGATTCCCTTTGACTAACCATATCTTCTGGGCTAAATGGCTTTCCTGAAGATGTGAGGCAGACATTTATTCTCAAGCCCTTTGTCTGCTCTACTTGTCCTTTATTATCATGATTGGGTAAAGTAGCAGCAAAAGGCACACCATTGGATTACCTGGGTGCCAAGCATATTTTTTTCTGCCCTCATTGATAATCAGCCTGATTATTAGGGTCAATTACGTCTGCTCTGATGCTGAGTTCTATTTGTATCTGTTGCTCTCTTAGCATGAAAGGCCTAAAGAAACTGTGCAATAGTCATAAGGTTTAATTTTAGTAGTGATCGTACTGTGACTCTGGTGAAAGCATTCTTTATCTAGGAACCAAGAGCCCTAGAATCACTGAGGTAAGAAATTGTAGGGATGGGAAGCATAGTTTTCCTAAGTGGGTCACAGAAAGTAATTATTTGCAGATTCATCCCTATTATCAACCATTGGTTTCTAGACTCATGATTTCTACTTGTTGGTAACACAGTACCATATAATGGTCAGTAATTTTTAAAGTGTCATCTCTAAGCTTTAGTCTCAGCTGTGCCTTTAAAAAGTCATTCCATGGGTCATAAATACGTCTTAACAAATTTAAACTAATAGATATTGTAGTGTGGTTTCTGAGCACAATGGAAATAACTAGAAAGCAATAACAGGAAGATAACTGGAAAATCCCCAAATATATGAGATTAATCAACACATGTCTAAATAATACCTGGATCAAAGAAACCTAAAAAGAAATTTAACAGTATTTTGAACTAAATAAAAATGAAGACACAACTTATCAACATTTATGGGATGCAACAAAACCAGTGCTTAGAGGAAAACTTGTAGGATCAAATGCATATATTATAAAAGAACTATCTAAAATCAATAATCTAAGTTTCCACTTTAGGAAACTAGAAAACGAAGAGTGAATTAATTAAATCCAAAGCATGCAGAAGAAATAACAAGAATTAGGGACCCACCCAGAAAAGACAACCAGATATTAATGAATAAATAAGACACATATGAAGGATGGAAGTTCTGCAGACCCAAAAATAAATGATAACAAAAAGTACACACAAACACACAGCTAAATGTTTTATAAATAACGTCTCATATCTTTATTAGGGATTTTTGAAAATATAGTTAGGAGATTAAATATAGGTTGTGAAAATATTACAATAATGAAAATTTAAAGCTTTTTTCTTCATGCTGAAAAAGCATAAGAATATTAAAGAACAGAATGACTTTGTTTATGTAACTGATTTCTTGTCTCCAAACTTGGTAGTAGCCTGATCTGAAGCATTCCTCTATCAAACTGTCAAGTCACAGTTAATGACAACTATTATTGAGTTTTTATATATACCACACACTATGCTTTGTGCTTTATATGTATTCAATGTTAATCCTCACAAGAACTTTATTGAGTTACTATGACTATTATCCTTATTTTTTAGGTTATTGAATTTAGACTCTTTTATTTCAATAGGACATAGAAGTAAGAATATTTCAGCCAACCATCTAAGCTTATGGAAAAAAGGCATTTCAGATTTTATCGCTGTGCTTAATAATTTATGAATCTTAGTTTCATTTCTGTCTCTTGCTGAAGAAAGAAGAGACTATGGAATACATGATTTAAAAAAAAAGAATTTGAGAAATAATCAATGAAATTGGAAATAGAAAACCAGTAGAGATAATCAATGAAACCAAATGTTGGATCTTTGAAAAGATCAATAAAATCGATAAGCCTTTAGCCAGGCTAGGAAAAAAAAAGAGGATACTAATTACTAATATCAGAAATGAAAGGAGAGACATCACTACCAACCCTCTGTGATCTAAAAGGAAAATAAAAGAATACTCTCATACCACAAATTTGATAACCAGATGAAATGGATCAATTCTTTGAAAGATGCAATCTGCCAAAGCTCACAGGGAAAGAAATAGACAATCTGAATAAGCCTATATCTATTAAAGAAATTGAATCAATAATCAATAACCTTACAAAAGGAAAACACCGTGCCCAGATAGATGTATTTGTGAATTCTACCAAACATTTAAGAAAGAAATTATACCAAAATTATACCAATTTTCTACAATCTCTTTAAGAGGATAGAAGCAGAAGGAATACTTCCTGATTCTTTGAAGGTAGCATTACTCTAATATTAAAACTAGATGAAGACATTACAAAAAAACTGTAGACCAATATGTCTCATGAACATAGATGCAAACATCCTCAACAAAACATCAGCAAATCAAATTTTTTTTAAAGTATGTAAAAAGGATTATACACCATGACAAAGTGATATTTATTGCAAGTATGCAACACTGGTTCATCATTTGAAAAATCAATTAATGTAATCCATTACATCAACAGACTAAAAGAGAAAAATCATGTGATCACATCAATAGATGCATACAAAATCCCTCCCATTCATGATAAAAATTCTTGGAAAAGTAGGAATTGAGGAGAACTTTCTCAGCTTGATAAAGACTATCTACAAAAAACCTATCATAATGGCGTCCTTCAATGGATGACTAAATAAATATTTGATACGCATATGCAAGAGAATATTACTCAGCCATAAGAAGAGATGAAACATTGCCATTTGCGACAACATGGGTGGACCTTGAAATAATGATGCTAAGCGAAACAAGTCAGACAGCAAAAGTTGAAAACCACATGATATCACTTATATGTGGGATATAAAACTAAAAGCAACAAATGAACAGGACAAACAAACAGAGACTCATGGACATGGACAATAGTGTAGTGGTACCAGAGGATGAGGGGAAGGGGAGGGGAGAAGTAGACAGGGTGAAAGGGGTCAAACATGTGGTGACAGAAAGAAATATAACTATTGGTCAACACACAATGCAATACACACACACGCGTGCGCGCGCACACACACACACACACACACGCCTTACTGTTGAATTGTGCACCAGAAACTTAATGGATTTCATTAACCATTGTCACCATAATAAAAATAAATTTTAAACAAAGATATGCAGATTGAGAAAGAAGACATAAAACTGCCTTTGTTTGCAGATGACAGGATTGTCTATGTAGAAAATCTGAAAAAAAGTTAAGAAAACTTCTGGAATTAATAAGCAATAACAGCAAGGTTGCAGAATATAAGGTTAATGTAACAAAAGTCAACTGCTTTCCTATACGTTAACAATGTACAAGTGGAATTTAAAATTAAACATATCAACCCATTTATGTTAGCACCCAAAACAATTGAAATAATTATAAACCTCACCAAATATGTACAAGATCTAAATGGGGAAAACTATAAAACTCTGATGAACAAAATTAAAGAACTAAATACATAGATATTCCGTATTCATGGAAAGGAAGACTGAATATTGTCAAGATGTCAGTTCTTCCCAATTTGATCTATAGATTCAATGCAATCCCTCTCAAAGTCCCAGCAAGTTATTTTATGGATATCAATAAACTTATTCTAAACTTTATATGAAAAGTCAGCCTCTGTCACCTCAGGATGGTCTCTAGTTGTTGATAGGAAGAAGCTGGAGATCTCAATTCTACCAAAAGATGAATTCTGCCAACAACCATTCAAGTTTAGAAGAGAATCCTGAACTTCCTGGAAGGAATGCTTCCTGCCTGGTTGGCACTTTGAGATTTTGAAGCAGAGGACCCATTTACGCAACACCTGGATTCCTGATCCATGGAAATTGTGATAGAATAAATGTGTGTTTTAAGCCCTGTTTATAGAAATACAAGACTAATGTAGCCACACACTGAGTTTATCAAAATTGCTCATTCCTTTCTTACCAGTGCATTTTATATTGTTTTGGTAAATAGATTATCCTGTGGACCTTTCTGCAGAATATGATGAGCTGTTGAGTTTTCTGGCCTCATATAGTAAATTCGCTGTAGCATGCCTACCTCTCTGAGCTTTTCGATTTTTCCCCTACCAGGTACCATGGCAATCCTGGCATTTATTTTACACTTAGAGTGGATGCTTTTCCAAATTTTCAGGAACCATCCTAGTAGTATGACATCACTCTCTTCTGCCTTTGTTAGATTACTAAATCCTTAATAAAGGGGATTTCTCCCATATTGATAAACTTATTACTTCCAACTACATTCTGCCCCTCTTGATTCAGCATCTTCAGGGTTTAGTCCCATATATATCCTCCTGCTAAGTCTTCTAGTTCATTTGGTGTGTAGTCACCTTTCCCTTCCTATGCCAGCCTAATACTTTCCCCAGTCATGACTTCACTTCATCTGTTGGCCAGAAAGGGAGGTGGTGATGGATTGCAAGAGGATCCTGAATTGCCTTGTAAGGCAGAAGACTGTGCATTGTCTTCAAGCAATGGATGAATACTACTTTAACAGAAAGCAGTGGACCACTTTTGTAGTCCCAGTGGGTTCAGGGGAGACTGGGGTTTCAAGAATTTCAAGTATATTGACACAGATGTCCTCAAGATTCAGAGTCCATTTCCCTTCCTATGATTGCCCTGTCTTCAACATAGGTTTGAGAATTTCAGCTTCTCAAGCTCCTCTACCCTTATCATTAAGTCTACACCAGATCCTCAGCTTTTTCTGCCCACCAGCTGTGAAAGATTAATTTCTTTTTATGCTGCCAAGGAATCCCTCTGATTTTTATGTTTGCTCTAAATTGGTGATTTGTCACCCTTATCTTTTTATTGTTTTTCTCCAGTATATCAATAATACACACACAAGTTTTCCGATTTCATATTCCTTGTAATTACTCCTCACCTCAAACTTTTCCAATGCCTGAGCTATTGTGCATACTATTGCATTCCTTTGCATCCAGTATCCCATTCCAGTTTACCACCAGTGAATGTTTTAACAATTGCACTACCACATTGTACCAGTGGCTATTAGTAATCCTCCTACCACAAGAGATGAAGTCCTCCTATCTATCTGACCACTGTGTGATCTAGCTCTAAAATATTTGAGCTACTTCTTAGGACTATTATCAATATGAATTGTCTTGGGTTAGGTTTCCCAAGAAAACAAATATTTGCCTACAGTTTTATTGGAGAATGAGGAAAGCACGATGAGCAGAGGGATAATTTAAACCTTCATATGGTTGCAGTCAGGCTTCAGGCTATCTGTAGGAATCTCTGGAACTGGAATTGCCTCTCAGAATTGTCCTGAATAGAGGCAAAGGTGTCAGGTCTTTATCCTCAACACTAACCAGTCATTAAATGCAGGCTTCTGCCAGGGAGGGTGTGTAACTTTGGGCAAAGTGGCTTCTTTAGGTCAAGGACAATTCCTAGAGAGGGACTCTGCTGCGAGCCTTAGCAGTCCCACTACCAGAAAGTAGGGAAAAGACTAGCTCAGTGGTTCTGGTGGGGATATCTGGCTGGAGAACTGCAACTTGTACTACAATTTCTAAAGAGGCTTGAAGTCTGTGATTATAGATTGTATTGTAGTTAAGAAAGTTTTCTCTTCAAACTTAAATATTTTTTCAATAGAACACTTTAAAACAGAATGAACCATTTAACTGTATTTTTTCAGTCAATAAATATTTATGGAATGCTTACTATGCCAGGCACTATGATAGGCACTGGGGCTACAACCATAAACATTATGCAATTGAAAGAATAAAACCATCCCCTTCAGTCCTGCCAGATGGAGACTGTGAATTAGAATCATCCTTGACTTAGAATTTAGTCATTATGAACATTGTTTTGAAAGCTTCAGCTGTATCTTTCTGTAGTTGAGGGACAGGCCATAAAGAAGTGTATGGCTCAGCAATCATGTTATTTCCCATTTCCAATCAGCTAAAAAATTCGAAAGGGAATAAGGTGTTAAGGAGATGAAGAGGGGGAACTAAAACACTTATTCTGTATAATATAATGAACGAGCATGAATGTAAGAGAGGCTGTCTTGCAAGCTATGAGACAGTTGACAGGATGAGACTGTACTATCATTGAGAATTAACAATTGTGTTTTTCCTTGTTTTGCTTAGTTTTATTAAGGTATATTTTACATACAATAAATTTTGCAAATTTTAAGTGTACAACTTGGTGAGCATTGGCAAGTTAACAATCGTGTAACCACCACCAAAATCAAGACGTAGAACATTTTCATAACCCCCCAAATTTCCCTGTGTTTCTTTGCAATCTGTCTCCTTTCCACTGAACTGATGTCTGACACTGTGAGCTTGCCTCTTTTATAACATATAAATAAAATTATATAGTATGTAGTGTTTTGTATCTGAATTTTTTTCACTTAGCATAACTTTTTTTGAGATTCACTAACAGAAACGTGTATGCAAATATTTATAGCAGCTTCATTAATAATAGCCCCAAACTGGAAACAACCTAAATGTCCACCATTTGGTGAAAGGATAAAGGAACTGTGTTACATTCATATGATGGGATGCTACTCAGCAATGGAATGGAGAAACGACTGATATACACAATAAGGGTATATTATTTTATGTGATGATAATAAGGTCATTTTTTAGGTTTAGATTTAATTTACAAAAAAAAAAGAGAAGAAAATTATTCAGTGTCTTCATATAGCTCTTGGTTAAAACAGGAACTTGGATGCTTAGCAGCCAAGAAGTGAGAAATCACTATTACTCTTGTTTCCTATGAGAGTTATGCCTTTTGCTCATCTATCCTCTCTTTCTTATGACCATAATATACACTTTTGTGAGTTAACTTGCCAGGATTGGGGAAGAACCAGCCTGACAAATGTAAAATTCCCTACGAAAGTGAGATGTAACAATAGTCACTGACATGGGAATTGGTAAAACACTCAGGAAACTGGTTCAGCTGTAAAAAGCATCTTAAATACAGCCATACATATCGACTGGATTTACTTATGGAATTCTATCCTATGAAAATAAAAATGCAATCCAACATTATTATACAGTGATGTTCAATGCACTTTTATTCACTGTGTTTTATTTTAAAGAATAAATTTTATTAGAACATTTTTAGGTTTACAGAAAATTTGTTCCTATGATTCCTTTATTATTATTTTTTAAATTAATTTTTTTCCTTTATTATTTTTTTAATGTCCATGTGAGCAGTAGTATAGGCCCCTTTCATTCCTGATAATAATTTGCGTCTTCTCTCTTTTTTTCTTTGTTAGACTAGCTTGAGGTTTATCAATTTTACTGATCTTTCAAAGAACCAACTTTTGATTTTGTTGAACTTCTTTATTGTTTTCCTGTTTTAAATTTCATTGTTTGTTGCTCTAATATTATTTAATTTCTTCTGATTACTTTGGATTTAATTTACTCCTCTTTTTCTAGTTTACTAAGGTAGAAGATTAGATTATTGGTTTTAGATCTTTTTTTCTAATATATTCACTTAATGCAATAAATTTGCCTTTAAGCACTGCTTTCATTACATCGTACAAATTTTGATAAGTTGTATTTTCATTTTAATTTAGTTCAAAATATTTTATTTTTCTCCTGAGACTTCTTTGATCCATATGCCATTTAGAAGGATGTTATTTACTTCCAAATATTTTAGGAAATCTTTCTGTTATTGATTTTTAGTTTAATTCCATTCTTATCTGAGAGCATGCTGTATATGACTTCTATTTTTGAAAATTTGTTAAGGTGAGTTTTATAGCCCTGAATGTCGTCTATCTCAGTAAATGTTCTGTGTGAGTTTGAGAAGAATGTGTATTCTGTTGTGGTTGAATACAGTAGTGTATAAATGTCAATTATATCCAGATGTTTGATGGTGCAGTTCAGTTTAACTATATCCCTACTTATTTTCTGCCTATTAGATCTATGAATTACTGATAGAGGAGTATTGCACTCTGGAACTTTTAAGAGTGGATTAATCTATTTCTTCTTGCAGGTCTATCAGTTTTTTCCTCACATATATTGGTATCTTGACACATGATTATTGGTACATATACATTAAGGATTCTTATGTCTTCTTAAATAACTGACCCTATTATGTGATTCCTCTCTTTATCCTTGATAATTTTCCCTTTCTGAAGTCTCCTTTGTCTGAAATTAATACAGCCATTCCCACTTCTTTTGGTTAGTGAAATAGCATGATATTTCTTTCTCTATCCCTTTATTTAAATCTGTCTGTGTCTTTATATTTAAAGTGGATTTCTTGGGGACAACGTATAGTTGGGTTGTGTTTTTTGATCCCTTCAGACAATCTCTGTATTTTAGTTGATACATTTAGGCCATTGTTACTTATAGTAAGTATTGATATAATTTGATTTATATCTATAATATTTGTAATTATTTTCTATTAATTGCCCTATGCTTTGTTTCTCTTTTTCTTTTCCCTTTTCTGTCTCTTCTTGCTTTAATTGAACGTTTTATATGATTCCATTGTCTCTCTTTTCTTAATGTAATAATTATACTTATTTTTATATTTTTAGTGCTACCCTAGATTACAGTATACATTTACCACTAGCCTAAGTCCACTATCAACTCTATACCACTTTACATATAGTGCAGGTACCTTATAATAGAATATTCTCAATTCCTCTCTTCTGTTCTTCACAACCTTGATAGCATTTATTTCACTTATTCATGAGCCATAGTCACCTAAAACATGTTTCTATTATTATTTTAGAATAAACTATTATCTTTTAGATCACTTAGGAATAAGAAAAATAAAATATTTTATTTTACCTTTGTTTATTCCTTCACTAATACTTTTCCTTTCTTCACATAGATATCAGTTTCTGACCTACATAATTGTTTTTCTCTCTGAAGAACTTCATATAACATCTTTTGTAAAGCAGGTCTACCTCTCCTCCTCCTCCTCCTCCTCCTCCTCCTTCTCCTCTTATTTTCTCTGGATACAAAATTCTAGATTTGTAGGGTTTTTTCCTTTCAGCACTTTATATATTTTAGTTTCCTCTCTTCTTGCTTGCAAGATGTTTGAAAAGAAGTCTGATATAAGTTTTATCCTTGTTCTTCTATAGATAATGTGGATGTTTCCCCCCTCTGGTTTTAGTCAAAATTTTATCTTTGTCTTTGATTTTCTTTAGTTTGGATGTGATATATCTAGCAGTAGAATTTTTGGAATATCATCTTTGGTGTTCTCTGAGCTTCCTGTATCTGTAGTTTGTTGTCATTAATTTAAAAAAAACTCAGTCATTAACTTTATTTATTCTGTTTCTTTCTCCCTTTCCTCTGGTATTCCCATTATGTATGTGTTATCCTCTGCTAAGGATATTTGTATGGATAGTCTGTCCTATTAAAAATTTTGTTTCCCTTTGCTTTTCAGTTAGGGAAGTTTCTATTGACAGATCTTCAAGCTTATTGTTTTCTTTCTTTGGCTGTATCCAGTCTACTGATGAGCCCATCAAAGGTGTTTTTAAATTTCTGTTACAGTTTTTAATTCTAGGATTTCCTTTTGATGGTTATTTTTTAGAGCTTCAGTCTCTCTACTTACATTATCCATCTGTTCTTGCATGTTGTCCTTTTTTTTTCTGTTAGAGCCCTTGGCATATTAATCATGGTTATTCTAAATTCCTGCTTTGATGATTCCCAAATTTCTTCCGCATGTAAGTCTAATTCTGATGCTTACTTTTGCTCATCATAATGTTTTTTTTTTCATTTTAGCATATCTTATAATTTTTTGTTGAAAACCATATATAAGGCATCAGGTAAAGAGGATTATAATAAATAGGTTGTAGTATGAGGTTTTATATTTATCTTAGTAGGAACTAGACTCTTTACTGTTTGTCATAGCTGTGACACAAGAATCTAAAATTTCCTCTAGTTTCCTTACTTTTGTATCCTGTGTTGTCTTTGGGTTTCCATAAGACTCTTTCTTAAATTGTGTCTGAGATTTGCAGTTCTTTCAGCTGTAATCACCTGTTGTTATAAAATTCATTTTATTTTGAATAACTAGTTTGTTCCTACAGCGTTTATTGTAGGAATTTTGTAACGCTCAGAGAAACATAACCACCCACAACTGCACTACTCAAAGATAAC
This sequence comes from Eidolon dupreanum, assembly GCA_028627145.1. Lineage (NCBI taxonomy): Eukaryota > Metazoa > Chordata > Mammalia > Chiroptera > Pteropodidae > Eidolon > Eidolon dupreanum. Next base: position 90,620,456 of record CM053505.1, on the reverse strand, counting down.
CATTGTTAACAATTGGGTGTTACACCCTTTCATCCTTCATTCTAGACATTACAATTGGCAATAGAATAATTGAGGACAATCTAAATGCACAATTATTTATAATAATCGAGTACATTATAGTACATCTTATAGTTGTAATATTATCAGGTACTGGAAAAATGTCTATGAAGACTTTCGTGGCAGAAAAATGCATATAAGAGAAAAATCCTATAATATTGTATATAAAATACAATAATAACTATGTTAAATATGTAGAAACAGCCAGGAAATAAATATATTTAAACATTACACAATAACAATGATTATATTGGGAAGTAACACTAAAAACAATTTATTTATTTTCGAAATTTTTCTCTTCCAAATGTTACACACACACACAGACACACACACATTAGGTTCTGGTAGTTTCAGAAAGTTCTAGGTAGACTGATATTCATTACACTCATAAAGAAGTATCCCAAATTTTAATCAGACCTATTTATCTATGGTATAATAAACAACTCATCATCCATGTTTCATAAAACAGAATGGCAATCGTATTATTAGATGGATCTAAATATCAATCTGCCTTTTTTGAAAAGGAGAAACTTATTTTTAATTTATAGAGAACAAATAGATTTTTGATTATGACTTGAAAACTGCAATATTTTTATCTAGATGATTCTAAGTATAACTGCCTTGAGAACTGAAGGAAGAAGAAATAATTGGTAGTCCTTTGGCTGACATTACAGGAGCCTAATCTTGTAGACTTTTTGTATTTGGTGTTAATGGTAAAATGTGTCAGTGGAAAAGTTAATGAGTGTAACTGACATGGCACAATGCACTGTTGGTTAACCATTAATGTGCATAGGCATCACTGGGAGAACTAGTCAAAAAGTAAGATATTATGGAGCCATCCCCAGAGAGTCTGAATTAGCAAGCATTTCATAGAGACTACAAAATTGCATTCTATATTTTGAAAAATAATAGGAAAAGCATGTGCTTTTGTTGTTAGGGAGACATTTATATAAACACTTGATTGACACCTCAACTTACTAGCCATGGAGGTACAGACAACTTATTAATACAGTCGGTTTAATATAATACTTACCTCATCATGATTGTTGTGAAGAATTAAGCGAGGTGATGTTATGAAGAACATTTTACACATGATATGTGTTCAATAAATGGTATTGCTTGATAGCAACAGTACTAGTAATTATTATACCCAATATATATTGAAAGTTTTTTTATGTGTTGAACACTTTTCTAAGTACTTTTACCAGTATTAATTCATTTTATTTTTGTAACTCTGTGAGGTAAGTACTATTATTATCCTTAAAGATGAGGAAACTGAGGCATGGATATTTTAAATAACTTGTCCAAGGTCACCAAGCTAGTATAAATGTTAAAAAAAAAAACAGCTTTTAAACCAAAGTAGTCTGGCTCTATTTCTGTGTTTTTAAAACTAGTATGTTATATGTGTATCCATATCCATTATTAAATATTAACTTTTCACAATGAAAACAGAAGTTATTGCAAATGTAAACTTTAAGAGTTATCTTCAATACTTCTGAATTATTCTCTCTCCTCAATTAGTTTTCTGTGCAGATTCCAATAGCAATACAGGCATACCTCCAAGATATTGCTGGTTTGATTCCAAACCACTGCAGTAAAGCAAGTATTGAAATAAAATGAGTCATAATCTTTTTGCTGGTGGAGGGTCCTAACTTCAATTTGTAAAAAAATATAATATCTGTTAAGTGCAATAAAGTGAAGTGCATTAAATTGATGTTGCCTGTATACCCAATTGGGCATTCAGAATGAATATCCAATTTAACTATTTGAATTTGCTTTTAATTACTTGAGGACTCATGCAATGTTACCCATATTTCTAAGATTTGTTCTGGAAAGTATTTGGTGTAATTCATTTCTGTCCAGGTCCACTCATTGTAATAGGTCCTAAGATATAAATTTCTCACTCTTCTGGATACTTCTCTGTGCCAAAAGAATGTTTTAGCACCACAAAATATTTTGTGCATTGTTTCCAAGTGCTACAAAAATATTGGTGTACACTGTTGGAGTACCTTCTTTTTAAAATGTTTTCAATTTTATTTTACATATATTTATTCTGTCAGAAGTGTATCAATTCACTCTCTAAACATATGCATTTAAGTAGTTGATAAAATTTATAATTTATTCAAGATTATACTTTACTTTTTTACACAAAATTTAAATTTATAAAGATTTTAGAGTATTGTTCGGATTTATTTAACTGTCATTTGAGTCTCCTAGATGTGTGTGTGTACAAATATATTAACTCTCAAAGTGAAATATGCAAAATATCAGCTGCTCCAAAGAGAACCATATAGGCTGAAGAGGTTCCAAAACTAGGGCTTATTTTGCGGTTGTAGAGTGATCAGCACCCTCATATTTCTCACTTACCTTATATTCTGTTCAAGGCTTCAGTGAAGATGGCTGTACAAGTCCTGAAACTCAGATGTGTGGTGTGGGGCATGGAGGCAGATAGTAAGCAATATTGTGATTGAAATAGTATAATATTGTGACTGAAATCAGCTGGTATAATATTGTGTAATACTTGAGTGTCTGTAAATGTTTAGTAGCTGGCTTTCTGAGGGAAAATGCTCTGATTGATGACATTTGCTGATTTTTGGTGTAATAGTTCCACTATGGTCAATTTAAAGCTACCAACCTGATGTCACTGAATATGTAGGAGGGAAGAGATTCACAGTGGCACACTGTTATTTGGTATTTCCACCCTATAGATACGATAGATGTAAATTACCTCAAGAGCATAGATAATAGTAAAATGGAGTAAAATATTCAGATACAGACATGAAATAAAGTGTTTTCCTTCACTTGCCTACTCTAGTTGACATGCTTGATTGGCCTTGCTAAGAGTTTGTAGAATCTAATGGGTACACATCTAGTGATCAGAAGCCTTGCATATTACAGCAAGAGCACTATGCTTGATATCAGAAGATCATGGACCTATCTCTTACTAACCTTATTTAACAGGGATAGCAAAAGTTGCTTAGCCTTACTACCAGTATATGAATGTAAAAGTACTTTTGATATCACTAGTGATATAAGAAATTATTTTTTTATGAGAACAGTGGTATTTTTGGTCTAGGTAACAAAGTTTATCCTGCATGCCCATAGAGAATGAATTAGCAATAGCATTCATTATCAAAGTTGTGTTCTGTCATTTTTCAATAAATGTGCTTCATATTGTTTGCACTTTCTAGCTTCCTTTTAATAATAAGAACAGCACCAATAAAAATGTGTTTAACTTTTGCACACTAACTACATATCATACTCTCTGGACCCTTATGTTAACCCATGCAATCCTCACAACAGTCTTGCAACCTATATAGTATTATTTTCAATTTAACATAATATGAGTCTTATAAGTAGTTACTAAATGGTGGATCCAGGACTGAAAGTGCAGTCTACTTCTCTAGTTAGTGCTTTTGTCTCTTAGCTCTGACTCTTACCTTGAGGACAGAATTGTGCCTTCTAACTTCCTATATCCATCAGCAACCAGCATAGTGAATGGCACTGTAGTCGAGATCTCCATGAACATTTGAAACAAACTTTCTTTTAAAACTTTATAAAATTTCAGTTTTGTGTGGAGTCCTGCATAGAACTTAAATAGAGCTTAGATTGGAACAGTGTTATAAAGCTGGTTGACTCTGGAATTATCTTCAACTTTTCTACCTGAGCCAGCAAATGAAGGAGACATTTCTTCTACTTCTGTGCTTGAAAACAGATTCCCATGTGATATAGAACTTTCAAAGGCCCCTTGAAATCTTAATTTTGCCAATAATATCTACTTAAGATAAGTTCCTTTACTTCACCTGCCCTAAAGTTTCATAAAAGAAGAGTGCACTTAATACCACCAGCTATATTAATTGATATTCTTGCTGGCAGAATTTATTGAGAAGATACTCCACTCAGTATCTGGATATATGCTCAAGATTTGTTACTGGGCTATGTGGAATATAGGAGTGAATAGAAAATGAGAAACAAACAAAAAGAAAAGCTTGGGTAGCAATACTAATACTAGACAAAATAGATTTTGAAACAAAGGCTATAACAAGAGAGAAAGAAGGACCTAGTAATCCCATTTCTGGGTATTTGTCTGAAGAAATCCAAAACACTACTTTGAAAGGACATGTGAATCTATATCTTTATTGCAGCATTATTTACAATAGCTAAGATATGGAAGCAACCTCAGTGTTCATCAATGGATGAATGGATAAAGAATGGATAATACAGTGGAATATTACTTGGCCACAAAAAAATGGAATCCTAACATTTGTGACAATGTAAATGGATCTTGAGGATATTATGCTTAGTGGAGTAAATAAAACAGAGAAAGGCAAATATCATATGATTTCACTTATATGTGGAATCTGAAAAACAAAATAAAAAAAAACAAACATAGATACAGAGAACATTTTGAGGATTGCCAGATGGGAGGGAGTCGGGGGGCTGGGTGAAAAAGGGGAAAGGATTAAGAAGCATAAATTGGTAGTTACAAAATAGTCATGGAGATACAAAGTACAGCATAAAGTAAGTACTGGGTTTGTTGGAGTGATCACTTCATAAGTTATATAAATGTGTACTCGCCATATTGTACCTCTGAAACTAATGTAATATTGTATGCCAACTATATTTGAAAAATAAAAAAAATTTAAAATTTAAAAAAAAGAAGAAAGAAAATGGCCTGAAGTGATTCTAATTTATAATCATGGTGCTATCAACACCCTTGAGACAAAATATTAATGATAAAATGATAATGTGGTAGAGTGGAGAGAGCAATGGCCTCCATGTCAAAGACCCAGGTTCATATCATGAATGACACTTCTAGGTTGGGTAGCTTTATTGTATGAAAAAGCCTCTCTGAGCCTCAGGTGTTTTCATCTTTAAGAGAGGATTATAATAGTTGTGAGGATTAATTGGGTTAACATATATACAAAAGTGCCTAGTACACAAATAGTTGCCATGTTAATACTATTTGCTTCTAATATCAAAAAAACCACTTTGTCATATTTGGTTTTTAGTAATGTCCACAGCTTGTCAAAGTCAAAGCAAGTCTAGTACAGTGTGGATTTTAAACTTCCTTGGGTTGTCTTTATTTTCTTTTATTCAATAACAAGTTCTCATCTTCTAATTTCTCTATAAAGATAAGCCTGATTCATGCCAACAGAAATGGTAAAATTTCTCAATTCTTCAGTCAACTTTGTTGTTATTCCTATAGAGCTGCTGTGGCTGCCAAATCTGAAATATAAAATTAATTCACAATATTAATGTCCTGTTAACCATAACTTTTGAAGCCTGTCAATGTATGTCAATTATAGTTCTAATTCCTGGGTTGAATGATCTCAAATTACATATTAATTTGGTTTAATATAAAATAGATTTAGTTACAGTGCAAATTAATATGTTTTCCTAAATAGTATTCCATATTCATTCATACGTTCATTCATTTATTCATTCAACAAATATCTTCTCAGTACCTGTTATGTGCTAGACCCTGTTCTAGGCACTGAGAATACAGCAGAGAACAAGAAAGATCAAGCTTCTGCTCTCACTGAGCTGACATTCTAATGGGAGTAGTCAAGTAACAAACAAAAAATAAGTAAATATATATTTATGTTAGTGGGTACAATGGAGAACAGTAAACAGGTGGTATGTGAAGAAATGTTGGCATGAGGAGTAGGGAGTTATAATTTTTAAAAGAATGCTTATTTAAAACTTCATTAAAGAGTGTTGATTTGAGCAAAGATTAGAAGGAGATAATGTAAAGGGAACTAATATTGATCAATAAATTACTCTGTCAGGTTCTATGCTATATTAATTAGATCCATTCCCTTAGTCTTCAACCACAAATAAAGTAAATAATTTGGTACCTGTGTTATAGTTGAAGAAACAGAAGGTCAAAGAAATTAAATAACTTGTAAAACACCACACTATTAATCATTGTTTCTCAAACTTCAGTAGACCTACTTGAGATTTCTAAATTGTTCTTGAAGTTTAGTTTTCTAGGCATCTATTGATATCATCATGTGATTCTTATTTTTTAATTTGTTTATGTGGTGTATCACATTAATTGATTTGTGTATGTCGAACCATCCCTGTGCCCTGGGATGAAGCCCACTTGATCTTTTTAATATGTTGCTCTATTCAGTTTGCTAGCATCTTATTTAGGATTTTTGCATCTGTGTTCATGAGAGATATTGGTCTGTAGTTTTCTTTTTTTGCATGTTATCTTTACTAGGTTTTGGTATCAGGGTAGTATTGACCTTATAAAATGAGTTAGAAACTATTGCCTCCTTTCAATATTTTGGAAAAGTTTGAGAAGAATATGTATTAAATCCTCTTTGAATCTTTGGTAGAATTCACTGATGAAGCCATCTGGTCTTGGACTTCAACTTTTTGGAAAGTTTTTGATGATTGTTTCAATTTCCATACTGATTGGCCTATTTAGATTTTCCAGCTCATGATTCAGTATAGAAAGGTTGCATATTTCTAAGAAATTGTCCATTTCTTCTAGGTTATTAAATTTGGTGTTATATACTTTTTCATAGTATCCTCATATGATCCTTTGTATTTCTGCAGTATCTATCACAACTTCTCCTCTACCATCCTTGATTTTATTTATTTGTGTCCTTTCTCTTTTTTCTTTGGTGAGTCTAGCCAGGGGTTTGTCAGTTTTATTAATCTTCTCAAAGAACCAGCTCTTCATTGCATTTCTTTTTTTCTATTGTCCTTTTGTTTTCAATTTCATTTAATTTTGCTCTAATTTTGATTATTTCCTTCCTTCTGCTTATTTTGATCTTCATTTGTTCTTTTTCTAGTTTTTTTTTTTTAAGATGAAGTGTTAGGTTCTTTATTAGTGCTCATTCTTGTTTTTTGAGATAGGCCTGTAATGATGTGAACTTTTCTCTTATAACCACTTTTGTTGTATCCCAAAAGCTTTGATATGTTATATTTTCATTCTCATTCATTTCTATGTATCTCTCGATCTCTCTTTTTATTTGTTCTATGATCCAGTCATTCTTTAGTAGCATGGTGTTTAATCTACATGTATTTGTGGTTCTTCCTGCTTTCTTTTTACAATTGATCTCCAACTTCAAAGCATTGTGATTAGAGAATATGCTTGGTATGATTTCAACCTTGTATTTGTTGAGACTAGTTTCGTGTCCCAGTATGTGGTCAATCCTTGAGAATGTTCCATGTGCACTAGAAAGGAATGTATAAGAAGCTATTTGGGGTTGAAAAGCTCTGTAAATGTCCATTATGTCTAATTAGTCTAATATATCATTTAGGGATATTATTTCCTTATTGAGTTTCTGTTTGGATGATCTGTCCATATCTTACAATGGGATGTTAAATCCACTACTAGAATAGTGTTTTGGTCAGTCTCTCTCTTTATTTATGTGAGTAATTGCTTTATATATTTTGGGGCTCCTTGATTGGGAGCATAGATATTAATAAGTGTTATGTCTTCTTGATGTGTGATTCCTTTTATCATTATGAAGTGTCTCTCAGTATCACTTTTTCCCTTTTTTATCTTGAAGTCTATTTCATCTGATATAAGTACAACTACTCCCACTTTTCTCTGAATGCCATTTGCTTGGAATATCATTTTCTACCTTTTCACTTTGAGTCTATATTTATCTTTGGAACTGAGATATGTCTCCTGGAGGCAGCAACTCTGTGCCTTTTTATTAGTGAGTTCAGCCCATTTACATTTATATGATTATTGAAATATGAGGTCTTCTTATAGCTATTTTATCTTTTGCTTTCTGGTAGCTCGGTGTTTCAGTTGCTTCCTTGTCCTTCTGTTTCTGTCTGTTATTTTAATTTCGTGGGGTTTTATGGGTTTTCCCTCTGGTCCTTCTTGTTTTATGTTGTGTATCTCTGTTCTGGATCTTTGGTGTGCAGTTACCATTACGAACATGTAAAGGATGGTTATATATATATATAAAACTATATATATATATACAGTCATCCCTTTTCTTCTGCACATGCCTTATCTCCATTCCCTTTTGCAAATTTGGATCTTTGATCCCTCCCCTTTTATGTTATTGTTGTCTCATGTTGTTTCTATGTATGCTGAATGTTCATTTCTAACTTGCAGTAACAATTATCTTCTTAATGTTTAAGCTTCTAACACCCTGTTCTTGATAAGGATTGCACTGTCCTGCTTCTGTCTGCCTGCTAGTCATCATTCTCATAGTTATGTATTTTTTTGTCATTTTTTTTTCAGGTGAGCTGACCCCTTTCAGTATTTCCCATAATGCAGGCCTCATAGTGGAGAACTCCCTCAACTTTTGCATGTCTGTAAAGGTCTTTATTTCTCCTTCATATCTAAAGGAGAGCTTTGGTGGATACATTTTTCTTGACTGCTAGTTTCTTTCATTTAATGGTTTGAATATTTGATTCCACTCTTCTCTTGCTTGTAAGATTTGTGCTGAGAAGTCCCAAAATAGGCTAATGGATTTTTCTTCATAGGTTACTCTCTTCTTTCCCCTGGCTGCCTTCAGAATTCTTTCTTTGTCATTAATTTTTGATAATTTTAATATAATGTGTATTCGAGAAGGCCTTTTTGAATTGAGATAACTGGGTGTTCTGTTAGCTTCTTGAATTCCAGACTCTAGCTCATTCCTTAAATTTGGGAAATTATCATCAATTATTTTTCTGGATATGCTCTCTGTTCCCTTCTTCTCTTCTCCTTCTGGTATATACATTCTTATATTGCTTTTCCTAATGATGTCAGCTAGTTCTTATATTTCTCTTTCATTATTTTTCATTCTTCAATCTCTCTTTTCTCCCTTCTGAATCATTTCTAGATTTCTGTCTTTGATATCACTGATTCTTTCTCCATCTGGTTAGATCTATTTCCTAAGCTTGCTATTTCATTCTTCATCTCTTTTAATGAATTCTTCATCTCCATATGTTCCATTTGGTTCTTTCTTACGGTTTCAGTCTCCTTGCAAAGTATTCATTTTGTCAGTTTATTTTGTTTCTAATTTATTAGAATTGTAGGTAAGGATTCTCTTGCATCTTGTTGAGTTTTTTTCATAAATGTAATCCCGAATTCTCTGTCATTTAAATTACATATTTCTATGTCTTTAAGTTTATTTTCTGGAGGGTTATCTCTTTCTTTCTGAGCTGTCTTGTCACCCTGGTTATTTATGGTGTTTGATGGACTATTTCTCTGCCTGGACATTAATGGGAGTACATTCTGCTTTTTTTGTTTTTGTTTGTTTGTTTGTTTGTTTTGTTTGTTTTGTTTTTTTTTTTTTTTGGATAGAAGACTTATTATATAGAGGTCTCTCTTTAGCCTGTTGATAAGAAAGTGTCTTTCTTTTGATTCTCAGTAGATGGCATCCAAGCCTCTTGGAGCTCTGCTTTGAGGCTAATAATGCCTTTTTTCTCTCTGTTATATTGCATATTCAAATCATGATCAGCTATCCTGTGACCCACCCCCTCCCTGTCTGTGGTACCAGCATGGTTTTTGTTTCGGTACTGGTTGCACAAATTCCCTGGGGCTCTGTGGTATTAGGTCTGGGAGGATATGGGGTGGAGAGAGGGCACTGATCTGGATTGGTGGGTAGGAGTTGCTGCTAGTCTGAGTGTTTCAGCCTGCTGCTTTGCAACTGCAGTTGTTAAGACACAGCCACTGAACCACCCTCCCCTGCCCCTCACCACCACATTTAGTTCCAGCTCCACTTTCTGCCCTGGTTCCTGGGCTTCGCTGCGTGGAACTTGTTGATCCCTCAGTCAGGGCTGTTCAACCCCCTCCCCTGCAGGAATCTGTGACTGCATATGGCAGCATCTTTGTTCCTCCTAATCTACCCCCAGAGTATCAGTTCCAACCTCTGGAAATTCTCATGCACAGTTCACTCTCAGATGTGCCTGTGTGCAGGTTGGGTGTTATTTGTTGAATTTTAGATATTCAGCTTATTGTTATTTCAAGAGGAGAGATCCGAGGAGATCCCTCACTCCGCCATGCTCCTTCCAGTACTCCCCCAAAACAATTCTCTTTTGACTAACAAAAATCATTCATGGGTTCTTTCTTTACCTCTCTTCAGTTGAACTTTTAACACCTTTATTTTGGCTGTAGAACTTTCTGGTAGGTAGTATGTCGATCTACCCAGATATCCTCTTCAGTGTCAATGCTGGGAATATCTTCTGCTGATGGCTCACAAATGGGCCCCTCAAGGGCCATCACCTCCTCATCCAAGATTACAACTACCTTTCCACCAGGTGATTTATGGACAATGATTGGCAGATGTAAAGGGTCAAAGGCTCAAATCCCTTTCTTCGATTTGGTACAACTCTGAGATTTCTGGCTATCCAAACTCTAGAGATTTCTGGAATATTCTCTAAGGCCTCATTTACAAAGCAATGAAGAGCATATTCTTTCTCTGTTTACCCTTGCCTTCCTTACTTCCCTACAAGTATATCTTCCTAGAACATTCCCAATGAACTTCTTGCCCATAATATATGTATATGTATATGTATATGTATATGTGTATGTGTATGTGTATGTGATGTGTATGTGTATGTGATGTATACATGTATATGTATATGTATGTATGTGTGTATGTATGTATGTTTATGTATGTATATATATATATGACCTAAAATTAATCTCTAACTGGTTCTAAAGAATTTTCATTATGAAAATCTGCATTGCATTCCATAATCTGACTTTTGAATTCCATGTCAAATGTACTGTGGTGACTCAGTTCACACTTCCAATTTAAAATACTGTTACAGGTGAAATGTGATCAGAACAAAGTTAACATGAATTGAAGTAGTTCAGTACAATTTGACTGAAGAGTATCAAGGGGCTATGAAGAGAAGAAATAAACCTGGAGAAATAGGCACTGACTGGTTCATGATGTTTCTTATGGATTTTTTTTATGCAGCAGGAAGCCATGGAACAGATTTTAGGCAAGAGAATAACAAAATCAGATGTACACTTTAGAAAGGTGTCTCTGGTGGCAGTGTAAAGAAGGGATTGGAGGGATTTGAATAAGACTAGAGGCAGAGGGACCAATTAGAAGACTAATTTAGATAAGACTTGAGACATTGAAGGGAAGCAGAATTTGCCACCCCCAAATATGTCATTTTGGCATAATTATCTAGAGCTAACTGTTTTTAAGAAACAGCATAACTGGGAGAAGCTCAGAAAACCTGGTAAAGTTACATTTTTGTAAGAGACATTTACATATATAAGGAAAATCTCCATTTGTAATGATGTCACCCTCTTAGTACCAGGAAAAGGAGGATGACTCTAAATCTCTAAAAACTCTTATCAATGGAAAAAGCAAGGACTTAAATCTGTATAACAACCTTACCCTTGTTTACTGTGTTCTCATAACCGACTCTCCCCCTCCTCTAACATTTTTCTTTTGTCTTTAGCTGGAGATGGTACCTAAGGTAGTGGCTTGGGCCATTTTGGGGTTACTCGGTTTTCCTGGGTCCCTCCTATATAAAGAGTAGATATCCATGCTATTAAACTCTTTTTCTTCTTGTAATTTATCTCAACCAAAAACCTAGAAAGGTAGAGGGAATTTTTTTCTCCCCTACAATATGGAGTGATGCTATTACTTTATTTATATATGTACTTATTTATTTTAAAAATATATATCGTAAACATATATCGCTTTAGTAATTTTACATGATTTATAAAACAAACAAAACATAGGAATTAAAAAGCATAAGATCAAACATAAATAGAATTTCTATTATTTTCTTCTTTTGTCTCAACGGGTGGTATTAGTTTAGCTCATTTTGGAAAACTCCTTTAGCAAGAAGTCTTTTATGAGGAAGAAATGAAGTGCTTTTCCTCATTCTTCTATTTGTGCAAGGAGATTTTTATTGTCATCTCCTGCCATTATCATCCCACTTAACCTAAAACCTAATAGCTTTCATCAGTTCTTACAATGAATTTAAAATAGTATTTATCATCACTACATTTCTACAATTGTAGTTATTCTTTACAATTACAATATATTTTGGCACTGCATTGAAAGAGCAATAGAGTATATTTTATATTGATAGTTTACATAAATATACTACTGTTGTTGGGATGCTAGAATCCTTTTCAGATGATCAGGGGGTCTTAAAGTTTGCAATGAAACCCAAGGACTTTTTATTTTATTGCGCTTGGTATTCCGTCTGTGTTCAATTCTTTTGTTTTAAGATGTAAACTTTCTCAAGATCATAAACTAAAAAAGGGTCTTCAAATAGTATTTGAAAGTTTATAATTAATCCAGCAGTAGCTAATTATCATCCTCGCTTCACAGTTAAAATGAGGGGTAAGAATGACATTTCCCCATTTTGGAACATAAGCAAAATCTTATTGGAGCTGGATCTATACCCTGAGCTGAAGCCATACTACAAGTGACTTAAGTCTTTATCCAGTACTTTGTTGAAAACCTGTGTTAACTATTCCAAATTTCAGGTGGAAAAAGATGTTGTTCTCTCCTCTCCACAGAGCTACAGATAATTCTTTAATTAATCTTTGATTATTTTTAAGTACCCACAGGGCAGGAATAGGAAATGATACTGTGTGGATGATCAGCCCCTTTGAATCATACATTTTAAAGAGTTATTTGTCCCCTGATTTTCTTTTTATGCTTTATTAGAAAAATCACAACCAGAATTGTTGAAAGCATTCAGTAGAAATGATGTGGTATTTGTCTAGGCTAAGGATGCAAGATCATTTGCTTCTTTCATTTCTTTTTGCAGAAGAAATATGATAGACAAGAAATGAATTCATCCCACCTCATAGCAAAATTATTCTTTATAATATTTTTTAGGCAGGAAGAAGTACTCCCTTTTTGAAAATGCCTCCCTATAGATGAACTATCTAATAGTGACTAGTATCTGTGAAAAATCAGTCTTCAAACTGCTAAACTCTGCAATCCTTTGGAAAGAAAAGTGGCAAACAGGATATGAAAGGGCTTGTCTTCAATTCTTTCCTATAGAAGGGCATCAAGGAGATTGAGGAATTTAGGAGTCAAAGTGCCTATTGTGTTCTGACTTTGTTTCTGAAGCAGGTAGGAGGGGGCTTACCTGAGTCATAACAGCTCATAACTCTCAGCAGAGTGATTTTCCTAAGAGATGACTTTGTCACCTTGTACTTAAGAAATGATGTTTTACACCCAGTAGCCTATTAGATAAAAGACAGATTCATCAATGATTTTGACTCTATCACTCAATTTTCTTGTTTGTTATTCTCAAGCACTACATGAACCTTGTTTAATGTCCATGATACCTTCTCTCTCTCTCTCTCTCTCTCTCTCTCTCTCTCTCTCTCTCTCTCTCTCTCTCCCTCTTTCTCTCCCCCCCCCGCAAGATTTCTCGATTCCTTTATTGCTGTTTACCTCAACTCAGATTTCCCTAGAACTAGTTTCCCCATCTAAATCCTATTTTGTCCTCCACCCTACTCAAAATGTCCAATTAGTTCCATTTGAATCACAGTTTGTGTGTGTATGTGTGTGCATGTGCACGTGTGTGAAGAAGTTTAAATATACAGCAAACTGAAAAACGTAAGATGCTGATATTGACACCCATATACTTATCACCAAGAATTAATAAATGTTAACATTTGATTCAAATTTTGTTTTTAATAAAATTATTGTAAATAGAACTTATCTCCTCTTTCTATCTCTCCACATGGAGTCCAATTTCCCTTTTTTTATAAACCAAGGCCATCACAATGGAATTTGTTAAATCCATCTAGTACTTAATTTTACTCACAAGACGGTAGTTGCCTCATTTAAAATGTAAATTTTTAGCATTGGCCAGCTATCATTAATATATGCTTCTTTACAATTCTACATACCTTCTCATGCTTGTGAGTTTTATTTTTTCAAAATCTGATAGAAGATTGTTATGTTATGTTTTGTTTTGTTTTTCTTCAGATTGCCAGTGAGGTTGAGCATCTCTTCTTTTATTTATTCTTGGACATTCCACTTCTCTCTTTTGCAATTCTCTGTTATGTCTCATGGTTTAAAATTTTTTATATCTTAAATGCTAAATACTATTTTAAATGAATGTTACAAATAGCTTCTCCAAATCTGTGGTTTGTCTTTTAACTCTGTGTTGTTTTTTATATAGAAGTTTACATTTTTTGACATAACTCCATCAATCTTTTTTAATGCTTGCTTTTTGTGTCATGTTTAAAAGATCCATTCCTACCACAATGTCACAAAGATATTATATATATTTTTTATCATAGTTATAAAATTTATTTTAAACATCTACATAGTTAAGTATCTTTAATTTATTTTCAATATGGTGAGATACAGATCTTTTGTTTTTAACACAAGGTAAGCCAATTTCTCCATTTAGCTGTAATGCCAACCATAACATGTATCGATGCGTACAGATATTTTCCGAGGTAATCTATTCTGTTCTGTTGATCAGTATTGATATTACTAAAATATCTTTGTCCTAAATCTTAATGTATGGAAGGATGATTTTAGTCCTCAATATGAATGTTAAAATTCATCTATGTAGTGTCAAAAAATTTCTTACAGGGTTTTAATTGGAATGGCTTTGAGCTTACAGACTAATTTGGGGAAGAATTTTTATTTTATGTTTTTATTTTATGAATTTTTATTTTATTGAATGCTCCCGTTCATTAATATGGTTTGTTCTTTATTTGTTCAAGACTTTTATGTTTTTTAAAAACATACTATACTTTTCTCTTTAAAGGTTTTTCTTACATGTTTTTTGTTTTAGTCCACGGAAGTTACACTCCAAATTATTATAACACTAGATCATCTCTTTTCCATTACATTTTTGAATTGATTATTGCTGGTGCATAGAAACACTATTGATTTTCCTTTGTTGACTTGTGTTTAGCAACCTTGCTGGACTTTCTTATCAGTTTCATTTTTCTATGCTTCTCTTGGTTTCTCTATGAGGAAATTCTATCATCAGCAAACAATGACAATTTTGTCTTTCTCTTTTCTTTCAATTGTAATATATATTACTTCTTTTTCTTATAATGTTTCATTTAGAACTTACAGTACAGTGTTAAATAGAAGTGATAGCAGTAATATTTGCTTTGTTCCTGAGTGAAATGTATATAATTTTAATGTCTTACCATAAACTGTTTTGTCATAGGTTTTTAAAATAGATATCACTCATCAGATTAAGGAAGTATTCATCTATTTCTATTTTGTTAACAATTTCAGTTGTGAATGATTAACTCTTATTAAATTGTCTTTTTGCCATGTGTTGATATTGTTTTCTTCTGTACATATCAATGTGATAAATTGCATGGATTTTCTGATATTGATGCATCCTTAAATTCCTAAAATAAAATATCCTTGATCATTAGGTTTATGTATACTCATGTGCATGCAAGTATATATACAGCTAGAAGAAATTTGATAATATAGTTAGGATTTTTGTTTCTATGCTATATGCTTATTTTTATACTATTCTTTTTGTTTGTTTTTTAGTTTGGTGCAAAGGTTATACTAGTTTCATAAAATGTGTTGAATAACTTTCTCTCTCTTCTATTCTGAAAGTAATTTGTATTATATAGAGACTATCTATTCCTCGAAAATTTGATGAAATTTCCCTGTAAAACTTTCTGGCATTGGTGTCTTTTTTATTGGGGTAGTGGTAGAAACTGACTACTAATTTAAATTTATTAATGATTATGGATATAGTCAGTTATTTATTTAAATATATTTTATTTATTTATATTTTTATTGAGTTTATTGGGGTAACATTGGTTAATACAATTATATAATTTTCAGGTGTACATTATAATTTGATATCTGTATATTCTATTGAGTGTTTACCACTCAAAGTCCAATTTCCTTCAGGTACCATATATTTGATCCCCTTTACCCACTTCACCCTCCCCCTCCCCCTTCCCCCTATATTTGCCCCCCACCATTAACCAACCACCTACCCCACCCCTTACTCTCTGGTAACCACTGGTCTAAAGTCCATGTCCATGAGTCTCTGTTTGTTTGTCCTGTTCACTTGTTGCTTTTAGGTTTATATCCCACTCATAAGTGATATCATGTGATTTTCAACTTTTTCAGTCTGACTTATTTCGCTTAGCATAATTATCTCAAGGTCCATCCATGTTGTTGCAAATGGCAATATTTCATCTCTTCTTATGGCTGAGTAATGTTCCATTGTATATATATATCACAGCTTCTTTAGCCAATCATCTATTGTAGGATACTTTGGTTGCTTCCATGTCCTGACCACTGTGAATAATGCTATGAACATCGGTGTGCACATATATTTTCAGATATAGGTTTTCAAGTCTTTGGGGTAAATACCCAGTAGAGGGATTGCTGGGTCATATGGTAGATCAATTCTTAGTTTTTTGAGGAACCTCCATACTGTTTTCCATAGTGGCTGTATTAATTTGCAGTCTCACTAGCAGTGTATGAGAGTTCCTCAAATAACATTTGTTATTACTTGTCCTGTTGATTGTAGCTATTCTAACAGGTGTGAGATGGTATCTCATTGTGGTTTTGATTTGCATTTCTCTAATAGCTAGTGATGTTGAGCATCTTTTCAAATATTTATTGGCCATTAAATGTATTTTAATAGTTAATATTTTTAAAAATTCAGTCCAAGTGCTATTAATACCATTCTGTTATGATTTTTTAGATTCTATTATTATATCAATTTTCCCCTTATCTTTTATTAGTATTTTCAGAGAACTAGTCTTTGACTTTATTCATTTTCTCTGTTTTTCTTTGTGTGTATCATCTGGCATCTATTTTTGCTAATATGATAAAACAACCTGATAATGTTAATTTTATTTTATTAGTTAATCTATTTCTTTTCTTTGATAACTTTTCAGATTAATGCTTTGTCCTACAATGTACCTATGTGTGCCCTAGATTCTGGGAACAAAATGATGAATATCATCTCCTGCTCATTTTGTTTCACATTAGGATATAGTGCAGGAGTTAACTGACTTATGAATCAATCATTCATTCATTCATGTAACACCCATCATCTGTTAACTGTGCATGCCTCTTTCTTCCTCATTACTTGGTCTCAGGTGTCTGATCCAATGGAGGATATAGGCACTGGCTGAAGCCATACCAATTTGGAACGAATGTGTGCCTCCCAGGAGTCTCAAATTCTCCAAGCCTTGTATTTGGCATCCCCTACCTGTGAGTTTTCTTAACTGGAATAATCTACCATGAAATATCTGTGGCTCTCTATAAGCAAGGCAAAAAGAATGGTATTTTCATTTCTCTAAACTCTTAATGACCCAGCAGTGCCATTAATCATAGTTTTTCTGCTAGTGCCCTAGGCTCTCATCTTGATGGCAAAATCAAGGGTGTGTCCATCTGGTGGGGAATCAAGTTCCCTTTCACTTGGCAACTTGTGCTAAGAGAGCACAAGCATGCTACCACCTGGCTTCTGAAAAGTCTGCAAAGTGGCTGTTAGGACCTCTTCTCCTGCCAAAATCCATGCTAAATGATATCTGAGTCTAAATTTTCTGAGCCATTCTCCTCTGTTACAGAATCTGTCGCATCTGTGTAAATGCAGATGACTTTTTCTCCAGCTCTCTGATGTGTATTTAAGAGGCTTATCTAGTATGCTCTCTGGTTTTCAGCAAGAAGAAAAGCCTCTTCTAGGCTTGCAAAGATTTAGCCAAAGTCACTTGTATGTTTTTAGAGCCCAAGCGCCTTTCGGCACTCCATCAGTTTTTTCAGTTTCTTGGTCTCAGATGCGTTCTGTTAGTACAGCATCTTTTGTGTCTACCCTGAGCAAGATCCAACAGTATTTTTCTCCCTGAATAAAATTTACATTGCTACAAATCTCCTCAAGTTTAGGTAGGTCATCATTCCTGTACACAAAATATTCTTTGTCCTAGTAAGGTAATCTATGTCTTGAGGAGCAAGTCCAGGCAAGGGGTGGTTAGGGATCTTTTGCACCATAGGACCTGCCAACATCTGCTGCCTTATCTATCCCACTCCTTCTCAGGAAAATAATTTCCCATTTAGTTTTGTTTCTGCTTTTAGTTTTAAAATTTTATATAGGGCCTTAAACATGAAAATTCTTACTTTCTCCCTTTCTACATACTCTCCTAGGAATCACAGGAATGTTATCCCATCAGCAAAATCCAATCTGAATGCATTCATTCTCTCTTCCTGACGATCTTTTCTGAACATCATCCTGCCAAGGTGGAGTCAAACATACTCATGCTATCACAGCCTACTATCCTATATAGCAGTAGCAGTGACCTCTGAGAGGCCACATTCATCCTTGCATACCAGCTCAATAATAATCATAGCCGTGGTCTCAAAATGCACCTTCTTCAATTCTATGAGCTGTAATGAGGTAAGCTCTGATGAAGATGGGCATATGCATATGCATTCTTGAGGCCCAGAGCAATCAGGGTAGTTCAGAGGTACTGCGGTCTTATACCAAGGCCTGGGAAGTTTCCTCTGATCATTGTTAGCCCACTGTGGTTGTCATGGAGACACTCCCACTTGGGTATCCATCCCTCTCTGGGGTCTGCAAATCTCCCTCCCAGGGAGATACCAGAGATCTGAATAGCCCTATGTCCATCTCTCAACCCCAAGTCATAGAGAATATTTCCATCTCTTTCTATATCTCTATCCCAAATCCAAGCTCCCTCTCCTTTCTAGCTATTTAGTAAAAGTCTCTCCAGTGGATTTAGATTTTAGAAAACAAAATCTAGGAAAAGAATCATCTTAGAATCAATATCTCTGGGCATGTCTCTTTCCCTAGTTTACTCCTCAACCTCAAGAAACCTCCATAGAGGTCCAGAAACACACAGCCAAGCTGCTAGGATTTCTTCCTATGTAATAGCTATTATCATGTACATGGCACACTTTATGTACCAAGTACAGTTTAAGGCATTTAATTTATTTATTCATTCTCACAACTACTAATGTGATATGTCCTCATGTTACAGAAGGATAAACTAAGACACTAAGAGGAGAAAGAACTTGCCCAAGCTCACAGAGCTAGCAAGTGGTGAAGCCAGGGCATTCAATTCCAGGTGGCCTAGCTTCACAGTCCATGCTCTTAGCCACTGAGCTATTTCAATAATAATATCACATACCTCATTACATGATTGAGAGGATTAATTGAGAGAGAGAGAGAGAGAGAGAGAGAGAGAGAGAGAGAGAGAGAGAGAGAGTATGGAGAGAGAGAGCACACTTGGAGCACTTTCTAGAATATCGATAAATGTTAGTTAACTATTGTTTATTACATGTTTAGGTGGATACAAGGAAAGAGACAATCCATATAGGAAGAAATAAAAATTACTATACTATATTCAAAAAATGATCCTATACTCATACAATGCCTGCTCAAATCTTATTGACAACATGAATTAGAAATTTGCTAAGGTTTTCTTGTAATTCCTTGAGTAACTCTTTCACAGGGTTGAATTTGTCATGATTTCTCAGATTTTTTCTCTTTTATGGAACTACTTTCCATGTGAACATTGATTATTTTCTGGATTCCCTTGTGTAAGGGCAAATATAAATAAAAATATGAAGCTTAATTCTCATTGTTCATAATAAGGGAAGAGACTCCCCTCCCTTTTCTTAAAGGACTTACTTTAGAAAAACTTTGCCAGCTTTACCACTCTTTTTCTCAAGTTCCAGTGACTGTCTTTTAAAAGATAAACATCAAAGAAGATAGCATCTCTATCTCCCAATTTCTGTAGGAGAGTAGGAACCTAACTTTGGGTGGTGCTTCACTCCAAGTTGCAAAATTACCTCTTGTTATAGATATGAGAAACATATTTTTACTTTGTATGAGGCCAATTAGCCAACACAAATGATTCCCCAATTAATTACTAAGTGAATTTAGAGTGAACTATGTATGACAAAGTATGGCTGTCACATCCTCTTAGTGGAGGACTCATTATAGTTTATCTTGAGAACATGTATATAATGAGTTGTATCTTCTTGGCTATATTAAAAGATGTGATTTCTGTCTTAGCAAATTGCCGTTTAGTCTGTGATGTGCATCACATTCTGGCTTAATGCTTATTCAATAATAAAATAGTTTTTTTCTCTTCTATCTTTGTGGAGGGGTTTTCTGGATTGGAAGATTTTGTTTTTAATTATATTTCCCCAACATTTGTCCCTACAAAGGGAGTGGGGACAGTCTATTGTAAATTTGACCTTGATAGACAATTTTATCAGAGATGGCATGATGTCTGTTCACATCTCCCAAGCTCAGTTATGGTTCCTATTTGTTGTTTTTATTACCTAATTTATCCTTCTTGAAATAACAGTACTCTTATTTTTCTTCAGAGACCAACTTTTCTGGAATTGTCATTGCATGTCCTTTAGGTGACATAGATTCCAGTGGTAGGTATATAACTGTAACCAAATAAAATCAGAGCATCCCATCTCCTGCTCTGATGACTTGCTCATGGATGGCTATGTATGGTCTAATTGGGACTTATTAGGGTCTATAAGTATCAGGGGATTGAATATTCCTTGCTTTCCCATCAACTGTCCCATGGCTTATACTCACCCCTGACTAAAAGATTTTAGGTGCTATTGGAAGTTTCACTCTGGAGATGCCTTTTCAACCAGCCAACATCTAAACAAATCCTGTGCTGGACCCATAATGGTCTTACATGATTTCTCTTTGGTGTGTTTCATTGACCTTGTAACTTCCTATGGAGGCATAACTACATCCATTTTCCAGGCATGTTTCCCTATGGTATTCGGTGTGTCTGCTTCCCCACTTACAGTAATGTCACTTTCGAAACTCACCTAGCAAAAATTCAAACATTCTATATTGAGTTTGTCCAAACCTTATGCAAATTTATATAATTATATCTCTTCAGGTCTTATGTAATCACCTAGCTCAGTTTACTTGGTCATCAAGGGAGTTTCCCTCCCAAAATGCTCATTTGTTTGAGTCCTATCTAATGCTTTCCTAAAACACTTCTCAATAGTTTCCTGGATCTGGACTCCCACTGAGAGTCATTCTAATTTGCTCTCTGAGATCTTTCTTCTTGCATTGTGTTAAATTTCTTCCATCTCTAATCACACTCCCTAGTCTAGTAGCAACCAAAATGTCCCCTAGTCTCATTTTCATCTTTACTAGCACTTGGGCTTGGATATATCTCATTTTCTTTTCCTTTTCTATAGAGTCTTGCCACTAAGATCTCTACATTCTCCTAAGGCAATTTTGTTTCCTTCAGCTCTCTCAGCATGATCCCTTCCTCTTTCTTTTTTTTACTCTTATTTAGATTTTAAGAGCTAATTCCATTCATCCCTGAATCTTCAAGCAAACATAATCCTAGAATGAGAGCTTCCTAGGTATGTACCTTTTTAATAAGTTTTTATGTTCTTTTTTTTCAGAAAGAGATCTCATAAATCCCTTTATTTTATGAAGTGAGTAAATCAATATTTCTAATTTTTCTGAAACACTTCAAATACTCCTCTGGTGCAAACAGAATTAGAATTAGTATAACCATTCCACAACCTTGATATGTTTATATATATATGCATTTTATATATGATATATATATTTATGTGTATAATTAACATAATCTTGAAACAATAGTTGCAAATAAAGTACAAAGAACATTGTTTACCTCAAGAATTTGAGAGTAAATAGTTGGCATAATTTCCTATCCCATTGAATTCTTTGGTGTGTATTTCCTATGATTGAGTATGTTCTATACAACCACAATGCAATCAGAAAATTAGGAAATTAAACGATGTATTATGATCATATAATTCTTAGATTTTATTCAAAATTTCCAAGTACCCCACTATTGAATGTCCTTTATACTGGAAATTTCCAGTCCAGAATAACGCGTTACATTAAGTTATATATTTTGTTAGTCTCCTTTAGCCTGGGACAGACATATTCTTGGTCTTTTGACTTTCATGGCCTTCGATACTTTTCAATATTACAGGCTGGTTATTATGTAGACTCTCTCTCCTTGAGTTTTCTGATGGTTCCTCATGATAAGATTCACGTTATGGCTCTTGGCAAGAATATCACTGAGGTGATGCTGCGCTCATCTCAATGCAGCCTATTGTGTAGTATAGAGTTTCTATTGAGTCCCTTACTGGTCATGTTAACTTACTTTGATCACTTATTTAAGGTGTCTTAAGTCTTCCAGACTTCCCCACTGTGGAATTCCTCTTTCCTCATTTGTAACTAATACATATTTTGTGGAAAGATATTTTGAAACTGTCTTAGTACATCTGGGCTGCTGTAACAAAATAGCACAGATTGAGTGGCCTATAAACAACAGAAATTTATTTCTCGCAGTTCTAGAGGCTGGAAGTCCAAGATCAGGGTGTCAGCATGGTTGGGCGAGGGCCCTCTTCTGAGTTGTAGACAGTTTATTGTATCCTAACATGGTGAAAGGGACAAGGGAGCTCTCTTAAACCTCTTTTATAAGGGCACTAATCTCATTTATGAAGGCTCTGACCTCATGACCTAATCACCTTCCAAAAACTCCACCTCCTAATATCATCGCATTGGGCATTAGAATTTCAACACATGAATTTTGGTGGACACAAATATACAGACTGTAGCAAGAACTATGTAAATATCTTCTTTTTCATTAAAATTTCTATTTACTTATTTATTTATATTATTTATTTATATCACATATTATTGTTCCTATTATATTTCAGTTATAAACCAACTATTATTATTTATTTTGACCAAGAGAAATCAAATCTTTTTAAATTGGTTCCTGTGCCTTTCAACAGTTCTCATTTATTTTTTTAGCATCCCCTTACTTTCTGGTGCAACATGTTCCAGGCCCATCTTGACTTTCTTTTTATCCAGCCCTAGAATCAGCCATTTAAACAAGGATTCTTGGTTCCTTTAGGTGGAGGAAGGTATTAGAAACCTAGATATGATTACTAGGTAGTCTCACAGCTATTGGGGAATCACCGATCTCAGGACCTCTTAATGTACCCTCACAGACACACACACACACGCCACACACACATGCACATATTATATATCCATATTTGCATATTTGTAGGTTCACACCCATATCTGCAATTTGAATCCAATGCTATGAGGTTTATTTGAGTGTTTTTCTTTTCCATATTTGTGACTACCTTCTCTGGTCCTATCATCTTTAATGTATTTACTTACATGATCAATCCCTCCATATGGAACCAATCTCCCATTGCTACTACCTCAGTCCCCTTATCAGTGTAGATGCCTTCCTCATCCCTTTTGGGCTCCAACACCTTGCACCTGGCCAGTTCCTTGTATCAATGCCCCTTTATTCTCATTTAGGATCCCACACCTTAAACCAGACTGCTGCTGGTACCACCACTCCACATGGAAACCTCCCGCTCCCTGCTCAGAAGGGATGCCTTGCACTGGGATACCTTTTCTAGTGGAAGCTTTCCTCATCCTGCTTAGCTCTGACACCCCACGTTGGGCCCCTCACCCTGACCTGTGCATGAATTCTCTGCTTACCTTCAGACTTTGACTCCCCTGTGCCAGGCTTCTCTTCTCTCTCAGGTATACATTCCTCACTCTGCTTGCTCACTGACACCCAGCTCTAGGCCATTCTGCTTCATATGTTTATTGATGAAATACACCACTCTTGTGTGTGTCATAAAACTCATAGTCTGGATATATGAAATGAACATGCATGGTTGGTTCTACTAATGATCAATCCACAATCAACCTAATAGTATATGGATGAGCAGGAGTCTTTGGATACAGTTCTAAACTAGACAAAGAAAAACAGAAATTCGGTTGATGACCTACCAAAGCATACCAATATGAAGCACCAACAATATGAAGGCTAAAATATGCACTTGTAAAAATTTTTGAATCAGCTCCCATGTGCCTTAGAGATGTATTTAAAGCTTTCATGTTCCAGATAGAGCTCTGACATCTGAAAACGGCCTATCAGAACATTCTAAAAACATAAGGATTTAAAGTGCAGTTAAAATAGAGAAGCTTAAATATCAAAAACACTAATGTCATGCCTATTTTCCCTCAAATTATTACAGAATAATGTTTTTAAAAACATCTACATTTAAATTCAGTGAAATGCTTTCACAGAATAATTGAAATCATTTTTACAGTTCCTAAAAGGGATGCAAGCAAACAAACAAGAATTAGGCAGAGACAGAATATTGAAAATACAGTGTAATTTAGGTAACACAAAACATAAATATCCGGTTCTTATTCTTCAGTGATGAAGACAGTTTAAACCTTTTCCAGCTTAAGTTTTTTGTTTTTGCAATGATTATATTGTTTAAAGCAGGGATCGGTAAATGTTTTCAGTAAAGGGATAGATAGTAAATATTTTACACTTTTTGAGATACACACAGTTTCTGTCACCTATTTGTGTGTGTGTAACAACCCTTTAATCATGTAAAATTATTAGATCATGGGGTGTACCAAAACAGGCCAAGGGTGGATTGGCCACCTGGCTCTATATTGTTGACCCCGGGTTTAAAACAATGCTCAATGGCTCTTAAAATTTGATTCCTCCAGCAGTATCTTTAACACTCCTTGGGAAGTTTATAGAAATGCAAATTCTCACCCCCTACCCACTGAAAGAACAAAACTGTGGCAATCTGCAGTTTAACAAACTCCCCAGGTGATTCTGACTCTCCCTCAATTTTCAAATCACTGATTTAGATTCAAATAACAGCCCTTCGGCCAGATCTTATGTTAGCTTCTGGAGATATACATATGAATGAAATCTAACCTTTATCTGCTAATAACATATAATTTATTAACAAATAAGTTAGTGGTAGGGAATGTGGCGGATTGGAGGTTCACAATGACATTCGACACACATGTAGAACTCCGTCCTTGTTACCATACTCCTTGTCTGAGAACAAATATTTCCTTGAAGATAACTTTTCTTATCAGGAATCCTCGTCTTTTTCCGTTTTCCTCTTCTCTTGCCTTCTTGCTAATGGGGCCATTTTACACCAGTCATACCTCAGAGTCCTCCAGGTTCTGGGACCAATTTTGGCTTCTGTGGACTGGAACTTAAAAATTTGAGGCAAGAATTTGAGTGATTTTGCATCAGTCTACAATTGTTCCTTCTTTCACCAATGAGCTATAGTTCTGATACCTGAATATTTTATCTTCCCATATCATTTCCTGAATCTTTAACTTTCTGTGTCTTATTGTACTTATATGTCTTTATTATTATAGCCTTTTTCTCTTTTATTTTTTTTCAGTACCCTCCATTCCTGGCCTGTCATATCGAGAAGTCTGAACATCATATTTAGCTGAAATCCTTGCTGAATAACAGAAATTCGGTTTGATGACCTGCTGTACCTACTGAAGGTAAGAAAACAACCCTCAGCACCAGGGATAAATGGAGAAACAAAACTGAACAGTCTGAAAAGTTTCAGCATTATTAGAGAAGGCTGAATTCACTAGAAAATTATTAACTCAGGTATGTAAAAGGTTTAAACCAGACATGATAGAAAGTCTCCAGTTCCCTTGTCTCTAAACATTGCTTCCTTTACTTATATTTTCCTTTCTACATTTTTGTTTCTTTCTCTCCTACCTCTAACCTTACTAATAGAACAAAAGCAAGACTTTTCTTTTTTAATTAAATTTATTGGGGTGACGTTGGTTAATAAGTGTACAATTCAACAATATGTCATAGGTATATTGCATTGTGTGCTCACCACCCAAAGTCAAATCTCCTTCTGCCACCATATATTTGACCCCCTTTATACTTATTTACCTCCCCACTCCTGCCTTCCCTCTGGTAACCAATAAACTGTTGTCTGTGTCTACGAGTTTTTGTTTGTTTGTCTTGTCTATATGTTGCTTTCCATTTTATGTCCCACATTTGGGTTCTCAACTTTTTCTGTCTGGCTTATTTTGCTTAAAATGATAATCTCAAGATCCATTCATGTTGTCACAAATGGCAGTATTTCATATTTTTTTATGGCTAAATAATAGTACATTGTATATATGTACCACAGCTGCTCTATCCAATCATCTATCGAAGAGTGCTTCGGTTATTTCCATGTCTTGGCCACTGTGAATAATGCTACTATGAACATCAGTGTTCACATATACTTATGGATAAATGTTTTCAAATTTTGGGGGTAAATACCTAAAAAGGGATTGCTGGGTCATATGGTAATTCAATTCTTAGTTTTTTGAGGAACCTCCATACTGTTTTCCATAGTGGCTGTACCAATTTGCAGTTCCACCAGCAGTGTATGAGGGTTCCTTTTTCTCTGCATCCTCTCCAGCATTTGTTATTACTTGTCCTGCTGATGACAGCCATTCTAACAGGTGTGAGATGGTATCTCATTGTGGTTTTGATTCGCATTTCCTTAATAGCTAGTGAAGTTGAGCATCTTTTCAAATGTTTCTTGGCCAATTGTATGTCTTCTTGGGAGAAGTGTCTGTTCAGGTCCTCTGCCCATTTTTTAATTGAATCGTTTGGGTTTTTTATTGTTGAGTCGTATAAGTTCTTTGTATATTTTGAATATTAGCCCCTAATTGGAGGCGTTGTTTGAAAATACCTTCTCCCATTTAGTTGGTTGCCTCTTTATTTTGTTGATGGCTTATTTTGCTGTGCAGAAGTTTTTGATTTAATATAGCCCTATTCATTTGTTTTTGTTTTTACTTCCTTTGCCTTTGAGGTCAAATTCATAAAACCCTCTCTAAAATCAAGGTTCATGAGTTTAGTACCTATGTTTTCTTCCTTGCAGTTTATTGTTTCAAGTTTTATATTTAGGTCTTTGATCCATTTTGAGTTAATTTTAGTGTATGATGACAGATAGCAGTCTAATTTCATTCTTTTGCAGGTGGCTTTCCAGGTTTCCCAGCACCATTTATTGAAGAGACTTTCTTTTCTCCATTGTATGTTTTTGACCCCTTTGTCAAAAATTATTTGTCCATATACATGTAGGTTTATTTCTGGGCTCTCAGTTCCGTTTCATTTATCTGTATATCTGTTTTTCTGCCAATATTATGCTGTTTTGATCACTGTTGCTTTGCACTATAATTTGAATTCAGGGAATGTAATACTACTGGCCTTTCTTCTTCTTCTTCTTCTTCTTCTTCTTCTTCTTCTTCTTCTTCTTCTTCTTCTTCTTCTTCCTCCTTCTTCTTCTTCTTCTTCTTCTTCTTCTTCTTCTTCTTCTTCTTCTTCTTCTTCTTCTTCTTCTTCTTCCTTCTTCTTCTTCTTCTTCTTCTTCTTCTTCTTCTTCTTCTTCTTCTTCTTCTTCTTCTTTCTTCTTCTTTCCTTTCAAGATTACTTTGGCTATTCAATTCTTTTGTGATTCCATACAAATCTGATCATTTTTTTGTCCTGCTTCTTTAAAAAATGCCATTGGGATTTTGATGGGGATTACATTAAATCTGTGTGTTGTTTTAGGTAATATGGTCATTTTAACAGTGTTGATTCTTCCAGTATACATACACAGAATATCTTTCCACCTTTTTGTGTCTTCTTCAATTTCTTTGAATAATGTCTTGTAGTTTTCAAAAAACAGTTCTGACAACATTATGAGATTGTACAAATGCTCTTGAGCAAGAGGAGTGAATACTAGAATAATCTTCAAGTGTCCCAATCTTAAGCTTCATAGCACTTAGAGGTGAAAATTGTTACCTGAGCCAAAATACAAGGACTAATAACTTTCTTCCTCATCCTATAAAACTACAGTCCTGTTTTGACAGGTGAGTTAGGTAAGTTACCTGATTTTCAGGTGCTTCCTGATATAAATCAGCTCAATAAAGTTTTTTATTTCTATTTGAGTCACTTAAACTATTTTTTTCCTTGACAGGCATACACTAGTACTATGTAAGGAAAAAAATCAGCTATTCCCAAAATTAATTAAGACATTTTGTTATTAATTTAATGTTATATGATAAAATTGGTAATGTACTAAACAATTAACATTATGCTATGAATTTGAGATGTATTTCCAATATGATGCTGGCATGGAATATCATCATTTGTGTTTCGTTTTATTAGCACCCTGATTCACAGAACTATATACTCTTAGTTTGAAGTGTGAGACAGGACAAGTTTACAGTTTAAATAATTTGCTCACCAGTCACTACAAAATGCTTAGTCCCTTCAGTCAGCATAACATGGTAGGTGTTACTTACTGTTTCTTAGGATCCTCTCATTTCCTACATCCTTCTGAGGGTGAATTAGCTCATTATAATAAGTTTGATTCAAGAATTTCAAAATAAGCATGTCGTATAGTACTGCTTCTAAATGCAAAGCAACTCCTTCATCTGGTTCTCTACTAAAGAAATGAAAAACTTCCAATGAAGGAGAAAGAGTTAGCTTGGTCTTATTAGTTTGCTATAGATCATTACCTCTGCCATAACATGTAACTCTACTGTCTATACAGTACTAAATGCTAGTTCACATTTTCAGTGTGTAATAATGCCTAGGAAACCCACTACTCATCCTATGATGGACTTTTCAGTTTAGAAAAGTATATTCATAAGTCAGACTTTACTTAAGCCTTGAACTTAGCATATAGATGTTCCAAACATGGCTTATAGATAGGAAATGCAAAGCCTGTGAAATCTAAAATGATTCTCTTTTTCTCAGCAACCAGTACAACCGTAGAATAAAGGAAAATCTCCTTAGTTAAAAAAAGTCTGCTCAGAATATCAAGCAACTATCAATTTTTTTACTGATCTGATTATCAAAAATTAAGAAAACAAAACAATAATATCTAATTTTGGCAAAACATGGAGAAATTGGTATTCTCACATTGTTGTTAGAAATACTGATTGACGTAACCTTTTTTTAAAAAATTGTTTGATAGTATCAACAATTCACATGTAGAAACCCTTTGATGTGCCATTTCTATTTCTCCAATGTTTTTCCTCTGGAAATACTAATTCCTGTACTCAAAAATATATGGACAGGTATTTCTACTACTACATTGTTTGTAATAGCAAAAATATAGGAAACAACATAAATACTCAGACAGAGGAATGACTAAGTAAATAATGATATATCCATTCTATAACACTCAATATATCATGAAAAACAAATTGAGGCTAGATCTATGTATACTGACATAGACAGATGCCCAAGATCCATAGTTAAGGGAAAAAACAAGCTTCAGATTCCTGTAGAATGTTACACAATTTCCTCCTCAAATTGCGTGTTTTCTATTATCTCTTCAGATTATCACTTTATTCCTAGGTTGTACAGAATTCGCATTTGGATCACTTTAAAGTTATGGTTCTCTGTCTCTCAGAAGAATTAAAATAGTTGTTTAATTATATGTCATTCTACTTCTGTATGTGATTATATGTGTTAAAGAACACCAAACCCTAGCAAATTATCTCAATAAATAGGAAAGAAATTCTGATGTTTTCTTTTCAGAAAATATAGTTTTAAAAGTGACCTTTCTTAAAGAAAATTAACAAATTACAAAAGTGACACATGAATTTTACCCCTTCAAATGAAACAGGTCAGAAATATGTAGAGTTATAAGTGAATATACCCCTTTACTTTATCCCAAATCCAAATTTTCTTCATAGATAACCACTTAAAGTATGTTGGTTTGGAATATTCTGGACCTCTTCCTAGGCATCCACTTACATATACCTGTATCTAGATAACTTCAACTCTGTATAGCTAAGTGTTCTATTTTCTTTTTAACAAAAATGACATTATACTACATGCTATTTTCTGCAGGGATTAGTAGCCACTCTCCTCAGAATGCCTCATTTAATGTGATCCAAATGTTTTTCACCCTTGTGTCACCACTCTATGCTTAAATTCTTGGGAAATGACCGAGCTATGAGTCACATGTTCTCCCCTTGCCCAGGAGATAGTAGATTACCTTTATTGATTATTCCACCAAGTTGAAATAATAGAGAAGTACTTCTCCAAAAGAAAATTGAAGTGTCATAAGGTGGAAAAGAAATATCAAATTGACAGCAACAACAGAAAGCTACATACATCTCTGTACTAGACTTGCTCAATATACTGGGGAAAACATACAAGAAAACAAAATATAGACAATCAGAGGAGTATATGAAGTGTCATGAATACAAAGATTGGGGAACAACTAACTTTACCTAGAAATGTAGGGAAATCTTAACTGGCTTAAAGGATGGTTAAGAATTTCTCAGTCAATGAATGGAATTCCAGGCACTGAAGCATGAAAATCATGCAGAACCTACCCCTTCTTCAAAGTCCAAACCAGCTCCCATAAATTTCTTGATATTATCTGATTTTCCAACAACTTATAAGATGACTTCCTCATTTAGAATTTCATCAAATAATATATTACATTTCTCCTAAAGTATTTCATGTGGATGTATAGTCATGTACCAGTTAATGACTGGAATATATGTTCTGAGAAATATATCATTAGGCAGTTTTTTCATTTGAACATCATAGAGTGCACTTACACAAACCTAGATGATACAGCCTACTACACACCTAGGTTGTATGGTATAGCCTATTGCTCCTAGGTACAAACCTATACAGCATGTTGTTGTACAAAACAACACAAGATCAAATTAGGCACAAGAGAAATGATGCAATCAAGAGATAAGGTAAACATGAAATGTATGAGGCTGATGCTAACATAATATGCCATACTGTTTTATGGCAAAATTTTTTAAGTAGAAAGAGTACACTAAAATAACAATAAAAGGTATATGAATATATAAACCAGTAACATGTTTGGTTGTTTATTACCATTACCAAGTATTATGTAATGTACATAGTTGTATGTGATATAATTTTATGACTGGTAGTGCAGTAGGTTTGTTTACATCACCACAACCACATGAGTAATGTGTTGTGCTATGGTGTTCCAATGGCTATGACAATACTAGGTGATAGAAAATTTTCAGCTCCATTACAATCTTATGGGACCACTGCCATATATGTGGTCAGTCATTGACAGAAACTTTATTATGCAGTACATGATAATATCATGTTTTGGTATTAAACATAAGTAGATGTTTTATTTATTACAAAAACTAATTAAGATAATTTGAGAGATTAACTATGTCTTGTCTAGCTATCTAATATATGTAATACCTGAATGTCTTCTAGTCTTATTAATTTGACTTTTTCCTTTTATGGATAACAATATTTTGAGGTAAGGACAAGGACCTCTCTTATTAATTTTGTAACCCTCCAGTAAAATTTTCACTGTCTTATGACCTGATTTTATGGAAATGTTAAATTATAAATACTATTGTTTAGATTGTAGATTTTGTCCAAAATTACCAGGGGAGAGGGATTTGGTCGCTGAAGATATCAGTGTGCCATTTATAGTACGATGAATTTTATTTCAATAAGCTTTTCATATCTGACCTAAGAAAATAATATTCTGTCACCACTTATGTCTTTGGGACTTTTAAACAACTGTTTATTACTAGTGGAAAGAGATTTGACATCCAAGATTAGGAGAAGTGAATGGAAAGGAAAGAACATATACAGAAATACAATTTATTTCTGTATCCCATGACCTAATCTCAGAAAGAAGGGTAATGAGGTTAAAAGGAGACACTAAAGAATCCTAAAACTAATAGCAAACTTTTCCAAGGTATATTAGTTGATTTCTGTTTTTTTTAAAAATTTTTATTTTTTCATTAGATTTGACAATTGCTGACAGAATTTTTAAAGCAAAAAATAATAGTATCAATTATACATTTACAATTTTTAGAGTAATTGAATCTTTACAGTGGAAGAATATTATACACTAGGGACTGAATGGTTGTGTCCCCCTCAAATTCATATGTTGAAGACCTAAATCTCAATGTGATGTTATTTTCAGAGAGGCCTTTTGGAAATAATTAGGCTTAGATTAGTTCATAAGGGTGGGACCCTCAAGGTAGAATGAGTGCCCTTCTAAGAAGAGGAAAAGACACCAAACCTCTCTCCTCCATGTGAGGACAAAGCAACAAAGCAGCCATCTGCAAGTGAGAAAGAGGGCACCCACCAGAACCCAGCTTTGCTAACACCCAGATCTGGGACTTCCAGCCTCCAGACTTATGAGAAATAAATGTTTGTTATTTAACACCCCCCCCCATTTTGTGGTATTTTGTTGTAGTAGCCCAAGCTGACTAAAACATAATATTAACTACAAAATGTAAGCTTTCTCATGTAAAGTTATATTTCAAATCTTTGTAAATAAAGTTTGCTTGGAAAATATCAGGACTTCTCATTTCTGCTCCAATATATAATGAGCTTAAAAGCTATCACACAATCCTTACAACAAGAAAAAGCTGAACATAGTGAAAATCAATAAATTTTCTTGGAACCTTCACAGAATTGAGATCTCAAGGCAAACTGCTATCATGTAAGAAATCTGGGGGGACAAAGGAAATAAATCCAAAGAGTCATACCCAATATATTCTTACCTCAAGCAAGCCACTGGAGCTATAACTGGTAATAGTTAAATGGTAATTTTGACAAGTTTTTAGAGGTTAACTGTGAGCTAGTGAAATAATGAGAAACTCCTGTGGGCTACAGTCTTAGGGTTCCTCTTACACTTCTGTGGTTTTAATTTTCACCACGTTCTCATTATAGTTTAATTTGCTAGGGCTGCCATAACAAAATACTATAGACCGTACAGTTTAAAAAGAAGAGAATTTTATTTTCTGTAGTCTAGAAGTCCAAGATCAAGGTGTTGGCAGGTTTGGTTTCTCTTGATGCCTCTTTTCTTCACTTGCAGTTAGCCACCTTCCTTCTGTACCTCCACATGGTCTTTCCTCTGTGTATGCACACCCCTGGTGTCTCTTTATGTGTCTTAATCACCTCTTCTTATAAGGACACCAGTCAAATTGGATTAGGGCCCAACCTAATAGCTTCTTTTTTAATTTAATCACCTCTTTTAACGTGTTATCTCCAAATAAAGTCATATTTTGAGGTAGTGGGTGTTAAAGCCTCAATATATGAATTTTGAAGGAGATAATTCAGGTTATAATATGTGGTGAAAAGCAAAGGAAAATACTCTTATAGCTCTGGCAGGAAGAGGAGAAAAGTAACCATTTGGAGATATATTCATAACAAAGTCTTACTCTCCATTGGACAACTTCACCTCACCCTTAACCCACCTGAGGAAAGAAAACATTTCCCATCCAAGCCCCCTTTAGACTTCTTGTATCACCAAAAGCAGGAATGGTAGCTAAGGAATACTTCCAAAGGTTACAGCGCAGGGACACAAACTCTCTCAATGACTGAAATTTGATCATAAGATCACAGAATTCTCCCCCTCAATATCTTACCACCACACCAACAGGGCTCCAATATAATAACTGGTTTACAGCTGAAAGAGCTATGAAATGCAGACTTTCTTGAGGAAGAGTACCTAAGGAAGCCAAAGTTAGCAGAGGAGACTAAAACAAGAACAATAGAGGAATTTGAGCACTCTGGAATCTACATCTATAGGGAAATTTAAACATAACCTAACTCCTGGCCAGATTAACATAAAACTTCACCCTAAAGGTCTATTTACCTCAGTTCCTAGTTTTAATACATCATGGCCGCCATTCAACAACAACAAAAATTAAAAGGTATACTAAAAGGCAAGAAAAAGACACAGTCTGAAAGACAACACAAGCATCAGAATCAGACTCAGATGTGACATAGAATTTGGAATTGCCACACTAGAAACTAAGATGAATTATGATTAATATGGTAAGGGATCTGAAAACAAAAGTAGGTAATATGCAAAAAAAGGATGCTTAATATAAGCACAAAGATGGAAATGCTAAGAAAGAAGCAAAAGGAAATGCTAGAACTCAAAAACACAGTAACAGAAATTAAGAATGCCTTTATGCCTCATCAGTAGACAGGACATAGCCAAGGAAAGAATCAGTGCATTTGAAAATATGTCAATAGAAACTCCCCAAACTGTTGTGCAAAGATGAAAAAAGAGAGTGCCAAGAATGGTGAGAAAATTTCAAAGGCATAGTATACATTTAATTGAAATAGCAGAAGAAAGAGAGAAAGAAGCGGAAGAAATAATGAAGTAATAATGGTTGAGAAGTTAGCAAAAATGACAGACACTAAACTACCGATCCAGTAAGCTCAGAGAACATCAAGCAGAATACAAACTACAGAGCAAAATAAAACAATACCTAAGCAGATCATAGTCAAACTTTATTAGAGACAAAGAAAAAGAGAAAATGTTGAAAGAATTCAGAAGGAAAAACACCTTACCTATTGAGAAACAAAGATAAGAAGTATTAAAGATTTTTTGTCAAAAGCACGCAAGCAATAAAAGAATGGACTGAAGTAGAGTGTGTTAAAAAAATAAAATGCACCATCCTAAAATTCTATATCCAGAAAAAATATTCATTAAAAGTGAAATAGTGAGAAATAAAAAAGTGAATAAAAGAAGAAATAATTTTTCAGACAATGAAACCTAAGGGAATTCGTATCAGCAGAACTGCCTGGCAAGAAATTTTTGCAGAGAGTAGGAAAATTATGTTGGAAATGTGAATCTGTATTAAGAAAGGACGAGCATCAGAGAAGGAATATATGAAGGTGAAATAAAACCTTTTATTTTTTTATGCTTAGTTGATCAAAAAGATACTTTTTTCTTTCAAGTAATAACGGTAATAATTTATTGAGTGATTATAGCCTATGGCTAAGTGAAATGAATTACAGCAATGTCATAAGCATGGGAAGAAGGAATTAGGAATCCTTTGCCCTGAAAGTGGAGGAGGATAGTGTTATTTGAAGATGGGACTTAGATTAGTTTAAAATGTATATTTGAAACTTTAGGGCAACTGCTAAAATTTTATAAAATAAATATAATCGGTAGGCTAATAGAAAAAATAAAATGGAATCATATAGAATGCTCTATTAAAATCCCCAAGAGAGGTCAATAAAAGAAGGGAAAACAAAGAAAAAACACATGCAATGAAGATAATTGTCTATGATTGCAGATTATATGATTGTCTAAAAAATCCCAAAGAATTAACAACAACAAAAATCTTCTGGAACTAATAAACAAATATAGAAAGTTTGTAGGATACAAGGTTAATATATAAAAGTCAGTTATTTTCCTGTATACTAGTAATGAACAATTGGAATTTAAACACACACCATTTACATTAGGATGAAAAAATGGAATACTTATATGCAAATCTAACAATGTATGTACTAGACCTATGTGAAGAAATTACAAAACTCTGATAAGAGAAATCAAAGAAGCTCTAAATAGAGAGATATTTCATGTTCATGGGTAGGAAGATTTTATGTTAAGATTTCAGTTCTTTCTAAATGATCTATAAATTCAACACAACCCCAATAAAAATCCCAGCAAATTACTCATGCGTATTGACAAACTGATTCTAAAGTTTATAAGGGAGGGCAAAAGACCTAGAATAGCCAACACAGTATCAATGATCAAAGTAAGAAGACTGACATTCCCAGCATTAAGACTTACTATAAAGCTATAGTAATCAACACGGTGTGGTATTGGTGAAATAATAGAGATAAATCGATGGAACAAAACAGAGCCCAGAAATAGAACCACACGGATATAATCTACTGATCTTTGACAAAGGAGCAAAATCAGTTAAGTGGAGAAAGGGTAGCCTTTTCAACAAATAATGTTGAAATAACTGAACATCTACAGACAAAAAAAAAAAAAGAATCAAGACACACACCTTACACCCTTCACAAAAATTAACTGAAAATAGATGATAAGCATAAATGTAAAATGAAAACTATAAAATTTCTAGAACATAACATTATAACTAATCAGAATGACTAAAATCTAAAACATTGACACCACTAGATGTTGGTGAGGTCATGGAACAGTAGGAGCTCTTATTTATTGTGGGCGAGAAAGTAAAATGGTAGAAACACTTTGGAAGAGAGTTTGGCAGTTTCTTACAAAACCAGACACCCTTCCCATATGATTTGGCAATCATCCTCAGTATCTACTCAAATGTGTTGAAAACCTATGTCCATACAAAAATCCGTACACAAATATTTATGGCAGCTTTACTTATAATAACTAAAACTTGGATGCAACCAAGATCTCTTTTAGTAGATGAATGGATAGGAGAAAACAAACTGTGGTACATCAATTAAATGGGATATTATTCAACAATAAAATAAAATGAGGTATAAAACTATGAAAAGACATGGAGCAACTTTAAATGAATATTACTGTGTGAAAGAAGCCAATCTGAAAATGCTACATGCTGTATCATAGAATCATAGACCTAAATGCAAAATATGTAATTATAAAACTATTGGAAGAAAGGTAGGAGAAAAATGGAGGTGACCTTGGTTTGGGGGATCAGTTTTAAATATAGCCCCCAAAGCACAATCTATGAAAGAAAATATTGGCAAATTAAATTTTGTTAAAATTTAAAACTTCTGCCCTGCAAAATACACCATTAGATAGGCCAGCCACAGGCAGGAAGAAAATATTAGCAAAACACATATCTGATAAAGACTTGTATCCAAAATATACAAAGAATTCTTAAATCTCCACAATAAGAAAACAAACAACTAAATTAAAAATGGGCAAATACTGAACATACATCTCACCATGAAGATAAACTGGGGGCAAATAAGCATATGAAAAAGTGCTCAACATCATTTTTGTCATGGAATTGCACATCAAAATAACAGTTAGATAACAGTACTATTGTGGTTTAAATCATGTCTCCTCAAAGATATGTTGAAGTTGCAATGCCCACTACTCGTGAATGTGATCTTATTTCCAAATAGGGTCTTTGAAGATGTCATCAAGTTAAGATGAGGTCACTGGGGTTGACCCTAGTCCAATATGACTTGGTGTCCTTATAAGAGGAAATGCCAGGTGAAGACAAAGGCATAGAGGGAGGATGCCATTTGGTTACAGAGGCAGAGATTGGATTGATGCAGCTGCAAGACAAGGGTCGATGACTACCACTAGAAGCTAAGATGATGCAAGAAGGATTCTACTCAGCGTCCCAGAGTGTTCATAGCTGGCTGACACCTTGATTTTAAGATGTCCAGCCTTCAAAACTGAGAGAGAATAAATTTCTGTTGTTTAAAGTTACCCAGTTTGTGGTTGTTTGTTACAGCAGCCCTAGGAAAGTAATACAACTGCAAACCTATTAGAATGGCTAAAATTCTGTAAACAGACAATACCAATTTTTGACTGAGATGCACAGCAACAGAAATTCTTACCTATTGCTGGTGAGAATGCAAAATGGTACAGCCACCTTGAAGATAGTATGACAGTTTCTTACAAAACTAAACATTTTCTTACCATATAACCCAGCAATCATGCTCCTAGGTATTTACCCAAATGATACGAAAATGTACATGAATGTTCATAGTAGCTTCATTTGTAATAGCCCCAAATTAAAAGCAATCAAGATGTTATTCACTAGGTGAATTGATAAACAATTTGTATTGTATCCATACAATGAAATATTATTCAGCTCTAAAGTCAAATGAGCTATCAAGCCACGAAAAGCCATGGATGAGTTTAAATACATATTGCTAGGTTAAAAAAAAACAGTCTAAAAAGGCTACATACTGTGATATCAATTAGGTGACATTCTGGAAAAGATGAAACTAATATGCAGACATATATTTCCGTGTCCTGTTATCTGAGATGGCCTAGAAACAATGGCACCCCACCAGAAATGAGCATACCTACTGCTCTAATCTTGTTTTCTAATGCCATTGTTGGACAAAAGGGCCCCTTGGAGAAATGGCTGACTCTAGGACTGTAGCAAAGTAATATACAGGATGATTCTGGATAACCTTGTAATGCCAGAAAGTAAGTACTTTAAAAAACCCACATTGTAGGGTTATATGTAAGGAATACAGGAAAAAATTGGAAGAGCTCTCAATGGCCAAAATTGGAATATTTGACCAACAAAATAAATAAAGTAATACCGGATTATAATTCAACATGTACAATAAATATCTATGACTCCATACTGGTATAAATTGTTGAACAAATAATTAAATTGAGAGAATAGACAAATCTCCCTAGTAGAATAATTCTGACAAATCTATGTAGATATTTTTTGCCCTCAAGGAAGTGGGGAATATCTCCCCAGTTTCTGAGTATGGTCTGTTCATAGTAACTTCCTTTCAAAGGCAGGGGTGGGGGGAGAGTAACTTTACAGTGGAGAATCTTAACAAATACTACTCAGACAGGTGATCAAAGTCAACATTAACAGTGGTAGATTATGTTGATAGTATGTACTGTGGATATAATGTGATGAGATGGCTCTTTACCACTCTGGTATTCCAAAAACATATAATCCCAGCTGAATCATGAAGAAACTGTCAGACAAATCTCAACAGAGGGTCATTCTACAAAATAACTGACCACTACTCATCAAAATTGTCAAGGTCATCAAAAACAAGAAAGGTCTGGGAAACTGAGAGCAAGAGGAGCCTGAGAAGACATGATACCTAAGTGTAGTATGATATTTCAGAGGGGATTCTGAAACAGAGAAAGGTAATTATATAAAAACTAAGGAGATATCAATAAGGTATAGACTTTAATTAATAATAATGTTCAGTATTGGTTCTTTATAAGTAATGAACAATATTAATCTAAAATGTTAATAGCAGGGGCTACTGCATGTGGATGTATAGGATCTCTGTGCTCTCTTTCCAATTTTTCTTTAAAGTATTTTAAAATAATTTTTTTATTCTAAAAAAGGAAAAGTACATCACACTAGAGTGACAAGCTTAGAAATCTTAGAAATATCATTAGGAAGAACATTTATATAGTATCATCTCTAAAAGCCTTCTATAACTTCACTTCTTCTACACTATAGCAGAACTAGATGTTATTCTATTTGGTACCATATTTTCCAGTGCTTATTTCTTTCATAACATCATGCATGTAGACAGTAAGTTTATTATTTGATTCTAAGCTCATTGAAGGGAAGGATTGTCTTGCTTATTTTTGCATCCCCATCATAGTGCTTGGCATATAGTACATCTCTCATAAATATTTGTTGAATACATGAATAAATAAGTGAGAAGAAATATAGTTTCTTTACAATAATTAAGACAACTTGATTCTTAAATGTGTCTAAATCTGCAGAATTAATAGTGTACTCAATACATAAAGTCAATCAGAATTCAGTACAATCAATATATTCAGAATGTGTCTCTAGCTAATAAAAAT
The DNA here is from genome assembly GCA_028627145.1 of Eidolon dupreanum. NCBI lineage: Eukaryota > Metazoa > Chordata > Mammalia > Chiroptera > Pteropodidae > Eidolon > Eidolon dupreanum. The sequence goes on along the minus strand of CM053505.1, from coordinate 90,581,295 downwards.
GAATGAAAGCTTTCCAAGTCACTGCTCAATTGCTTGTTATTGAAGCATTTTGATTATTGTCCTTAAGACTTTTTTCTCCTTATCCTTCCACAAAAGGAAGGGCATATGGATGTCCAGTCAATTGTTAAAGTGGAGAGTCCACTGAGGCTAACAAGGATTCTAATATGACATTTGACCCGTTTCTATTTATAATTTTGGTTTAAAATCCCCTGCTTTTTAAAATTTCCCTTTGAAATAGTTGTTCATTATCTTTTACTTATTCTAAATTGTGCCACTTAAAAAATCTTTCAAATAAATTTATGGATCTGTTTTGTTGAGATAATAAAGGACTACATTTTCTAAACCATAGCTTTTGCAAAAGTCTTACTGTGCTCTCTGCTTTTAACATTTAATTTGCTTTCAACTTTGCAGAGGGTCCCTCAGAACACAAATCATAAATCTTAAGAGTTATCATCACAAAGAATTATTTTCCTTTACTCTTTTCTTTTTCCTTTTCTTTTTATTGTGACTATATGAGAAAATGGATGTTAGCTAAACCTATTACGGTAATCCTCTCACAATATATGTAAATCAAACCATCATTCTATACACCTTAAGCTTAAATACAGTGATGCATATCAATTATTTCTCAACAAAACTGGGGGAAAAAGAACAACAAATGAAAACAAAAATGTGAGGGGAAAATCAAATCACTGTTATTACTATTCTCATAAGTTTCATTCTGATTTAGACTTTTGATCTTGTTTTTAAGTATTAGTGATTATGTACTCTCTTTATTGTATACTAGTCATTAATAGGCCATATTGTTGGGTAACTACTAATTTTGTCAAGTGAGCACAGATACTTTATTTTAAAATAAATTGTGAAAAGGAACAGAGAAGAATAGTCATTCTCAATTTTTTTCTCTGATGTCTTGCAAGCAGAACTCATATATTTTTTTTTTCATTAAGTAAATACTTATTAAGTACCATATTGCATATGGCCTGGCTTCCTAGCACTGTGTTTTATAAGGTTGCTAATAAAAAAGCTCTAAAGAGTAGCCACAAAATTGTTCTAATTATTTATTAAGCATAATCAAGGGTTGTTTTTGTTAATTAGTTTTATTCAATCATACACATAATACATGGTCATGGTAAAAAATTGAAACAATAGAGAAGGATATAAGGTGAAATGCTAGTCTCCCTTGTTTCCTTCATGATATTACCATCCTTCTTTCCTGGAAACAAATGCTTACCAGTGTCTTGCATATTCTTCTAGAAATCTTCTGTGTATATTTAAGCATATCACACACTCACACCCCATTTCTATTATAAAAATGAAACCTTATCACAGTAGTCTCCTCTTATCCACATGGAATACATTCTAAGACCCCCCAAGTGGCTGCCTAACATCATGGATAGTACCAGTCCTATATATATACTATGTTTTTTTCCTACACATACATACTTATGATAAAGTTTAATTGATAAATTAGGCACAATAAGAGATTAACAATAACTAACAGTAAAATAGAACAATTGTAACAATATACTGTAATAAAAGTTATGGGAATGTAGTCTCTCTCAAATTATCTTACTGTGCTGTACTTCTCTTCTTGTGATGATGTGAGATGATAACAATGCCTAGGTGATGAGATGAAGTGAAATGAATGATGTAGGCACTGTGACATAGCATTAGGCTACTATAAAGGTTACTTGAACACAGCACTGCAATACTGTGACAGTCGATCTGATTACCTAGACAGTTTCCAAGTGACTATCAGGCAGGGTGCGTATATACTATGGATATGCTGGATAAAGGGATGATTCACATCCTGGGCAGATGGAGCAAGACAGCTTGAGATTTCATCATGCTACTCAGAATGGTGTGCAATTTAAAACCCATGAATTGTCTATTTCTGGAATTTTCCATTAATATTTTTGGACTGTGGTTGCACAGATAACTGAAACCTTAGTAAGCTTAACCATGGGTAAGGGGAGACTACCATATACATATTTTTCTGCATTTAATTTTGCTTTTTTACTTTCTAAATCAGTATATAGATGTTTACCTCACTCTTTTAAAATGTGCATACAGTAAGCTACTAAGTAAAGAGATGTTTAAGGCATTTAGATTTTATGTAGAAATTGCATCTCTGACAAATGTAGATAAGTACATATAAAACAAGGATAAGTTTTATATTAAATACTAAACCAGATATACTGTGGAAAACTTCACTTTTGTTTATTCACTTTAACAGAGATAGCCCTTTAGAATACATAGGGAGGAGGATTTTATTAAATAACTTGAAATTCTTTAGGGAGATTAATATTTATATGCATTATTCTTTGAGCAACATTTGTGATCCAGAATTTGTGCTAGATGCTTAATATATATGATATTATTTAATGCTCAGCAAACACATTAGAATCAAGAAAACTTGGGTTTTATTCTCTAAGTGGTTTAACAGCTATATAATTTTGGATATTGCTGCCTCTGTTTCCTAATCTTTAAAATGAGAATAATATTACTTACCTAAATGGGTTTATGTACTAATTAAATGACACACTATATGTAACTACCTAAAGGGTTGCCATGAAAATGAAATGAGTTAATATATGTGGAAGCACTAAGAAAAGATCTTAGTAAAGTGTAAGTTCCATACAAGTTTGCTAAATAATAGCAGACTATATATTTATAGCATAATACCCATAGATTATTCAACCAATCATGTGAGTCACACATTATGCTAGAACTTAGAGATATAATGAAATATTCTGGCCAATTGAAATTGAAGAGAGTATTGGGGGATTTCACATTATTCATATATTCCTGTATTGTTTCAGTTATGAACATTACTTAAAATGTGAATTTATACTTTACCAGTTATACATGCACATAGTTTTTAAAAAATAAAATACAAAAAGGCTTATTATATGCATCTATCTTCATCTGTCTCACCCTCTCTGTTCCCTAATTCTTCTCTTGAGGGGCAATAAATTCAATTATTGTAACTATTTCTACTGGTATAAACTGCCATATTTGTAAATAACAAATATTCATCAGATTCAGACATTATCTACTGACTATCGTAAAAGCATTTTGGTAGTTGGAGATTTATCTTTTTAGACTACAGTCTTTCCCCCTTTCCCAAGCCAATTTCCCTATGTTGCTATAACACAGTTTTTTTTGTTGTTGCTGCTTTAACTCAATAGTCAACATTTGCATCAAAGATCATGTAAATATTGTTCATTGTTTGACCATGGTTTGAACTCTAACTAACTATATTTACTTTTTCTTAAAACATTTCGTTTGTCTTGGAGTTAATAATCTCTTCCTCCCCTTCCTCCTCTTTGTTCTCCATTGTTTGATTAGCTTTTAAGTACCTGTTGTTCCATTTTTCTCCAGATACTTTGAAATATCTATAAAATATCTCAGAATTTCTCCAAATGTTCCAAAACATCATATAACCCATAAATTTCCATTTTTTAAAACTAGTGATCTTCCTCCTGGATGTTTTAGTTCCCCTTTTCTGACCCAGTTCAGTTGTTCCTATGCCTGCTTCATAAACTATTACTCAGGGTCCTTCTTTCACCATTCCCCAAGCTTGAATCTCCTATATCTTGAGCTACTTTTCTTCCTTAGTTTATTATTTTCTTTTCTGAAGTACATTCTCCAGTACCTTTCTCAATTAAAGTACATGATAGGCAAACTTTTGAGTCCTCTCATGTCTAAAAGGTTTATTCTATCTTCCACTTGATCAATAGGTTAATATAGAATGCAAGGTTCAAAATATTTGGTATCTGAAAGTCTTGTTACTGGCCATTCAGTATCTTTAGAGACAAATTCTTCAATTACCTCATTAAGTATCTCTATACTTGGCTGCCTATATTCTGGGAGCAAGGTAGAGGATGAGGCCACAAGTTTAATTTAACTTTTACTTAATTCTCCTTTATGTCTGTGTCTCATTCAACTTTTCTTCTCATGGTGCCACCAAATTGAGAGACTCTCAGCTTTAATTTCTCTCAGAAACTGGGGGTCACCTGCCTGAGAAGTTAGGAGAGGAACTAATTTCTGATATTATCGACACAGCTTACTTCCATTTTCTGCATTACCTAAGTGTTGAGGTGGTCAGGGGTCCTTCAGGGTGAATTGGTCTTTTCTCATCAGTGTCCTTCTCTATTGGCACTTATCTTCTACCTTCCTCTGCCCTTGTAAGTGAACTATCATGCCCATCTTGAAAAAATTAAATCTCTCCTCTGTTGTCCTCTTTCATATTTTTTCTTTAATCTTTGTGGGTTTATACCTTATGGTTCATGGTAGGTAGAATAATAACCCCCAAAGATATTCACATTCAAATTTCTGGAACATGTGTAAATATGTCATCTTCCATGTTAAAAGTAATTTTGCAGATGTGATTAAGGACCTTGAGATTCAGAGATTACCCTGGATTATTAGGTAAGCCCAATATAACCACAGCGACCCTTATAAAAAGGAGTCCGAAGGATCACAATTATTAGTAAGAGATGAGAGGATGGAAGAAATAACAGTGCCGACACTTTGATTTTAGAGTTCAGACCTCTAGAACTATAAGATAATAAACTTGTATCATTTCAAGCCACAAAGTTTGTGATAATTTGTTACAGCAGCAAAAGGAAATTAGTAAAGATTTTAATATAATTTAATGGGATTTTGTGAGATATTAGAGAAAAGAAGCATGTGTGTTAATTTCCCATGTTTTAACTAGAAGTAGATTGTTATTATTAGAAAATATATTAAAAATATTTCCCTTTTGATAAAACCCCACCTGTCCTTTATAATCAAGCTAGTGTCTCACTGCTTCCATGAAAACCTTTTTGTACTTCTTTAGTATTCAGTGGCTTATATTTTTTCAACCTGTGTTGTTTTTACTGTTTTTACTGCTTAATTTTTATACTTAACCATAGATGGTATTAGCTTAATATCTAAAGACATCATATATTAGTTCTCCAACCATTTGTCAACATATTTAAATATATTAAATATATTGAGTATCTCCTAGTGCCGGGCACCATGCTGAGTGTTGAGATGTAAGATTCAAAGGGAAATGCGGAAAAAAAAAAAAAAAGATCCTTCCCTGGAAATCACACATAATGTCCACTATTCTAATTTCTTATTAACTTGTCTCTGCCACTAGATTGTACGTTCCCTGAAGGCAGGATATTTTATATTCCTCTGATATGCTTGACATGATATTAGAATCTTAGTAAAATTTTAATCATGAAAAAAAGAGACAGGAAGGAAAAAGGAAAGGAAAAAAATATAGTAACCTCTTCTAGGATAGGATGAAACTATTTCTTTTTCCAACAATCAGAATGACATCTATGTAATATCTGGCTAGGATATTCTATTAATATAGTTTATTCTTCTTATTGGACAATTCTATAATCACAAAATTAGTCTAAAGTTCATCGTATAGGTTAAATTAGAATGAGTCTCCTTGATTTTTGATCTATGTGTTATAATTAAAATTAAAACATCTGCAACCATTTTTTATTGAAAGTAATTTAGAATTTTTGATTAGGTCTTTTATAAAGGTGATGTGTTTAAAGTCAAATTGCCTAAAATACATTTTATGTTTCCTTCCCTGACCTTTAAGAAATTTCGTTTGGCAATTAATGTCTATAATTAATAGAGTTAGTGATTTTAGCTCTTGTGCAGCAGAATTGCTAAGATGCCTCATATATATCTAATACAGAAAAAAAAAACATGTTTTAATTTTCAGTACATGTCTTTGGTTCCTATGGAAACGGTTCAGTAAAAGAAGTTTGAAATGTTACATATTATTTAATATCTTATATTCATATAAATATTGCCAGAAGATATGTCATACCTATTCAAGTGTACAGTGTCATAGGAGTTAAACAAAGGAATATATTAAATTGAAATTTATTGTGGCCCATTGCTGTTGACACTGCTGGCCTGGAAGGAACTTCAAAAGGAATCTCAAGGACTATCTTAAAAAAATAATCAATACTTTCAGTAGGAAGTGTACTGATTTTATAAGTGAAGATTCTTATAATTGCATTATACTCTTCTATTTTACAGAACAAGACAGAACTTGAATTTAGCTCAGGTTTAAGGGGGATATCAATTTAAAACTGGCTTACATTTATTCACTTAGATTTATTTGGGTACCAGTAAAACTGGATGGATGCTGAATAAAAGAGATTATTAGCTTCACATTATAGTGTAAAGTTTCAAAATGTGAACCATTTCGATAAATATAGTTTTTCACTTTCAACCAATTTCATATACTATTGATCATATACAACCTCGACTATTAAGCCTTATCATCTAGATGTTTCAGATCACTAAGAATTCCCACTTTGTAACTCTGCAAGTCTTATAGATTAGAAGAACACTCACTGCTGGAGGGAACTTTGTAAGATACGCAAACATTTCTTTCATTTTTGGATTTTTTAAAAAAATCTCAACATTAAAAGAATTTGATGAACACCAAGAACTTATATATCACACTCTTCTGTGACATGGTTACATTGAGCTTCACATGAAATTTCTAGTTATGGCTGCTACACATCAGCCTGACAATTCCCTAATGCATTAATCTCTGTGGAATCTTTCCTGGACTGCTTAGTCTCAGATTGTGAAAGGCTAAATTAGGGACCACACCCACTCACGTTCCAGTAGTACCTTAAACTCTAATATTTGCTTTCTTGGATGTCGGTCTTGTTAGACTGTGAACTCCATGAGGCCAGGGGCCACATCTTATGGGTTTTTAATTCACCTTGCCTAGCCTATCTGAGATGGAGCTCAATAAATTAATAATAAATAAATTCAGTCTGTTTCACTAAGAGAAACATACTCTTGTATTTAACAATGTATTTATTGGGTAATTATTCTAAATAACTCGATAAATAATTTTTGCATATATTTGAATATATGGTGCATGCCAAATTCCCAACCAACTAGCCTCTTGCCACACACACAAAAGTGCCTAAATGAGTTTTCTATGAGAATGATGGAGGACTGACTTTTAAATAGCTCAGAGGTTAAGAAATACTGGTAGAGTATCACAGAAACAGCCATGTGACCACATTGTCTAAGAAAAAGATAATTCCAAAATGTATTCTTAAGTGAATACTGCCGTCTTTTCCAGTACAAAACTCTGTGATTTACAAGCGAATCGGCTACACTGACAACATCTGATGGTACCCAAGACCCTTACTGCTTTGTGACTCACTGCTTGACCTTGTCATTAAACTTCTTTTTGTGCCTGTCAGGGCAGCTGTAAAACTGCTGAAAGCAGTCTCCCCTAGAAAAGCCTTCTTTAACTGAGCTGTTCTAAAAGATACATATCTTTAAAATGAAAGTAATTGTAAAGAAAGCAATACGGCCTGTCTCAGTAGCACAAAATTGCCCAAATGCATATTGAAATCTTTGACATAAAGAATTTTTAAAACATTCTCAAATTCTCTGTCTGCCTATCCCATCTTGTTAGGAAGGGATTAATTCCCTTTGTAACATCAAACACCGTGGAGACCAATTAAAGAAGCAAGCTGCTACAATTGCTAGCAACTCAAAGTCATTCCCCAAAGCCACCATGTTGAGGCAAGAAGCTCTACCTTCTATCAGTGCTAGAGTTTCTTCTCCTGCAGCAATGGCCAAGGATGAAAGGGATACAGTGACATGGACTCATGAAATATTTAGTTTATTGACATTGACTATGATAAAGTCAGTTATACACAGTCTGTAAGATCTAACATATGGCTCTTGTATGCAGGTTCAGTACAGTTGCTTTTATATATTACTTAAATCTATCTCTATATGATCTTATACTCTATCTGTTGAAGAAGATGCCTACAAAATTCCTTCTCAGTCTTTCCCTGATGGTGGAGCTGACTGGATCATATTTTACTTCAATTACTGATCAACTGTTTGATTACTGTTTACTTCATTTGAAAAAGCTTTTTTATTTTTTTCATTATAACAATGGCAGGAAATAGCCAGTTCAACTAGGAGTACGGTCCATGCAATTCAGTCTCAGTTATAACTTCTGTTTAATTTGGTCAAACCTGACTATGTTCTTGGCTCACCTCATTCCTGTGGTTATAAGAATGCAAATACTCTGCTATCTCTTCTTCTTTTTCTGTCTGCTGTTCTCCAGTATCTTACCTATACATATTCCTTATTTCACTGATCTAACACATTCTACTTCTGCTAACTAAAGTGATGTATTTCCCTTCTCCTATGCTAGAGATTTCTGTACTGCCTAAAAACCTGTCTAGCAGACTAACAACCATTAAATCAATTCTGTGGTCTGGTGAGATTCACTCAACCAGGCACTATAAGGGGAGTATTAAATACTGTTTCTAAATTAACCAAACTTTACAAAGCATCATATAATATTTTATACATCTCCCACTTCTGCAGACCAGACAGTTGAAACTGCCTTATTCTAGAGAATATTAAGAGCTTCACTGTATTTCTCTCTTACATTATACTATAGACAATTTTTTGATAACTTTATAAATGTTTTTGATAAAATTAATTGTCTCAACTCTCACTGTTTAAAATTTTAGTTCATTTGGCATGATAAAATATCTTTTATCTGAACATTATCATGGTATCTCACACTATTTGCACATATTTTGGAGGTAATATTATTCACATGTAGAGGTTGATTTTTTAGGTCATTATTTTTTAGAAACCAAGGTTGGTTCTATCTATCAATGTTATGCATGTTGAAAAGAAATTGTACACTTGAATGGCACAGGCTTTTATTTCTTCTGGAAAAAATGTCTTTTTAAATTTTAAAATGTTCTTTTTGATGTAGACTAAAATTGAGAAGTAAATTACACATAAAAAATACTAAATGAGGGAAAATGTGCCATTAGATGATTCCAGGAACACTTAAACTCCAAAAATATTTGAGTCTCTAAAGTACAAAAGTGAAAGTTTGATTAGCACAAGGTATACCTTAACACCAAATGCATTTGCTTTTAAAGGGTAAGTCATTTTTATATCAAGTGGTTAATATAGCCAACAAAATCAACTCTATCCACTAATGAATATTTAGTAAAAAATAAAAGCCCAGAATTATATTTGACATTCACTTCAAAGTTTCTATACCTTATAAAGCATTTGAACAAAAAAATCTACAGATATAATTCAAAGTATTATTTGACCAAAGTATTTGAATTAAAATAGAATATTTTAACCATTAAAATATAATATTTTGGTATAATTAAATGGTTTCGTATTGCTAGAGTCAGGGAGCATGTTTTGTTTATATTAGTATTGCCTAAATCACTTAGCACAGCTCGATACATTTTGGTTCAATGAAGTAATTCTCTTCCTTCTCCTGTTTTCCTTTGTTTGTTTGAAATTCAGTGGTCATCCCAAATGAGAAAAAAATATAATGGCTTGGCAAACTCATTAAAAATTCGCCTTTCTTCTGAATGCTTTGCTGAATTAATTAATCCCTCTATTAATCAAACATACACTGAGTGGAAACTGTGTTATTATATGCCAAGCACTATTCAAGAACTGACATAGAGGTGAATAAAGCATAAGACTTCTCAAAATACAAGCTACTGGGGCAGGCACATAATCAGAACATTAAAATATAACCAACAAAAAGAATTCATGCATAGTCAATGTGATGCATTTTCATCAACTTGGGTACAAATCAATCAAATTTCTTTTTTTTTCTGAGTATCTATCATCTAATGTTAGCAGAATTCCATGGTTTCTCCTTTGATCCATGTTCATTCCTTTTACTCCCATTTTAATAGTCAATAACCTAAAGATCATGTTTGCTTCCAAATATCAGGGAAAGAGAGAACTGAGAAAAGACATTTTAAGTCTGCCAAGGTTTTCACTCCCATTGTTGTCACATGGACCTGGATTTCTGTAAAATGTTTAGATTTAAAATCTTAGTTTTGTTAATTCATACTTACATATTCAGCTATAAGTACAGAAGCATTAGCCTAGAGATTCATTTTATTTTATTTTATTTTATTTTATTTTATTTTATTTTATTTATCATTAGTTTCAATTATACAGTACATTGATTAGCCACTTATACAGTTTATAAAATGATCCCCCTAATTACTCTTTCTCTCCTCTGGCTCCCCACCGAGCCATTATATTACTGCTGACTGCATTCCCTATGCCGTGCTCCCTATCCCTATGATTATCTATCAACTACTAATTTGTACTTGTTTAACCCTTCACCCCTTTCTCCCAACCCCCAACCCCCTCCCCTCTGGTTTTCACCAGATTGTCCTCTATATTTATGAATCTGTTTTTGATTCATTTGTTCTTTTCGTTCCTTAGATTCTGCATATAAATGAAATCATATGGTATTTATCTTTCTCTATCTGACTTATTTCACTCAGCATAATAACCTCTAGGTCCATCCATGTCATTGCAAATGGTAGGATTTCATTTTTTAATGGTTGAGTAATTTCCATTGTATATATAAACCATAACTTCTTTATACAGTCATCTGTCGATGGGCATTTAGATTGCTTCCATAGCTTGGCTGTCATAAAATTGTGCTGCCATGAACAAGTGGTGCATAGATCTTTATGAATTATTATTTTGGTTTTTCTTGGATAAATACACAAAGTGCAATTGCTGGGTCAAAAGGTATATTTATTTTTAATTATTTGAGAAACCTCTAGACTGTTTTCCATACTGGCTGTAAGAAGTTGCAATCCCATCAACAGTGTATGAGACTTCCCTTTTCTCCATTTTCTTGCTAACACTCATTGTTCTTTGATTTATTGATGACAGCCATTCTTAAAGATATGAGGTGATATATCATTATGGTTTTCTATGCCCCATCCTGCCCCATAGTTCTTATGTCAGCCCTGGTCATCAGCCTAGACAACTTCTAAATTCATGGTAAGGTCTAATTTAGAACTCTTGACAACCCTTCTTTCCAACAAATCTCAGTAAATATCAATCCAGTCAGAGAGTTCATATAATATTGAATCTCAAAAAGTAAGGAATAAGACTTATAGCACTTTTATCTTAGGTGTCTACTTAATATTTATGCAAATTGATTAAGCTCTTTATTAGATTATTTTTTATTTTTCAAAGAATATGAGGATATTGAGAGGGGATACTATTTCATAACATACATAGCATACCTCTCCCTTAAAGCATCAGCTAGCTATAAACCTTCAATTTCTATAACAACAGTAGAATCTCAAGGCCCCCCCCCAACCTTGAAAAACCCTATGTACAGGTGACTGGTCACCACCTCTAGATAGAGGATTGTGTCTTATTTATATTTAGTATTTCTTTTTATTTTGATTCCTGGCACATGAGAACATACTCTAATATGTACACAAAGTACTCTGGAAATATTAGGGAAGCCCCTAATGAGACCTAGAGTAATACACTAGTTCATTCAACAAATATGTATTGAGTGCCCACTGCTTTTGAAGTACTGGAGATACAGCAGTGAATATGAGGCCCTAGTTCTCATGGAACACATATTGTAGCAATAGGAGACATACACAAAATTATAAACAAATGTATATGTAATATGGCATATGATGATGTGTTTGGAAAACAAAAGTTAGGGTAAGGGAACTTTTCTCTAAAAATGCCATATGCAAATGAAAATTAGAAAAAAAAATTATTTTATTTTAGATGGCATGCAGAAGACAATTTTCTTATTAATAATTATTAAAGCACCAACAATCTAAAAGAAAAATGATCAAAGGACATGAACAGGCAGTTTTCAGAAAAAGAAATACAAATAGAGAATAAACACATAAAGAGATGCTTAATGCCAGTCATAATTAGGGTTACCAGATTTAGCAAATAAAAATAGAGGATGCCCAATTAAATTTGAATTTCAAATAAATAGTGTATGCTTCTTCACTCTAAGTACATCCCAGATATTACAAGGACCATACTTACACTAAAATTATTTGTCGTTAACGGAAATTCAAATTTAACTGGTCAACTCTACTCATAATGGAGTAAGTATAAATTAAGAAAATGATGTGATTTCATTTTAATAGCATCTGACAATAACTAAAAATGATTGTACCATGTATCTTTAACCTTGTCTGAATTCTGAATCAAATTAGACCTAGTCTCCCAAGGATCATGGCCTAGAAGTAGTTTTGGTGCCCTAAACCTGAGTTACAGTATAACATGGGTGGGCACCTAGGCACTATTTTTTCCCACAAAAACATGGTGTTATTGTTTGCTCTGTGAAAACCAGGCCCTGATTTGGTATTCTTCAGGTACTCCATTCATTTGGAGCCTGAAGCCATATTCTTAACCCCAGACTGGGTACTTGATTTCTGGAAGCTCTTATCTAATCTTGTCAGCTCTCTCATCTTTGTAGCTGCATTCTTTTCACTATGCCACAAAACTGCTTTCTGGGTTTTGCTCTACTTGAGGCAATATGCCCCAGAACCAGAAAAGCTCAAGTTTTTATTGCCTTACAACCAAGCATTGTTATCAAGTGAACATGGTCTTGGTTTTAAGTAAGATGGTGAACTGCAACTTTATGCCCATTGATTAGTAACTCCCCATTTCAGTTAAACAAGATAAATAAGCTCTAGAGATATGCTATGCAATGTTAGACCTATAGTCAGTAAAGTATTGTACACTTAAACAGTATGAAGAGTGTAGATCTCATATTAAGTGTTCTTACCAGAATAAAATAAAAATTTAAAAATAATAAAGTGAGCTGCTAAGCGTTGCAGCCACTCAGAGATTTTACATGTCATCCTTAGCTGAAGAAGGACTTTCATAGGCAAGTCACATAGGACAGGAAACAGCCAGAACAACTATAAGAACAAAGGCAAAAGTATGACCATAACTCTACAACTTACTGGGAAAACCATTATTGCCGGTAGTAGTAGTAGTAGTAGTAGTAGTAGTAGTAGTAGTAGTAGTAAAACCTTGCCAAGTTGGGAAGGTAAAACATGCTTTATACTGGAAAACCCAATAGAGAATAAGCTACAGGAGCTTCTGTTTATTCAGCATTGAAAGAAGACATGGGAAACAGGAAATCTGTGTTCTCTGAGTTCTTGCTATGTAAGGCAATCAATCTGCATATCATTTTTCATTCAAATATAATAGCTTGATTGTTATATACTCAGAAGTTCTGTTAGCAGAGCCTCTCTGACTGTGCAAAATAACTTGAGAGATAAATGGTAGGGAGGTACAGGATGTGTCCAGAGCCCTATTATCCAAAGCAACTGAAATCAAAAGAACTAGTAATTTACAAAATAATCCCAGGCCTATGCAAATATTAAGAGAAGTTATCACAAAATGAAAAAGTAGATGTGATGAAGATGAAAAAGTAATAAGAGCTTTAGTAAATAAAGAACCTAAAAATCAATATTGACAGTTGAATAGTTCTGTGATGTTACTGTTTGCTACTTTAGATCCATTCTTTGCCCTTTTCTGCTTTGCTTGGTATTCTGGGGTGCTAACCTCTGAGAACCATATCATTGAGATAGCCTTGAAAGGTAGCTTCCACTTGAGTTCAATCAATGGGACACACTGGTAGAAGAGCCAAGTGCAGGAGAAAAATAAATCCTCACTCTCAATCTACCTTGGAGTGGCTGGGTCTATCAAAGTATTCCTTCAACAACTGCATTTGGAAAATCACCACATGCTTTAGGCCAAGACATATGGAGAACAACATGAGGAACAACACAGATTGATAAGACATTGTACTTGACTCTTCAGATTCTGCCTGCCTGAAAGTCACACAACTTTTTGCCCTTGGTAGAGAGGACATTTCATGAAAAAACCATACCTGGGAGAGTTTCTCATTTTTCAAAATCTCATTTGGTAACTTTTCAGTTCTAAGACTTTAGGCATCCAGTTTCTAACATGTTTAGAATGGATTTATGGAGTTTTATACGTTTGTTAAGTTTTTACATAGAGCATTATTTTTATACTTTTTATTTTTATCCAAACTTTTTATATTTTCTTTTTATTTTTGTCCAAAACCTTTTTTTCTATTTATTAGAAGTTATTTATTTCTAAAGATGGAGCATCCTTGGTCCAGATCCCTCTTCCCCTTAAACAAAAAAGATAAGGACTTCCTTGGTCTGAGCATGATAGACAAGTCCTCAAATGAACAAGGACAGACCCCATATCACCAGTACAGCACCCAAGTCTCCCTCGTGAAATTAGTTAGTTTTACCAGAGATGTGAGTGGAGAGGGCTGATGTAGATTAGGAAAGGCTGGTGATTATTAATTAATATCTTATATTCCATCTACTTCTAAAATTAACTAACATATGTAAAACATGGATAAAAATGATTTAAAAACATTAAAGAAAGGGGAAACAAGTGTACAAGGATTGAGAAAACTACTGTATTACATTCAGTTCTGCACCCTTTGAGAGTTATAAGTGGAAAGAAAGCAATAAAGCTCTCACCACCTGATTATTGAAAAGCAGAGAAGTTTTTCATGAAAAAGGAAACATGCATTCTACTTCTTACCTGCTAAATGATCTGGAACTAGTCACCTGACAATCTGAGCTTAATATTTCCATCAGGAGAATAAATCACAATAAAGGCCCAATGTCTATAGACTATAAAGGGTTGTTGCAAGGAACACAAGATCAAATGTAGAACAAGTACCTTGTGAATTGTAAAATCCTGTATAAAGTGGGAATCGCTGATATAACCACTGAACTGTGGGTAGAAGACACGAAGTATTCCTCGACATTCATTTCTAAGAGAAAATTATACTGCATGAGTATTTTTCTAAAGGACACTAAGTATTTTAACAGCAATTTCGAAGAAGCTATAGAATTCTTTTCAACTATGTTGATCAACATATAAGCATAGTGCTTAAATAACAGATGTTTGATAAAGATTTGAAAAATGTGCAAATGCATAAATGAATGTATTAATTAACTGTGTATGTATATATGCATGTATATTTCCATATGTATATTCATATTTGCATATGTAAGTATATACACATATATATGAATAAATGGTTATATGTTGTGAGTGGCAGCATTTAAGCTTATTTGGATATTCTTCAATCAGCAAGATGCATTGAAATTATTTTAGTTCTTTAGGCAAGGAAGTCCTGTGATACTTTCAAAGTTTTTTCTGGTTGTGACTTATCCCTTCTAGAACATGTATTTATGTAGAAGAGGAAATGTAGTGGGGGTTTTTGAATGTATGTCAATAAAGTTTGATGCTGAAATTAGCCCTAACTCTGTATATGACTACTATCACAATGTTATATTTCTATTAAGATAAAAATTTATACATCTTTCTAGAATGATATTTTTTCTTTGTAACAGCCTCAATACTGTTGTTATAAATTAATAATTTGTAACTCTTTAGAGTGTCTGTAATATTGCCCTAGGTTTTTTGGAAGAGGACACAGAAATTAATTAGAGGAGCCATATCCCTGTCTTTGCAACCTACAGTTTTTTTAGACAACATCAATATAGACTCACTAAGAATAAAATAAACAAAATTAAACAAGATATGGACACACCGATTTCATTTCTTAGTGTCTAAAATACTCAATAATAGTAATTAGGTTTTAAAGAAAGAACACCATTTCAGGCCATAGTGGAATTCTCATGGGAAATAGCTGATGAAAATATGTTCTGAGATGCTTACCTTAAGACTGTTGTTTTATCTTCTCTTCAAAAATATTTCTTGAGTGCCTACTATGTTGTCAGGTATTGTTCCCAGCACTGGGAGTACAATAGTGGAAAAAGAAAAGACAAAGATTTTGCTTACATAGAAACTTATAGAAGTGGAAACTGAAAATAAATAAACAAATAAATGAAAAAAGATAGCTTAAGATAGAGGTGTAACAAAGAAAACACTCCTGAAGATGAGTTAGTATTGGGGAGTGAGTGATAGCTCAAATGTGAACAAAAGCATGAAACCTGAAGACTCACCAAAATAATTTGGAAATACATTCCAACAAAGAAGGTCACTGATTAGAATAAACATACTAATATTCTACCTTGTTGGAAAAATGAAAATTTAAATGAGGCATTATTTTATACTTATTAGCTGAATAAAAAAATTCGCCTTTGTTCACTGTTGGCAAGAATTCAGTAAAGCTGGGAATCCCCACCAAGTTATTAGCAGAGATTTTGTAGGCCAGGAGAATGTGATGATATATTAAAGATGCTAAAAGAAAAAAAACCTGCCAACCAATAATACTTTACTTCACTAAGTTATCCAGAAATGAAGTCGAAAAAAACTTTCCCAAATAAAATACAAGCTGAAGGAGTTCCTCACTACTAAACCTGCCTTACAAGAAATGCTGAAAGTTCTTCAAGCTGAAGTGAAAGTATGCTAATTAGTAACATGAAAACATAAAAATATATAACACATTTAAAGATAAGTATATAGTCAAATTCAGAATACTCTAATACTGTGATATGATGGTGCGTTAACCACTTAACACTAATACAAAGGTTAAAGGACAAGCATTAAAAGTAACTATAGCTAAAATAATTTGTTAATTTATAACATAAAAGATGTGATTTTGACATCAACAAAATAAAAGGGTGGAAGAAAAAAGGAGAAAGTAAAAGGTAAATTTTTATATGCAAAGTTCAGTTCCTATCAACTTAATATAGACTATTATATATATATTTTATGTAAGCCTTGTGGTAACCACAAAGCAAAAGATTACAGTAGGTATACAAAAGAGAAAGAGAAGGTAGTAAAAGCACACCACTAAGGAAAGTAATAAATTCACAAAGGAAGGCAACAAGAAAGGAAAAATGAATAAGGAAACTACAAAACTGTCAGGAAACAATAAGATGGAATTAGTAAGTCTTTACTTATCAGTAATTACTTTAAATATAAATGAATTAAGTTCTTCAATTAAATGGCATAAAGTGGCTGGATGGATTAGAAAAAATAAGACCAGCTATATGATGCCTAAAAGAGAGTGACTTCAGACAGAGGCTCAAATTGAAGAATGTTAAAATATATTCCATGTAAGTAGAAACCAAAAGAGAGCAGGGGTAGCTATATTTATATCAGACAAAATAGACTTTAACTCAAAAGTTGTAACAAGAGACAAAGAAGGTCATTATATTGATGGAAAAAGGTCAATTCATCTAGAGGATATAACAATCATAAATATATATGTATCCAACATCGAAGCACCAAAATATATTAAGCAAATACTAACAGCAATGAAGGGAGAAATAGATAATCCAATAGTAGTAGGGGACTTAGTAGCCTACTTTTCACAGTGAATAGATCATCCAGATATAAAATCAATAAGGAAATGCTGGACTTGAGCTACACTCTATTTCAAATAAGACTAACAGATATAGATGATAGACTGATGATAGATAGATATAGATAGATGTTACATAGATAAACATTCCATGCAATAGTGGCAGAATACATATTCTATTCAAGCACAAGAGGAATATTTTCCAGTAGAGATCATATATTATGTCACAAAACAAGTCTTAGCAAATATATGAAAGTAAATCATACCAAGTATCTTTTCCTAACATAATGGTGTGAAATGAGAAGTCAATAATAGGAAAAAAGCCTGAAAATTTTATAAATATGTGGATATTAAACAACATAATTCTGAAAAACCAATGGGTCAAACAAGAAATCAAAACGGAAAAAGTCTTGATACTAATGAAAATGAGAACACAACATATAAAAATCTATGAGATGTGAAGGCAGTTCTAAGAGAGATATTTATAGCAATAAACACCTACATTAAGAAAAAAGAAGGACTTCAAATAACCTAACTTGATACCTCAAGGAGCTAGAAAAAGATAAACTAAGGTGAGACTACGCAGAAGGAAGGAAGATCAGAGCAGAAATAAATGAAATGGAAACCAGAAACACAATAGAAAAAGTTCAATGAAATCCTGCTATTTGTTACAACATGGATATAGCTTACAGGAAAAAGCAAACAACAACAACAACAACAACAACAACAACAAAAAAACCTAAGTGTCTGTCAAGGTAAGTGGATAAAGAAAATATGATATATGATAGAATATATAATATATAATGAAATATCATTTAGCCATGAGAAAAGAAATTCTGCCATTTGCAGCAACATGGATGAACCTTGATAACATTATGCTAAGTGAGATAAGTCAGACAGAGAGACAAATGCTGTAGGGTCTTACCTGTATGTGGTATCTAAAAAACCAAACTCAGAAACGGTAAAGAAGTAGTTGCCAGGGGTTGGGGTTAAGGGTAATTGAAGATGTCTGTCAAAGGGTAAGATACATATGTTCTAGAGATCTAATATTCATCATGGTGACTACTGTTAACAATATTATATATTTGAAAGTTGCTAAGGGAATAAATCTTAAATGTTCTTATCACACACACACTCACACACAAACACACATACACACCTACATACACCCACAAGGTAATTATGTGAGGTGATGAAGTTGTTAACTAATCCTATCATGGTAATTATTTAGCACTAAATATACGTATCAAATCATCTTATTGTACACTTTAAACTTACATGATATATGTCAATTATATCTCAATAAAGCTGGAACAAAAAAGAGAAGTCGGTGTTGGTAGTATACTTTTATGTTGGTGGTATAAATTAGTATACTTTTTTGGAATGTAAGTTAGCAATATTAATTAAGCAATAAAATACGCATGCCCTTTGACCCAGTAATTCTGTTACTAGAAATGTAAACTAAGTGAATGATCCAAAATAAAAAAGAAAATATTCTAAGTCCAACTATGTGAATTACTGCATCATTTGTAACAGGAAAAAAGTAGATCTAATTGACATGTCCAATGGGAGAAAAATGGGTAAGTAAATTATAGTGTATCTATACTGAATATTATGCAGTTATTAAATATGATGATTAATAAAATTTTTGGCACAAAGTCTCATAATGTAGAAAGTTTTACATATGAATGTACTCACTGACATTTTAATGACATTTAATGAGTTCCAATTTCAGCACATGAAAAATATCTTCTCCTCCCTACCCCCCCCCCATTTTAACCATCCTTAAGCAAAATTTATTCCCCCTCTGTTTTTTATAATGACTAATGTTACTACTATCTACTCAGGCACCTAAGCTAGAGACCTGAAAATTATTTTCAACTCCTCTGTCCTTGTCATCCCCATAGTCAATCAATCAGCTCCACTTTCTGACATGCATTTTTTTCTTTGTGTCTACTTCATTGTCTCTCAACAGGGCTTTAGCCTGTTGTTTTGTTTGGTTCTCAATCTAGGTTTTCTCTCTCCAAATTTTGAAAACCCTCGCTGCCAATCCTTGTCCCAAAATATAAATTTGATTATGTTATTCTCTGGTTCAAAATTCTTCAGTGACTTCCATCCCCTATAATAGATATTCATAGTACATAATTCTAATCTCTGCACAATTTGGCCCAAATGTAAGAGCATGCTGGAGCTGGCCCACACCAACTTGCAGGAGCCCATTATGAGCATCTTCTGTCAATTCTGTGTTCACTAAAATATGTTGGAAGCTTGAAACTGGCCATGGTGACAATATTTATACCACATAAATTTGCAAATCAAAAAATATCAGGGATTTCTGTAGAGCTGAGTGTTAATTTATCAGCACACTGTTGCCCCAATCTATTTTCTCAGGTTTAGTTTTCATTCTGCTTCCCCAGTGAAACTTCCTCTTTGGTCATTCCACTCTCTATTCCATTACCTAACTCTCCAAATTCTTGGCCTTTGTTCAATCTGTTCATTTTGTCAGGAACATTCTCTTCCTGCCCCTGGTTCTTACCTGTCTATGAAAATCCTACTTATCCTTAAGACCCAACTCAAATCTTCCTCTTATAAATATTATAAGATACCCTTCCACAACCATCAGCCTGAAGTATATTTCTCTCCCTAGACACCAGAGCCCTTGTTCCTCTGACAAAAACAGGTAGAACTGTTTGTTTTATTTGGTGCTTCATTGTGCACGTATCTGCTTTTATTACAAGTGTGTGACTATTTGGACAGCTCAGAGAGTTTTGTATTCATCTTGCTTTTTGCTCCACAGAACTCAACAGAATGCTTTGTGACATAGAAAGTGATTAATAATAATAATAATAATAATAATAATAATAAAATAAATGGTCTGAAAAAAGCATGGCTTATGATCTTATCATGATGCAAACATTTGAAAATCTTCCAAATGATAAAGAAAAGATGATATAATGATTGAAAACAAAGCAAATATTCCTATCTTAAAACATTATACTGATCATTTTCTTATGGATTCAAGTATTTTTTCCAATCTCCTCGATGCAATGAGTTATTAAATATTTTTAGTGACCTTGCTAAAGAATTATTTACATCAAAATATTTTTCATAAGCAATTTGGCATTTATCCAGGCTTATATAGTTCATTTATGCCCCCCTTCCATTTTAGTTATTATTGACATCTGCATGATATTTAAACAATTTAGACTTATCATTATTCATTTTTCTACTCATTATCTTTGTCAGTTGGTCAATCAGCAGACTTCTCCTTTATCATAGTGACAGCTTCAGAAGTACAGAAAATTGATTTATAAATGGGTTACCAATGCATTGGCCTTTGGACTCAAGTACTTTATCCACTTGGAAGTATGCACTGTGCAGTTTTTAATGGAAAATAATTTTAATTACATTTTTCTCATTGCAAAATCAATAGGTTCTCATTAACTAAAAAGCAAAGATGCAGATAGCAAAAGGAAGCAAAAGAAATGACCTACTATTCCATCCACCTAGAGGTTAATACAACTGTCATATATCCTTTCCCTTTATACGCATTTATTCACTCATTCATTTGTCATTAATTTCATCATCTATCAAATATTTATGTGCCAAGAACATTTATTGGTCTTGGAGACAGACAAATGAACAAAACAGACAAATCACCTGCACTGTTGAAAACTAAAGTCTGGAGATTAATACATACAATAAATAAATTATGCATATGTTTACAAACATTAGATAATTTCTAAAAGATAAGAAGACTAATGGGAGTAAAGGACGAGGAAATAGGTTGATGAGTGTTATATAACGTGGTCAAAGAATGCCTGTCTGTGAGGGTGACATCTAAGCAGAGATCTGAATAAGGAGAAAGAGAAGGCCATGTGGATATCTGAGGGGAAGGGTACTGTAAGCAGAGAGAAGATCATGTAAATGCAAAGAGGTAAAAACGAATTTGTTACTTTTAAGGAGAAATAAAGTCAAATGTGTTTGAATCATAGTGATTGAAGGAGTGACCAATTAGAAATGAAGTCTGGAATACACTTGGCACCAGAATTTGTAGTGCCCCATCTGCCATTTTAAGGACTTTTGGATTTTAAGTATTAATGGGAAGACATTACAGAGTTTTAAATGGGCATGGGACATAATCTGATATATATTTTAAAGGGATCAGTTTGGTTGCTGTGTAGTCTGAAGAGAAACGAACTTGAAAGCAGGGTGATGAGCTGTCTCTGGACACTTTTTCAGACTAGAGCTGACAGAATTTGATAACTGATTGGGCGTGGAGTATGAGACATGAAAGGGATGTCAAATATAAATCCTAGTATTTTGTTCAGAGCAATTGGTAAAATAAAGTTGCTATTAGAGGAAGAGCACATTTGAGTGAGAAAATCCTAAATTTGAATTTTGGACATGTTAAGTTTATCATGCTTATTAGACATTCAAATGAAAATGTTATCTAGATAGTTGGATACAGAGGCACAGATTCGAGTACACTTGTACTAGCTAAAAATAAAAATTTGAGAATCATCAGTGAAAGGGTAGGATATAAATTCATAGGACTGGGTGACCTCACCTAGGGAGGGAGTATAACTACAGATGAGAATTTGTCCTGAGATGAACCTTGGGACACTCCAATATTTAGAGATCTAAAAGAAATGAGAAGAAATTAAAAAAAAAAAAGACTGAGGGAATGGTGACGAAGTAAGAAAAAACAAGTGGATTTGCTGTCCTATAAGCCAGTGAAGAAAATATTTTAACAAAGAAGTAATCAACTCTATCAAAAGGATTTAGATTGGCAATTGGATTTGGCAGTTATGGAACTCACTGGTCAAAATGTCAAGATCATTTTAGAGTTAGTTTAGATTTTTGCCATAATATATTTAAACGTGATGTGATTAGATATAGTGGGTAGATATGTGAGAGTTGTGCAATTCTGTCAATTACTTTAGTAGGTTTGGACAAGTCCATGTGGCATGCTCTAGACATGTTTAAAAACAGAAATGACCTCATTTCATTTAGTAAATCTTGGCATCTACTATGTGCCATATACTCTTCTGGGTGCTAGAGGTGGACAGATGCAGGTAAAGTGAAAAAGTCTTAATGCAAGGAACTCATATCCTAATGGGGAGAGACATCAACAAACTAAATAAGTTAAGTATATGATATGTCAAGTGGCAATAATTGTTATGGAGATAAATGAAACAGGAAAGGGGCATAGCAGATGCTACTACTGGAGGAAGAGAGGTTGTAATTTTTGTCCGGCTTTATTGAGGTACAATTGGCAAATAAAATTGTAATATATTTAAAGGATATAATGTGTTGATTTGATATATGCATATATTGTGAAAGGGTTCTCACAATGAAGTTAATGAATATATCCATCACATCATATAGTTACCTTTGTGTGTATGAGAATGCTTAAGATCTACTCACTAAGCAAATTGTAACTATACAATACAGTACTATCAGCTATAGTCATAGGCTGGTCAAGGAAGGCTGCTCTGATAAAATGATATTTAAATAGACACATGGAAGAGATGAGGTATCTGGAGGAGGAATTTTCTGGCTGGAGAAAACAGCAAATGCCTACATCGTGAAAAGGGAACATGTCAGACTTGTTCTAGAGAAGGTAAGAAGACAAATGTGATGGGAGCATAGTGAGGAAGAAGTAGAGTAGTAGTAAATGAGGGCAGAGAGGAAAACAGAGGCCAAAGCTGGGAGGTCAGGCCTTTTAGGAAACTATAAGACTTTGAAGGGTTAAAAAAGTACAGATTAGTAGTTGATAGATGGTCATGGGGACTGGGAGCATGGCATAGGGAATGCAGTCAGCAGTAATGTAATGGCTAGGTGTAGAGCCAGAGGAGAGAAAGAGCAATCAGAGGGATCGTTTCATCAACTATATAA
This sequence comes from Eidolon dupreanum, assembly GCA_028627145.1. Taxonomy (NCBI): domain Eukaryota; kingdom Metazoa; phylum Chordata; class Mammalia; order Chiroptera; family Pteropodidae; genus Eidolon; species Eidolon dupreanum. The sequence goes on along the minus strand of CM053505.1, from coordinate 90,558,170 downwards.
ATGTCTAACCAATGCACTGTGTACTTGAAGCTAACAATAAAATACAATTTGAAGAAAGTCTTTGTCAGGTCAGGTTAGATAACAATGCTTTGCGAATGGGGCTTTTTCAGGGAGTTGTAAGACTGGATACTGACAATTCTTAAAAAGCTCAGAGGTTGGGTATTTTGGAGTCTGACCCCTCCAGTGGCTGCAAAAGTGCTGATTTTCACAACTACTGTCATTTCTAGGCTGCTGGTTTACATGAACCACTGCAGAGTTGCAAAGAAGGGCATTGGAGAAGACCAAGTTAAAATTTCACAAACCCCCACTATTTTTACCAAGATTCAGTGGTTTTTCTTGGATAAACCCTGAGATTCTTGTGAGTCTTCACTTACTCTTTGACGTGCTTAAAATAGAGTGTTTAAATTGTCAATCATCTTTGTGGATTTGTGTATTTATCCTTTCACTTCTATCCCTTTTTACTTCATGTATTGACCCCTTTATCAATGTGAAATGACTTTGTCTCTGGTAATATTCCTTGTCCCAGTGTCTGTTTTCACTGATAATAATGAAACTTCTACAACTTTACTTTGATTAGTATTTGTATGGTATATATTTTCCTATACTTTGGCTTTTATTCTATCTGTGTCTTTATATTTAAAGTGAGTTTCTCATATATAGCACATTTTGGAGTCTTGCTTTATTATCCAGTAAGACAAACTGACTTTTATTCATGTTTACATCATTCAAATTTAGTGTAATTATTGGTGGGTTTGGATTTAAACTTACTGTTTATTTTCTATTTGTCCCATTTTTTTGTTTCATTTTTTCTTTTTCCTTGCTTTTTCTTGGACAATTTCTTATGATTCCATTTTCTCTCCACTATCATCTTATTAGTTCCTCTTCTCTATTTAAAAAAAAATTGGGGAGGTGTTGCTTAAAAGTTACAACATAACATTTTTAACTTATTACTTTCTACCTTTAAATTATAGTATGTTACTTCAAGTGTTATGAAAGAACCTAACAATAGTATATTTCCATTGTCTACTTTCCTGTTTCTTGGTGTTTATCATAAATTTTATTTTAAACCCCACAATACATTATTGCCATTTTTGTTTTAAATAGTCAGTTATAATTTAGTATGGTTTTTAAATGGGAAAAAAGTATTTCTATATTTATCATACATTTAGTATTTTAGAGACCCTTCCTTCCTTTGTGTAGATACAAATTTTTATCTGGTATCATTTTTCTTTAGCCTGAAGAACTTCCTTGAACATTTCTTGTAATACAAATATACTGGCGATGAATTCTGTCACTGAAAATGAGAAACAAAAAATAAAGACACTAAAAATGTCTTTGCCTTCATTTTTGAAACATAATTTTGTTAGATAAATATTCTAGGTTGATCATTTTTTTCTTTCAGTACTTTAAAGATGTTGCTCTACTTTCTCCTGTCTTCATAATTTCTGATAAGTGTATTGCCACTCTTCTCTGTGTTCCTCTGTTTGTAATAAGTCATTTAACTCTGGCTGTTCTTAAAATTTCTCTTTATCACTGGTTTCAGTAATTTGATTATAATGTGCCTTGGTGTGGCTCTCTTTAGGGCTTTTTTTCCCCTTGGGGTTTGTTATATTTCTTAGATCTGTGAGTTAATAGTTTTCCTCAAATTTGGAATAATTACAGCCTTTATCGTAGCTTGATATTGTCCCAGTTCACTGATGCCCTGTTCATATTTATCTTTCATTCTTTTTTTCTCCTTGGTTTGGCTAAATTTTATTTCTATGTCTTCAAGCTCACTCATAGTTTGTTCTGCGAATTCTAACTTGTTAATAATCACAGCCAATGTAATTTTCATTTCAGATTTATTTTATCTCTGCAAGTTTCATTTAGTACTTTTTTCTCTTCTCATCATGTTCCTATTTCTGCCTACTTTCCTGAGCATGTGAAGCATGTATACATATGTGTGTATATATGTATGTATGCATGCATGCATGCATGTATGTATGTATGTATGTTAGTTGTTCTGATATCTCTCTCTGCTAGTTCTATCATCTGTTATTTCTGGATTTGTTTCTGTTCGTTTATATTTTTTTCTTTTCATTGTGATGGGTCATATTTTCTTGTTTCTTTGTACACCTGGGAAATTTTATCTTTTTGGATACTAGAATTTGTTGCAATTTTAAAATAGTCTTGGATTTTATTCTGGCTTGCAGTTTAGTTACTTGGAATCAATTAGATCCTTTCAAACTTGATTTTAACTTTGTTGTGTGTAATTTGTACCAATTTTTATTTATTTATTTATTTATTTATTTATTTATTATTTATTTTTTCATTTTTTGCTTGGCATATTGATGGTGAGACTTATTTATATTGTTGCATGTATCAGCATATAATTATCTGGGAAGAAGGAGGGTTAAACAGTATTCCATTGTATACCGCAATCTGTTGAATGGACACACCTACATGGACCATTTCCAGACTTGGCTATTATGAATGAGACTGTTATGAACATTCATGTCCAAGTCTTTCTGTGTAAAGTAAGTCATTATTCTTATAAAAATAGCTAGAAGAGGTATGGCAAATGTGTACATGACTAAAATATTTTTTACATGGCTCTGCTATTTTACACTACAGCAGAAGTGTATTGTCATCATTCAACTTGCTCTACACATCCTTACCAATGCTTGGTATTTTAGCCTTTCAAATTTTAACCATTTTTGTGACTCTGTAACAGTATCTTATGTGGGTTTTAATTTTTATTTCTCTAATGACTAATGATAATTGAGTACTTCTCATGTATTTATTGGCCATTGTTTTTTCTTTTGTGTGATTTCTGTTCAAATGTTTTCCACTTTTTATTGGGCAGCTTCTTATCGTTGAATTATAGGAGATCTTTTTATATCTAGAAATAGTTCTGCTTTATTTTTAGGCACTATTTCACTCACTCATTCACATTTCTCTACTTCTTTGATCACTTCCTCTGTGGGAAGACAGATGTCATATCATGAAGCCACTTCATAGTAATTTTTAATCTAGAGCTAATCTAGCCTCACTGCTAAGGTGATACCATCCTGAGGATTCGACCCTATGACCCATATAGCACAAATTCTTTCTCCTTTGATTTGTGGGTGCATAATCTTTTCCAAGATGTATGTGAACTTCAGTAATTGCTCTGTCTACTCCTTTCTGCTAGTTCTGTTCAAGAACTCCAGTAATCTTCTGTCGTGCATACATGGATCATTACTAAGCCAAAGACTTAAGGGTTCCTTCCCCTCTGCTTTATCTCCAGAGACATTTCATTTTCTTTGAGCAGCTCCTTATTCTCTAGTAATATGTTTCACAAAATTTTACCCCCTTGGTCTTCCCCAGTTTCTATTTATATCTTCTTAGCTCAGCAAAACTACAGGCTCTGATTGGGTTCCCCCTCCCTGAGATGCAGTCTAGAAACTGCTCCCAGGAAATAAGCTGGTGAAAAAATGGTGGTGCTTAGGTTTTTAAAAGATCTCTCTGGCTGCCGTGTTGAGAATAGACTGAATGGAGGAAAGGGTGCAGCAGAGAGACTAATTAGAAAGCTATTATGAAAAGGCCAGGCTATATAAGATGATGGCTTAGACCTGGGTTGCAGTAGTGGAGGTTGAGAGGACTGGTCACAATTTGGATATACATTGAAAGCAGAGAAAATAGGATTTCCTTACAGAGTAAGTATGAATTATGAGAGAGTGGAGTCAAGAATGACTAAAATAGTATTAACATTTTTTTTCTGATTTATTTCATTGCTATTAGTTTACTTAGGTTTGCTAGCTTTTTAAAACTTCGTTCACTTATTAGAAAATTTTTCATTTGATTGTGATTTTTAAATGTGTTAGCATAGACTTATAAATACTTTACTTCCTCAAATCTCTATCTCTGTAAATATACCCACTTTTTAATTTTAAAATGTGTAATGGGTTTTTCTCTGTCTTATAGTCTCAACTGCATTATTAGGGATGTGGCTATTTTAACTCACATCTGTCACATAGTATTTAAAAGTTATTAACTACAATAGAATAGGGAATCATGATGTAGAAAACTCCATCATAGTTCTGTAGTCATTAAAATTATGCCCTTTGAATGTATAGATTCCTTTTCTTTACATATAAATCTTTGATCCATAATTTATTTGGTACAAAGATTACTGACTTTACTTTTCCCAGATGACTATCCAGTCTTTTTTTTTCCCACTGGTTAAAAATGTTCCCTTTTTCTTATGCTAAATTTTAAAACATGTTTGGTTCTATTTATGGACTCTTTTTTCTAAGGAACTGGATTTGTTTCCCTTACAGTAAAATCTTTTATTAATTAGATTTTTTGAGTGATATTGGTTAATAAAATTATAGATTCATTTTAGAAATATTTTTGAGCTGACTCTATATCCAGAATTTTGAAAGAGAAAGGCAACAAAAACAAAGATCTTGCATTTGTATAGCACTTTGTAGTTCATACAATGAACATTTACATTATTTTCTTTGATTATCTTAACTACACCATGAAGAAAACACTTCCTCAGTGTTTTACAAGGTAAAAACTGAGACTCAAAATGGGAAATTCCTTTGTCTAATATTATTTCTAGTATATGACAAAATCTATACTTTTCCCCCAATAACATTCTGCTTTCTGTATAAGGCAGTATGTATATGCTGCTGTTGCTGCTGCTGCTGCTGCTAATGATGATGATGTGTGTATGCACATGTAGATGTTTGTGGTTATTTATAGTTTTCTTGTGTTTGTGCTATTAAAATATGAATTGGGATTATGGTTTATAGAGCCACAGTAAGGATGAAAGTAAAAGGTGTAAGATACCATATAAAATAATTTCCATATATTAAATGTCCTAAAATTTCTACTCTGTTTTTTTATATTTAAAAAACTTACCTACTATAAAAGGCTTTTGAATATTAAATTCCTAATTAAGCATAATGAAGCTATTTGTCATGAAGTCAGAGTAATTTGAAATAATTGTTTAAACCATTGTACACCTCTGCTTTATATGTGTTTATTTCCCAATGGACCAAATATCCCATGGGGATATTTGTGAGTGAAATAAAAAGAATAGACATTATTTTGAAGCATATTAGAGTAAAATATGATTTTGATGACAGAGGACAGTGTCAAAAAAGAAAAGGAGAGAAGGAAAGACCCGCTCGATTTTTACCAGCTCCATATATTCATTTATTCTTACTGAGTATTGGAAAATAGTGATCTTGGCACATGATTGGGTCTCATATATTCACATATGTGGTAATGAATCAGAACTTGAAAAACGCTTTTTGAAAAAGTACCTTTTAATATAATAGCATTCTTATATCCTAAGGCACAGTTTGTTTTCCATGCTTTTATTCAGGTTGTTGCAGTTCAGAATTTCTACATATGACTAATTCAATAGCAATTTTAATTTATGGGAAAAAATGCTATATAACAGGTGGGTACTGCTCCCTAGTCAGCCATCTCATAGAGAAATTTTATACTATCAGAAGACATTGAACAATAAAATAATTTTACTCTATTTTGGAAAAGACACATAACATCCTTGAATCTGTGAGTCAAGAGAATACAGTTGCAGAGCACAAAGCAGTGTACAGAAATTCTCATATATTCTCTTTCCAAATTTGAGGCTCTTTCCCAAAGTAAAACACATGACCCTCATTTCACATTGTGCCATGCACATGTAGCTTATGTTTAGTTACATGTAGAGAGTAAAATGACCTAAAATTCTTTGTATTCTATACAAAGAATCGCTGAGGTCCTTTTAATAGAAAATCTTTGCTTGCTTTGTTTAGAAATCTCCAGGACTGTAAAGAAGACTTACTCATTTATACAGTCAGTAGCTGGAAGCCAGTATATTGTATGAACCTATGAGGAGAGAGTTATTTACATGGTGATGGGCATCACACTACATGAACTATTTTAACTGAGATGACTACGTTGCGTTAGATCAATGGTAGGGAATAGTCAGCCGCATTAGTACCATGTCACAGCTGGAGTGATGATGGTGTGTGATAGTTCTTAGAAATATTTGGTTAGGCTAATTTCTATTATAAATAGATTTCTGGAAACACACACACACACACACACACACATCACTTTTTAAAAAAAAATCCTGTTTACTTAGTCCTACATGTGCTTTTTGCCAATAGTTTTACCAGCTGGCCTGTGGGAGATATTTGCAAAAATGTTTGTATTTCTCTTCTGTCCCCTCCAAACCTTTGTTTCACCACAATAATGAAGGGAACAAATGTTCACATTTTCCAAAGGTTTACCATTTTCAAGAAAAACACAAAAGCTTAACTGAAATGAGGGTTCACTTGCTGGGAAGTAGCCAAATGCAAACAGATGTTCAGCTTTTGTGAATTGACTTTTTTTGTTTTTGGACTTGATGCTACTTAGAAGAATACATTTTGCTTTTAGACATGGATTAATTCATAGCATCAGAATTCTACATTATGAAAGGGACTATTAACCAGCCATATTCTGGCTTATCCAAAAGTTGACACACTTCCTGAAGTTTGAGATTTTAAGAACAAAACTATATGTCCTCCCAAGTGGCTATAGATAGAACAACCTTAGACAAGAGTACTAGATCCTACTCCCTTGTCACTAATTCCTTGTGTGACCACAGGTAAGCATCTTCCCTCTCTAGGTCTTAGTTTCCTGTGTGTGTTAGAACAGATACTATCTAAATTATGCGATTCTAAAGCCTCCATTTGTGTCTTATTAGTCTTGGGGGAAATATTGACAGTTTAAAGTTCATTAGATCTAAAGTCTTAATAGATGGGTTCATCTTTATTCTCTTTATCAATATGGACAACATTCTTAATTTGCACACCTTGCATGGTATTAAAAAAAAGAGTCTCAATGAAAGAGATGATGCCAGTGGGAATGGGAGGCAGCTAGAGTGCTATAAGCAGAAACTCTAGAGCCAGACTACTTGGGTGAAAATCTTAATCTCTTATACTTACTAGCTGTGTAACCTGGGGGAAATCACTTAAATTCTTAAGAAGCTTGAGACATCTCAGTTTCTTCATCTGTGAAGTGGACATAGTGATAGTATCTACTACCACATATAGTAGTTCTGAGGATTAAATGAGTTAATAATTAGTACAAATAGCTCTTAGACAGTTATAATTTCTGCATAATATTACTTAATATGCCAAGAAATTAGAAGTCACACAGAGAATTATGAGGATAAGATATGTTCCAAGAAGTGAAAGTGATAAAAAAGTGCAATTATGTTAGGTACACTATTTCTTTGCACTCATGGCACATCAGGCTCTGACCCACAATAATGATATATGATGTCTCTAACAAGAGAAGTTCAGAATATTGAGGTTCTAATACTGACTCCAAAAGTTTATGGTCACTTCCAGAGTAGATCAACATGCAACCTGATTATATTTATTGAGATTTTACCTACAAATTAATCTTCATTTGACACCAAATTCTGCAATACTACTGATTAAACTTCAGTTAACAAGGGAATCATAAATGCAAAGTAACTGAATTTTATAATTAATATATATTTTGTAATTAATATATAGTCAATGTACTGAATATTAATCAGGGTGTCCTTTTAGTTTTATTACACAACTAATCAGCTGGTCACAATAAAGATAGACACAAAATAGTATTTCCCCTCATATCAGTAATAGCTAGTTAAAAAAATATTTTAAGAATTCCATTTATAACAACAAGCTAAACTCTAAAGTTTAACAAATAACAATCTTAACAATGAATGTGTGAGGCCTTCGCGAAGGAAGCTGTAAAACTATATTGAAGTCATCAAGAAAACGTGAATAAATGGAGAAACATGTTATGGTGTTGAATTGGAGGTCTCAATATGATAAAACTATTTATTTCTTTACAAAGTAATTAATAAATTTAATGAAACTCCAATGAAATTCATAACAGATGTTTTTACACTTGACAGTTAAAATCAAAATATTATCTGGGAGAACAAAAGCAAGAGAACTGACAAAAATAATATTTCTCATGATTTCTCTCTCACTATATATGTATGTGTGTGCATATATGTGTGTATATGTGTGTGTATATATATATATGTAAATATATATATATATATATTTACATATATATATAAAATCTCCTATTGGCTGCATTTCTCAGGAAAACACTGACTAACACAGGGCAATAGAATGTTATCACAACTGCCCTCCTGACACTGTGATATTGTTTTCTCTGCTAAAAATTATATCTACATATATGAAACAATAGATAAAATATGGCTCTTTCTACAGCTGGTGCTGAATTGTTGGCAGGGGTGCACTTTCTTCAAGGGTGGATGAAAAGCTAGCTAACCTTGGTAACCAGCTTCTCTTTTTCTAGGTACCTAGAAAAGAGCTGCATATAATCTTGCTTACTTGTTGCTTTTCGTTTTCAATTACTTTGCAAGAGAGATAAAAATGAAAATTCATCCTGGCATTTTAAGCATTTCTCTGGAACTTATTTAATAATTATTTTATAGATTTGCTGCATTATCTAATTAATCCTTATTTCTGTCTGTTTGTTTGGCGCTGAGTAGAGTGTAAGGCCCTTGCTTTGTCTTTTTCTTGTGCTTGAGCCCTGAGATTTCAGACAGCATTCGAAATAAATCCTCTGCTTCCAGATGTCTCTTAGCAGACAGCAGAGTCACCTGGCATGTCGGTACTGCCATTTCTTTCACTGTACAGCACTAACCCACTATAAGCTCACTTTTCACATAATCAGTAATAGTCTGTATGGTTTGTTGTGTACTGGACCTATAGATTAGCTGTCAGGCCTGTCAGGAGAGAGTTCCCTTTAGTTTGGGCACAAACTAATGTAGCAAATGTAAATCTCAGTCTAAACATTCAAGTATGCGAGAAAAATTATCTTCCTTATTTCTTTTAAATCAGCTTAATGCTGACATTGAGGCCACATGTTTATGCATTGGTATGATATTCCAACACAGTCATTACTGTGATGCTCTCCCCTACTCAGAATAATGGAAGAATCTGGATGACTTTAGAGCTTGCCCAGAAAATAATAATTATAACCACTATCACCACAACGCAAAGGTATATAACAATTATTTTGTATCAGTAACTGTTGTATGTGGTTTTTATATATTAATATGAGGGATTCTAACTCAGGTCTGTTGGACTTTGTTATGGGCTGGACTGTGTCCCCCAAAATTCATATCTTGGAGGCAGTTTATTTGTTTTCCAAAAGAAAAAAAATCATAATTTCTATCAGTCACTACACATTTATGATTTTACCTTTTTTTTCCTAGAAGAATAGGCTTATTCCTTTATTCTGTTTTGCAGCTTAGAGAAATGTGAAAACATTCAACAGGATGTGGTATATGAGATATGTCATTCTTGTAATGATTTAGCTCTGAGTAGCTCTTGATTGAAAGTTTAATCTATAGATACGGGTGATGTGTAGTTCATTGTATGTTCTGCTTGGCAAATTTTTAAAGATACCTTGAGGTATTGCTGATTGACAAATGAGATGTTATTTCTTTGAAGTAAAAAGCTGTATCAGATTGCTGGTAATGCTAGAACAGTGATGGACTATTTTAATTACATATATAAAGTGATTACTGATAACAAGGAATAGCTGAGAGAAGATGGGATTGAACCATTTATAAGTAGTATAAAGCTATCTGGATGGTTCAGACATGTCTTTAAAGATGATTCTCTTCTTTCTCTGATTTTGGGGAACAAAAAGATTGCAAGGTTATGAATTAACTTTCCAATCTGTCAGTATTGTATTACAGAGAGATTTGGAAAGCTCAAAGCAATATTTCACTCATAGTTGAAAATCCACATAAAGGGCACATTCCCATGCTTCTGTTTCTTATGCGGTCAGAGCAGCAGTAGAATGCAGCACATCGTTTTTATGGTATATTTTCAAGTTTTTCTTGATGAAAAACAAGTTGGAAGTTACAACTATAAAAGTTTGCTGATATTCCTGTAAAGGAATTCATAAACTGAGATGATGTAAATGATATTCTTTCACAATCACAATAAAACTATTGTCTTCTTAAATCAGTTTAAAGAGGGCAGCATTTTCTGTTTTCAACACCTATAGGCTCTCTCCCACCTTCAGTACCCCATTATTTTTGTACCTATATATTTGTTATATTCATTGATTCATTGTCTCATTCAATGAATATCAACTGAGCACCTTTGATATTCCAGATACCATGCCAGGTCTTGGGGATTTAGCAGTGAATGTGATAGAAGCAGTCTCAGCCTTAATGAAGTTATGTCCTCGTGGGAGAGATTGGCATTAAATAGTCAACAAATGAGTATAAAATGACAACAAAGGCAAATGGTACAATGGCTTGTGACATGGGGTTAAGAGAACTTATAACAGGATAATTCGACCTAGGATCTTAGTAAGGAGTTTTGGAAAGAAACTTTGTAAGAAAACTGTTCCTTTATCCTTGGAACTTTTCCTGATTTTATTGAAGAAGACTACATTCCTTATATATAAATCTGGTTCTCACACATTGATTATAATATGAAAGTTTGAAATCAGAAGTCAAATCCATGTTTGAAATTAAAACATGAGATGGCTTTAAAAATCATTTTATTGAAGTATATACATACACAAAAGTGCACATATAATCAGGTATCTCAATGAACTATCAAAAAGTAAACAGATCCATTTAACCAGCATTCCTATCAATATCATTCATATTGTTCCCCGGAAGCCCCCCTCATGCCACCTCTAGCTCTGTTATTTCAAAACAGATCGGTGGTTACTTGTACCTGGGAAACTCAGCCCACGGATATCTGATTGCCCTCATGTGCCCAGACAATGTAGTCCCTGCTTGCCTGGTCACTCCTAATAAGACTCGGGATGTTGCTAAATTGGTCCCATAAGAGGCAGGCATGATAGATGTCTTTCTGGCGTGGACTAAGGCACAATGTCCATGTAGTTGATATAGCAGCCCTCAGACCAACCAATGGCCATTTCTCCTGACCATACAAGGAAAGACTATTTCCTTAGAAACTGTGGACTGTCAGACTGGTTTCATCTATCTTTCTTGACTGTTAGTGTGTATTAAACTCTACCTGTATGGGGAATATTTGTAATCTTTAATTTCTGTATTTGTCTAAGGAACCTCCTCTCTTTTCTCCATAAGGCCTTGCTTGGGAATTTGGAGGCAACATCGTAGTGTACACAATTTTTATCTACTACCTGTCACTTTTTTTCTGGATGAAGGCCTGCCTGTTCATCAGAAAGAAAACACTGTGCTTTTAGCTCAGCCAACACGACTAGAAAATTAGTCCTTAAGCAGTCTAATACACCTAGTCACATATGTCATGGAAGAATTCTTAAGGTATGATACCTTAGCTGACATGTGGAGAATGAGCCAGAGTTAAGGAGACTAAAAGAGAAAGCCTTGTAGGCCATATTACGACTTTTCCCCTTTATATTAAATGTAATGGAAGTCTCCTCTTTAATTAGAAAAAAAATACATTTGTGTAAAACAATCAAATTTGTATTTTGAAATAGATCAATCTAGCTAAAGTATGGAGATCAGAGTGTTGGGGCTTGATTGTAGTAGCACCAATAATAGCTAACGGAGTGATTGATATATATTAACTCATTTAACACCCTGTGTATAGATTCTGTTCTTATCTTACTTCCACAGAGAAGGTCACACCAGTATAAATAGCAAAGCCAAAGATTTGAATCCATGTAGACTTGCTTCAGAATCCATGCATCTAAAAATACTAGGCAGAAGTGGCTTACATACCTTCACATGTATGTGCTGACAACTCAATATGAGGTAGGCTGAGGAAGTTTCTCCAATAGATAAATTCCTCTATTTTTCTGGTATATTTGGGGAAAATGGGTATGACCATACAACTCTTTCCAAGGGAGGAAGGCACTGGTATGGTGACTATAATTTTTTTCTTTCTTCCTCACATTGCCTCAACTTTCTTTTTCTTACCTGATCCAATAATCACAGGACCAGGACTGTAACTACAAATGCTGTAAACAAGGATGGTTTTTAAACAAGAAACTGTAACTATGCATTTACATATTTATGTCAGAATTTCTAAAGACTTGATGGAGGAAGTTGTGCCTTCACTGTATCTGGCAAGGTTGGAGTTGACCGTGAATACTTCTGTGTTGCCTAGTAGTGATGGCAGCCTACTAGTTATGTGCCTTTGTAACCCTTTCCTATGTGGATTGGAGTGGACCAAGGGGAAGTACGTGCTACACTATTATCGCTATCTGCAATGTAGATCAGCACAGTGGCTGAACCTCATGTTCTTTCCAGAGGCAGAAAAGTTTATATATAAATAGAGAATAGTAGCTGAGGGTAAAAAAAATGAATAAGTGGCTTATGTAATGGGGGAAATCCAATATTAAATTAACACCTTGAAAGAGGCTCAGAACAAGAGATGATATTGTCTCTTAGTTCAGTTATACCCACTGGATACCTGAAAGGGTGAAGCCTTATGTTGCTGAAACTAGACAAGATTGAAAAGAAGCCTGCAAATCTGAGTGACCTCTCTCGGGGAGACATTTTCACATGATATGATGATAGACTGCACTAATTAGTAATAACTGAATGGGACTCTAGGAATGTGCCATTATCTTTTAATTGTTATGATCCTTTTGTTATAAAGGATCCATGGTCAAAGACCAGGGGGTGGCCTGTGGTATAATAAGAAATATATTTGATCTTTGCCCCTGGTTCTTGGCACAGAGCAACTAGAATTTTCTGAGTGACAAAAAGTATCTTTTGTTATTTGTAACAAACCCCTTCTATCACACCTAAAATAATGCTAGGGAGGTGACTCAGAGTGGGGCTTCTAGATAGCCTCAGGATGGGACTGGTCATTAGAAAGACCACATGATTAAATTGTTGAAAGTTTCAGCTCCTCCCACTGACCTCTTGGAAGAATAAGGGAGAGGTCTGGGATTAAGTTCTGTAAAAACTCTTTAAACAGTAAAACTCAGAGAACCTCCCGGTTGGTGAACATATTGAGGTGTTGGGAGGTGGTACCCTGAAGAGGGTATGGAAGATCTGTACCCCCCAACCTCCATACCTTGCTTGCCCTATGCATCTCTTCCATTTGTCTGTTCCTGAGTTGTGTCCTTCTTAATAGTAATAAAAAACAATTGTCCGTAAGTGTATACGTTTATTTCTGAACTCGTTACCATTTTTAATGGAGGTGTTTAATCCATTTCGATGCAATGTGACATTTCATATATTTTGGTTAGTGTCTACAGTTTTATTTATTTTTGAGTTTATTCTCTCTTTATTCTTCTGTCTCCCCTTTCCTGCCTTCTATTGGATTACTTGACTGTTTTTCAGTAATTTTTTTAGTGTTTCACTTAATTATCTGAACTGGCTTTAAATATATCTCTTTGTATTGGAAGATGATTTAGATGTCAAATATAATTTAGTATCTTCCATGTATACTACATTATTATGTATTTTTAAAATGCATATATCGATATATTATTGGCTGTTTTTAGTTGACAACTTTGTTCCCTTTTTGTGGTTTTCTCATGTTAAGTTATTCCTAAGAGCATTAAATTAGGGCCACATTTGAGGGGAATTGGATGTCACATAGAGTAGTTCAGATACATTATTGACTTTTAATAAAAGACTCAGATATTACCTCCAAAGTGAATGCAAAACTTTAGATATGATTAGGATACAATAAATTCGGTGGGAGACTTACACAGATATTAATGTCATTGTTACAGTGTTTTAATTCTTACTCCAATGTTTTGATTGCCCATTCCAATTGTCTATCAAACTTTTACTCTGAGGAGTATATCTCTATGCCAGTTGTTGGACTTCTGGGCTATAACATGCTTCTCATTCTGAGGAAATGTGACTTGACAGTCCAAATTGGTACAATATCTTCTGTTCTGTTTCTTTTATAATACGAGGAGCATTTGCATCTACCATCAAGTAAGCAAAGCCAAGTCCAGAGTCAGTATCTCTTCTTGTCAAGACCCAGTTGCAATCCTCTGAGTCTAAATAATTCCTGGGTCAAAGGTGAAATTACAAAATAAATTAGAAAATATTTTGAGCAAAATAATAATGAAAACAGTGTTCAAAAGTTGTGGAACACAGACAAAACAATGCTTAGAGGGCAACTTACAGTTTTAAATGCTTATATGTGAAAAAATTAAACCAGTGGCGTAAGGTTCGACTTTAATATGATTGAAGAAAATGAGTAAAGTAAACCTAAAATTAGTGGAAGGAAAAAAATAATGATAACAGCAGAAAACAATAAAATATAACACAGAAAAATAATAGAGAAAATTGACTTAGCTAAAAGCTGGTTATTTCCAAAGATCAACAAAATTGACGAACCCTTGCTAGACTAATCAAGGATAATATAAGAATAACAAAATATGCAAATTTTAAAAAGGCAATTTTACTAAAATTAACATTTCATTTATTGATTGTTTCCTTTAAATAAACTGAACTGATCAAAAAATTTTCTCCAAAAGAAAACTGCTGTCAAACGTTCAGAGTTTAAGGAAGAAATAACACCAGCCTTAAACATTTTCAGAAAATAGAAGGAGCACTTCTCAACTTTTTCATGAACTAACAAAAGTCTAATACGAAACCTTACAAAGAAATTTTGAAAAAACATTTCAAAGCAATATCCTTTCTAAATATGACCAAAAACTCTAACAAAATCTTGTCAAATAGATAACAGTATATCAAAAGGGTAATAAATCATGAACAAATAAGTTTTAATCACAAGAATTCAAGGTTGGTTTAACATTTAAAAACTAATCACCTTAATCATATTTGGAGCATAAAAGAGAAACTCATTATCATTTTATTAAGTATAAAGAAAATATTAGATAAAATTTAAAACCCATTCATGGTAAAATCTCTCACCAAAATAGGAATAGTAGGCACCATTCTTCAAATGGATAAAAATCACCTGTGAAAAACTTAGAGCAAATATCCTATTTATTGGTGAAAATGGTCTTGTCTTATCTTGTAGTATATTCCACAGTGTGATAAAATTATAGAGAATACACATAAATGTTTACAAACCAAAATTCTCAAACAAATCTATTGTATCTAAGGATTCACCTTAATAAATATTATGTGAACTTGGATCCAAGTATCATTCTGCATTTACTTATGAAGTATTAAAAATGATTCACAGAAATTTTCGTTACTACAGTTTTATGGCAACTAATGGTTAGCTTGATACTAATCCACATTTTCTTTCTATGCAATCATAAATCTGTCTTTTAAGTTATAAATCCCTATATTACAGACAAACGACAGACTTACATGTTCAATTAATCTCCAAGAGTGTTCCCCAGGAAGTCATTCACAGATACATAGGGATACAAACACAAGCAGATCATTGGAAATGGTCAATTACTTCCCCTCTCTGAGGAGGAGTTAAACTGCTCATTTATAGTCATAGACACACACGAATATGAAATAACTATAGGTTCAAATAAAAACATATGAACAACTTCTGCAGCTAGAATCAGACAGAATAAGGAAACTCTACAAATAGAACCCCGAGACAGTGTATAATTCCTCATTCTAATTCAGTTTTTTTTTTAATAGAGGTGTTTACCATTCTTTAGACATCATGGATAAAGACCAGTGATGACATTCACTTCTCTACCTTTTACTCTGGGATTTTGCAGCCACCAACCCACAACATTTCTTAAACAAAAGAAACACTTCCACTTGTCTGCAAATCCACTGCTGTACCTCACCTTTTGACATTTCATGGACTTTCAGAGACAAAAAGTAGAGCCACAGCTGGAATACCATGTTCAAGCCTGAAACAGATCTTTCAGAGGTTTTGAAAGGCAATCACCAGTTCTATCGGTTTCCAACTGGCAGACTAGGTAATAATAACATAGAAAAATGGAGTCTGCTTCTCATAATATAAAGATTCCTTAAAGATAGGCTTTGTTATGTGGCATCTCTGAAAATATGCCCAATTTATCTATTCTTGGCTCAAACTCAATAGCTGGTCTTAGTAGCTTCGGAAGAGGGAGGTTAGGAAGGGTTTGGGGGTTCAAATGGTGCTCCTATGTGGCGTTCATCAATTAAGAATTGTTCTCTGCTCTAGTGGTTCCTCAGGCTGTGAGCACATCTAGGTAAAACTGCCAAAAACTGTGGAAGCATGTAACTCAATTGTTAAAAACACAATTCTCATACAAATATATACTGATTATGTATCAAAGTTTTATTCAATTCACTATTGAGAGAACCACAGAAATAACAGTGTTAGCACCAAAAGAATTTGAGAAACTTGGACTTACAGAATTCTTGGGGACAGAGATGTGGAAAAACATTTGCTGGGTTAGATACAAAACTTGTTACTAACCTATCAGAGAATAAAACCATAACTTCTGGCATAATGTTCTCGATCAGATGGAAAAACCCATCACTTCACCATTTTAAGGTACTGTAGAATATCAGGGCTCTGATGATCAGGTAAAGCTTCATTTCCTGAGAGTCAAGGACTTTGAATGGGCTCAATGTTATTAAAAGGTCATATAATGATATTTTTGCTTTGTTTTTAAGTTTTGGATTTTTTCCTGGAAGCTCAGAACAAGTGATTTCTATGGAATGGTATGGAAACGATAGAGGCAGTTCTCAAATGCAATGTAACACAATATGATAAGTCAAAAACATTGAACAAGAGGGGACTGTCCCCACACGAATGGAAACTTTTAGGCAGAGGAATTTTAAAATAATTGAATTAGACACTTCAGTATACTAGGCAATACTTTAAGAAAAAAATAAAACACCACAGGAATCTGAACCCCTGCAACCCAAATGTAAAATTTTTTCTTTACATGGAATTAATAAATTTATGGCTATTGTTCCAAAGCTGAATATGACCCAAAGAAAACATGCCACCATGCTGGTGCTCACTTTAAAAGCATGACCAGCAAATTCATGTAAGTCCTTAGTATGCCTGGCAGTATGCTCTATTTCTCTCAATCCATTCACTCTCTCATTCTCCCAAGTCCCCCATGCCTTTTCCCTCATCCTCAGTCTCATCTAATGACCTTGCTGACTTTTTCACTGAGAAAATTTAAAACATCAGAAATGAGTTTCCTCATATATCTACCATCATATCTACTCGCCTCACAGCACGTGTACCCACATACTTTACCTTCTTGCCTGGCATGAACTTTTCATATTCCTGTCCATTGGTACAGTCATTCTATTCCTGTTTACCAGATCCAGGACTTATCTTCAGCAATTCTCCCTTTTCTTTTTCTCATTTATTTTAATTGGCTAGAAAAGCATTCTCATTCAGTAAATATGCTGTTATTTCTCCATTGTTAAGCATGTGCGCACGCACACACGTGCGCACACACACACACACACACACACACACACCCCTTCCCTTGACTCCACATCTCCCTTAGCTACTGCTTCAATATTTTTAAAGTAAAATTCCGAAAGAGTTGTCCACACTTCCTTCCCATTTCGCCTCCCATTCTTCTTTGAACTTTCTCCACTCAGGCATTTGTTGTCATCACTTCATTGAAACGGTGCCTGTCAAGGTCACTGTCAGGCACCACATTGCCAAATTAAATGGTCTGTTCTCAGTTTTCATTTTATTTGACCCATCAGCAGCATTGATGCAATTATGCCTTCCTCCATGAATCACTATGTTCACTTGGCTTCAGGGATACATCCTCCTATATCATCGTTCATTTCTTATTCTACTTTAATGATTTCTCCTCATCTGTCTTACTAATAACCACTGGAGGGCCTCTAGCCTAGCCATTGGTCCTCTTCTCTTCTCCACTTACCCTCCCTCCCTTGATGGTTTCAACTGTACAGTTTTATATATCATCTAAAAGTTCCCCATTTTTCTATACCATAGAAAGGACTCCTAAATTTATATCTTCAGTATGATCTCTCTCTAGAACTCCAAGCACTCATTTCTAATAATTCACTCGAATTCTCTACTAGGATCTCTTTTTTTAACAATAATAAAACTTCGACTTTAATATTTCTTATATATTGAACAACATTGGGATGATCATATATCCTGGTTTATGACTGTTGGTTATTTTTAGTGCTGCTTTCACTATCAAAAATGTTCCTGTTTGGATGAAAAAGTATATGGTTACTCAAAGGAATATAATTCTGTGTTTAAGACTACAAAATTAATTTCCTACACTTAAAGTAATTAAGTTCACCATAACATTCCTATTTTTCCTCTCTCTCAAAGAACAACAAAATTTAATTTGTTTAATGACATTTAAAGCCATTTTTTACAATCCTGTTATTTTTAAATGATTTTAATTATTTGATGAATTCTATTAAATATAAGGTTGTACTTTTTGATAGGTTCTTCCTTCTGACTCTTTAAAGATTTATAGTTTTCCATTGCTATAAAAATAGTAAGTAGTAAAGTTGTTGTTCAGCCAATTTTGAGAAATTGGACTTTTAAACATCCTATATAGGAAAATTATATTTAAGATTCCTTACACTACCTGTTAGTGAGTCTATAGTTGTATTAAAATGAATGATTCTTAATTTTTGTGGCTTTATTGAAATATAATTGACAAATAATATTGTGTGAGTTTAACAGGGTTAATGTTATGTATATATTGTGAAATAATTACCACAATATTGTTGGTTAACATATTCATCATCTCACATAATTACCATTTTTTGTGGTGGTGGCAGCAGTGGTGATTCTGGTGATGATAGTGGTGATAACATTTAAGATCTACTCTCTCAGCAGCCTTTGAGTATACAATATAGTATTGTTAACTATTGTCACCATGCTTATTCATCTTAAAACTGGAAGTTTTTATTCTTTGATCAACATCTCATTTCCTCCATTCTCCAGCCACTGACATTCACCAGTCTCTTTATTTCTATGAGTTCAGCTTGTCTAGATGCCACATATAAATGAGATCATATAGTATTTGTTTTTCTCTGTCTGACTTATTTTA
The DNA here is from genome assembly GCA_028627145.1 of Eidolon dupreanum. NCBI lineage: Eukaryota > Metazoa > Chordata > Mammalia > Chiroptera > Pteropodidae > Eidolon > Eidolon dupreanum. The sequence goes on along the minus strand of CM053505.1, from coordinate 90,539,195 downwards.
TGTAGCATAATGCCCTCAAGGTTAATTCATGTTGTCACAAATGACAGGATTTACTTCTTTTTATGGCTGAATAATAATCTATTATATATAATATTTTCTTTATCCCTTCAATCATTGATGAACATTTAGGTTATTTCCACATCTTAGCTATTGTGAATAATGCTGCAGTGAACATAGGAGTGTAGAAATCTCTTTATGGTACTTCTTTTATTTCCTTTGGCTATCTACTCAGAAGTGGGATTGCTGGATCATATAGTTGTTCTAGTTTAAAATTTTTTGAGGAATCTATATACTGTTTCCCATGATTGCTTACCTGTTTATATTTCCATCAGCAGTATTCAATTGTTGTCTTTTCTCTTCATACTCACCAGCACTGGTCTTTTTGATAATAGCCATCCTAACAAGTGTGAGGTGATATCTCATGGTAGTTTTGATTTGCATGTCCCTGATGATTAGTGCTGTTGACCACCTTATTTGTGTGTTGTTGGCTATTTGTCTTTCTTGGAGGGAAAAGAAATGTCTGTTAAGATCCTTTACCCATTCTTTAAATCAGATTATTTGTCATTGTTTTTTTTTTCTAAGATTGAGTTATATGAGTTCCTTATATATTTTGGATATAAATCTCTTATCAGATATATGGATTGCAAATATTTTTCTCCCATTCCATAGACTGCCATTTTATTTTGTTGATTGTTTCCTTTGCTGTGCAAAACCACTTTAGTTTGAAGTAGTCCTCCTTGTTTACACTGCTTTGTTGTTTGTGCTTTTGCTGTCATATCCAAAAAAATAATTACCTAACCCAATGTTAAGGAGCTTTTCCCCTGTTTTTTTCTAGAAGTTTTATGGTTTCAGATCTTATGCTTAAATTGTTAATTCATTTCAAATTAATTTTTGTAAGTGGTATAAGATAGGGATTCAATTTCATTCTTTTATATGTGAATATTCAGTTATCCCAGCGCCGTTTATTGAGGAGACTATCCTTTCCCCATTGAGTATTTTTGATTCCCTTATACAATATTAGTTGACCATGTATGTGTGGTTTTATCTGTGCTCTTACTTCTGTTCCATTGGTCTGTGTGTTTTCTTTCATGCTAGTATTGTACTGTTTTGATTACTATAGCTTTGTGATATAATTTGAAATAAGGAAGTGTGTTGCCTTCAGCTTTATTCTCTCTCAGGATTTATTTGGCAAAAGCCATGCTAAGGGGGAAGTTAATAGCAATAAGTGCCTACATTAAGAAGAAAGAAAGATATCAAATAAACAACCAAACTTTACACATAAAGGACCTAGAAAATGAAGAACAAACTAAGCCAAAGTTAGCCAAAAGAAAGAAATAACAAAGATCAGAGTGGAAATAAATGAAATAAAGGCCAAAAAATAATAGAAAAGATCAACAAAACTAAATGTTGTTTTTTTTTAAAGATAAACAAAATTGACAAACCTTTATCTAGATTAAGAAAAAAAAGAGAGAATACTGAAATAAAGTCAGATGTGAAAGAGGAGACATCATACCTGATACCACAGAAATGCAAAACATTATGAGACTGCTGTGAACAATTATACACCAACAAATCAGATAGGTTAGAAGAAATGGGTAAATTCTTAGAAACATACAACCTGCAAAAACTGAATCATGAAGAAAGAGAAAATCTAAACAGATCAATCACAATAAGCCCAAAGTTTATTAAGAAATGTTCTTCAACAGAGTCACAGCAATTATGTCACAAGCCCATGGCTAATATACCCAATGCCAAAAGTTTGAAAGCTGTTCCTCTAAAATCAGGAATAAGACAAGAGTGTCTACTCTTACCAGTCCTATTCATTCAGGGCATAGAACAGAGCAAATACCTAGATCACAACAAGGAAACCATCTAATGTTTTAAAATAATTGTCTATTTGTTCATGGTTGTCCAATGGTTTCCCATCTCAGAGTAAAATTCAAATGCCTTGTAAGGTCCTACCTCACTCCATGTGAGTTTACCACACACCACCTGTCTGAGATCATATCCTACCATATTTCTTCATATTACTTAATTTAAATTATACTTATAATCTTTAGGTTTCAGATAGACTAACAGTTTTTTTGGTGGAGACTTTAATATTTTCAGTTTATAAGATCACATCCTAACCAGAGCAATTAGGCAAGAATAAAAAAGACATCTAAATCAGGCAAGAAAAAACAAAATTACATGAGAATGATAAAATGATCCATAATATATAGATCTTCAAAAAATAAATAAGAAAAAAACCCTGAAAACAGCTCAGTAGGGAAATGAATAAAGATATGAACAGGAAATACATATTTAAAATAAGTGCAAACAATTTTATAACATTGTACTCCACATTTCTTGTAAAGGCCTATTTCTGGGGGAACAAGTTAAAACTTAATCACCTATAAACATAAATAGTATGAATCCACTTAATCAAATAATGTAGATCTTTATATACACACATGGAAATATATCTATGACATATTGTTAGCTAATAAATGATAGAACAATATGTGAAGTATGAATTTATCTTAATAAGTGTTAAAGTGTATATTTGTTTTGTATATCATATTGTGTTGCATTGTGATTTTTTTATGATTGTGTGATATAGCAGGACTCCTTTGATAAATGTAATTTGGGATTAAATTGGGTTTTGTACTCTTGGTGATCAGCCCTTGAAACTTTCATTTTTCTAGAAAGAGGAGTTATCAATTTTTATTTATTTGAAATGTATACCCCACATACTTGTAAAGAACTTGTGGAAGCTTATAATCAAAACATTTAAAGCAACTATTTTTTAAAAAAATAAAAGTGGTAAAGAAGAAAAGACAGAATATCATAGAGGTAAGAGATACAAAGTTGCTCTTATTTTTACACTTGATTATTTAATTTATCTCAAAGCTTTCTGAAAGCTAAGGCAGAATTGGAAATACATTTTAAAAATAGGAACAAAGTTTTCTGGAGAGCTTGTCTATCCCAGTGGAACTGAGAGCTTCAATTGTAATAATGGAAGGAAAAATGCTTTACACAATGGAAAGTGCCATGTAAATATGAGATTGATTTGACTGAGTCTGAAAATTCTAAGTTCAGCATTCTTTTGGAAACTACCTAACAGGCCTTCCTTTGGCTATGAATTACCCTTTATGAACCTGATACATGCAGAGAAAATTTTTCTAGAGTCATTCGGGCTCATTCTTTTAGCTACTCACTATAATGCCTTTGCAGAAGTGTTCTTTCAATCAGTAGCTATATGTCCAATTTATCAGGGACTGATTCATACATTAAATAAAAAGTTCTTGAGAAAAAGCATCAGTGATTTGCATAGCTACTTAAATGATTTCAATCTGTGGATGAAGTTTGTCAAATTTAAATTTTGGTGATTATCCTCAAATCATTGTTCTTGACACTTAAAAGTGTCAAGGTTAAAAGCCCAGCAGAGACAGGATGGGATAAAATTCTTACACCATATAGTTAATAACATGGTGCTTGTGACTTCATTGGTGGTTGGTATGCTTAGATATGTTGGAATTACTTGAGATTATTGATTATGAAATTCAGTTAGAAGAGACAAACCAGTTAGATCTTCACTTGATTATTAGTCGTTTTCTTCTTTCAATACAAGGCTCTCAAGACATATTCTACAGTTTTGAAAGAATCATGTTAAATAATGACTGAAACAGTTAAGAACTTTTCTTCAAACTATGTACAAACTCATTAGAGAAGCTTGCCTGAATAGAATAGTTTCTGGTTAAGGGCTGGCAGTTTAGACTCCTTTCGCTCTCATTAACCAGATCTACAGGACCTTAAGCAAGGACATTAATAATTCTGTGACCCAGGTTTCTCTTACGTAAAATTGAGACAGTGATGGTACCTACCTTAAAGATCGTTGTGATGATTAAATGAGGCACTGCCTAGAATGGCCTTGAGATGGTACTTGGTCGCTACTATTCAATAAATGTTGGCAAGTAATAGTAGTATCACATAGGACAGAAAACCATAAGTCATGCTCTGGAAACCTCTCTCAGGCCAGGTGGCTGGAAAATGCTTTTTAATCAGCTTTGTGTCAGAACAGTTTCTCCAAAAGGTCACCAAAGAAACTGGTACCGGAAATTGTTTTTGCAGAACCCTACTGCAGAAAGAGAGAGGAGAGGTGAAGGGAGTGAGGGGAGGGGAAGAGAGGAGAGGGTTGCGGGGAGAGAGAGGAAAAGAGAGAGAAGGGAGGGAGGGAGGAAGGAAGAAAGAAAGGAGTCAGAGAGGTTTCTTAGAGACAACCAGAGTTGAAATAAAATCGTTCGGTCCACAGGGCAGACATGAGAGTTAAAAAATGGGAGACAAAGGCATAGGTTAAAAGCCAAGAAGAGACAGTGGAATAGATGCAATATGAGAATTATGAGATTACTGTCAACTATCACTTAAGTGTTCGGGTCTCTGTTGTCACTTGGTACACTCAGGGCCGGGATAAGTTAGGTTGGCTAAAAAGTATAGAGACAAGCCTATTTCTTCTGATGGATATCTTCTACATATCTGTTTGATGGAAAAACAAGGTGGTAGCTCAGAGTGTGAAGAAATTTAAGGCAAAGGATGTTTATTTAAGGATCAGGAGATCTTAGCGTGCTTTTAGTAAAAAGAAAAGCAGACAACGGCCAGAGACTGAAAATGACAGAATAAAAGAGGGATTACTGATTAAGTTTCACAGGAGACAGTAATGAAGATATTCCTGGTTACAGATGGAGAGGTTAGTCTCAGAATGGAAGAGGACTGCTCTTGCTTTGAGATCGGAAGAATACTAAAGATGAGTGATCATAAAGAGGTTGTGAATTAAAGTGAGAAGATGAAAGAGCTTGCTCTGGATAGCTTCCATCTATGTAAAGTAAGCAGCAGTGTCAGCTCCTTCTAGTGGCCTGGAAGGAGAGTGGAGAGGTTTGCAACAACAGCTGTGGGGAATGTGATACGAAGTCAACATGAGATAAGAAAAGGGATGAGGAATTGCTGAGCATCAGAGAAGACTTAGTGGAAATTAAATCACAAGTCTAGTGTGGATGCAGTCAAGCTTCCAATGGAATAAATGTATTTCTCCAACCCAATTTTTTTGCAGTGGTTTGCACTTATTTGCAGTTTTTCATCTGGCTCATACAGAAATAAAAGCTAAGTAAATCACTGTAGGAATTTAAACTCCCAAGGAGAGGATAAAGAAAAATTGAGAGTAAAAAGTAAGAGTCTATGGGAAAAAAATTTAAGAAGAAAAGTTAGAGAGGAATTAAAAATCTTAATGGCTTTTTTTTTTTGGTTTTCACTATTTTATATTGCACTACTTTGGAAACTTAATTAGAATACTTTAAAAAAGAAGAATTGCAAAAGGAATTAGCTTCTCAGATAGTTTACGTGCTGAGATATAACTTTTCCTTTAAAAAGGCAAATGATTGAAATTGGCCATCTGGTTAAACTTATTTTTTTATCAATTAAAGTAAGAGTTAGTAAGCAGAATAATGAGCCAGCCTTAACAACAAATAGAGAATGATATATAAGGAAATACCTGTGAATAGAATTTAAATGTGAAGTTATTTAAACTTAAATAAATACTTTGGAAATATATCAAACAAGTTTTAGTGAACTCTTTCAACATTATATGGAAGACAACCATATTTTCAAAAGGTTTTATTGATTCTGTACCCAGCTCTAGTCTAATGGCTGCAGGTGATACAAAGGTATTGTAAAAGCTAAATCCTGGTATTATAATTTCACAGTATAATTAGGAAGACGAAACCAGTGTGTATGAACCAGATCATAACCAGCTGACCTGTGACCCATGTTATTACCAGTAAATGCAGTAGATATTAAACGGATGCCTTAAACAGTAACAGTACTTAGGAGTTAACAAACCTCTTTTATATCATTACCTTATTGCTTCTTCACAACGATCCTTAGAGGTAGTAATCCAGTTACCATTGCTAAGTAATACAGTATCTCACATCTTAGTGGCATAAAATAATCCTTTTATTATGCCCAAGGATTCAGTGGGTCAGGAATTTGCAGAGGGCGCTGCTGGGCATTCTGTATGCCTCATGGTATCTCTAATGTAGTTACTATCACATGTTGTCTAAGACCTTAGTCCTATTAAAGCTCTCGGTATCAATGTCCAAGATGGCTCCCTCATGTGGCTGGTGGTTTGATGTGAGATGGGATCTCAGCTGGAAGTCTGTCAATTAGACCATACGTGGCTTCCCCACATGGCTTGTTCTTTTTCACAGCATGGTGGCTTCAGGTTTGTAGAAGTTCTAACATGGCAGCTCAAGGCTCAAGTTCAAGTAAACCAACTGTAAAGGTGGAAGCTGCATGGCCTTTTATGACTTAGCCGTGGATATCACACAGCATTTCTTCTGTTATACTCTGAGAAGAGTGTCAAAGAATTTGTGGAGGTTTTTTAAGTGGCCACAGGCAGTTATTACCTCTATACACAGATGAGGAAACTGATGCTCAAAAAGGGTAAATAACTTCCAAGTGTCATGTCATAGTAAATGGCATAACCCATACTTGAAGCCAAGTCCTTTGATACTAAGTCCAGTACTCTTGCCATTACACTATTCTTTATTCTAAGAAGTCAGTGTTAGCAATAGCAATTAAAAAAAAAAAAAAAACCTTTATGGGGGAAATGGGGCTTGGAGCATGACCATAATAGATTACAGAGATAATTCAACCATGAAACACCTAATATATATGTTATCACATTCCTCGTAACCCTACTCTTTCCACTGTATTTAGACGCTCAAGACAGAAACTAGGGTAAGGATCCTTACCTCTTTTCCCTTGTTATTTCCCACATCATGTCAATACCAAGTCTTGCTGATTTCAACCTCTTAATAGTTCTAAAATATATCCTTGACTCTCCATCTCTTCCTTAGTGTAGAGCCTATAATATCTTTTCTTTTGACCAGAGGTTGGCAAACTGTGGCCCATGGCTGAATCAGGCCCAACACCTAACTTTCTATGTCCAGCAAACTAAGGATAGTTTTTACATTTTCAAATGATTGAAAAACTTAAAAGAAGTGTAATATTTTTGATACATGAAAATTATATAAAATTCAAATTTAAATGCCCATGAATCAAGTTTTATTAGGACATAGTAATGTCCATTCACTTGTATATTGGCTATGGCTGCTTTCCCACTACAAGGGCAGAATTGAGTATTTTCAAAGGAAACTGTATGGCCTGAAATGCCTAAAATACTATCTGGCCCTTTACAGATATAGTTTGCCCTCCCCTATTCTAAATTACTGTAGGAATATCCTAACCGGTTTCCTTGGCTGTGGTCTTGTCCTCCTTTGGGCCAATTTCCATACTGCAACCATAGTGATCTATATAAAATAAAGTCACTCCCATGCATTTAAGACTTCAATGTCTTGACATTGCCTAAAGAATATAAGGATGAAATACAACAGCTTTAGGAAGGTGTACAAGGCCTTTCTTGATATGATGCCTACTTACTTTTCAGTCTTGTTTTTAGCTACATTCTTTCTTGAAATTTATTATTTATTATTACTGAACTGACTGTCATTTCCTACATTCTATGAAGTTTCATGCCTTCACTCATGGGACTCCTTCATCCTGGAACACCTTTCCTTTTCTTCTTTAAGTTAATTCCTATTAACCATGCAAGACTCAGTTCAAGTCATATCTCTTTGCAGAAGGCATTTCTGAAACTATACCCTTACCCCATACACACGCAAGCGATTCTACTTGGGAAGCTCTTGTTGTATATATATTAAATAATAAAAGGCCTGAACAAAATGGTGAATATTCTAATGGATAGTATTAGGCAAATGATTAGGAAATTTTCAAGAAATATGGTAGATCTTGTTAAGATGCATATAAGCAATAGAACAGAGAGAAGAATGGGAAGATACATCTAAGTTATCTAGCCTGGGGAACTAGAAAAATAGTTATACCATAACAACAACAAAAAAAGCCTTCTATCAATCAGCCACAGCACTGTTCTCAAAACAGGAGGATTTCCATGTTGGCTGAATTCTTTTGATGAGCAAATAGTTGGAAAGGGGAAAAAAAAGCTATGTTTTCAGGAAAAGATAAATTTCATTTTGGACATGTTTAGTGAGTGTGAAAATGTGATATCCAAGCAAATATGTTTTGTTGGTATCTAAAATCATAAGTCTAAACCAGGAATAAGAGGCTAAGAATACTAGCTCAGTTAGAAGAAGAACTATATTTGTCTTATCCAGAGGTGTTATTTTCAGTGCTTAGCACAGAGAGTGTCACATACTAAGCCAATGGGTCTCAATCCCAGCAGGGAATGTGAAATACCTGGGGAAATTTTTTCTTTGTTTCTATTGTTTTAATACAGTTGTCTAGGTCCCGCAACAGACTTATTGAGTTAGAATTTTCAATGGTGGGACTCAGAAGTTCCAAATTCTTAAAGACTAAACAGCTAATTATAATGTACAAAGTTAAGAATCATTGTAGTAGGCACTCAGTAAATATTTCTTGAATAAATGAATGATTACATTCATTCACTCTTTTTGACTCTGAAATGATAGAAGAGGAAAAGATTTCTTTCTCATGTAACTATAATGAGACAGAGTGAATCTAGATGAAAAGAATGACAAAGACTACAAAAAGAGAATGAAATACCAGCTAAAATGAGAGAAAGAATAAAATTTTAATAACAGCCTCTTTTCCTCATATCTTACATTTTAGAGAAAAGATGACAAAATCAAAGTTGGCAATTTTGTCCTTTGCTCGGACACAAAATAGGTCAAGCTCTGTGTCCAAGGGAGCATCTTAGTGCCATCATCATTAGTATAGACTCCATTTAAAGTGCTCACCTTCTGTTCAAGGGCCAAATATAACTTCTGCCACTTATCAGTAATCTATTCTTGAAAATCAAGGGTACAGCATAAAACATTAACTTGAAGCCTATTTCTCAATATATTTTTCTTAACAGATTTTATTTTTAATACTGAATTACTTAAAAATAAATATAGATATCTTGACATTCAATGTACAACTCTTAAAATTAAAAAAAATCATATTATGGTGTCATTTAACACTATAATACCTAAAAATAAATAATAATAATATATCCACTATTATCTAATAATTACTGCCTTCAAATTAACCAGTTTTTACAAAGAAATAGTCCTCTGTAGGCAGCATCCTATTCAAGACCACATATTTTATCTACATACTATGTTTTTAAATCCCTTTTGATATTGTCAATTCCTTTTTTAATGACACTAATTAGCTGAAGGAATCAGCCTCCCATTGTACACACCAACTCCAGAATTTGTTTGATTGTTTCCTTGAGGCGTTGATTTTTTTCTTTTATATTCAACAACTTTGTTGTAGCAAAACTGACATACGTTAAAGGGAACATATTTTAAGTGCACAATTTGATGAGTTTTGACATAAGTATATATAAATACAATCAAGATAATGCACATATTAATCACCCCTCAATTATTCCTCATATCCCTTCGATATGTTTCCCTTTAACTCATCTCTGACCCTGCCTGGTTCCCAGGCAATCCCTGACCAATCTGCTTTCTGTCACTGTGAATTAGTTTGCATGTTCTAGAATTTTATATAAATGGAATCATGTGTTTCATACTATTTTTTGGTATAGTTTCTATTATTCAGCATAATTATTTGGAAGTCCATTCATGTTGTTGTGTATATAGCAAAAGTTCTTTGCTTTTCATTGATGAGTAGTATATCAATGCATGGATACATGACAACATGTTTATTCATTGACCTGTTGATATATATTAGGTTGTTTCCAATTTTTGACTATTATAGATAATGCTGCTATGAACATTCTTGTGCAAGTCTGTTTGTGGACTTATGTTGCTTTTCTTGGAGTAGATAGCAAGAAGAGAAATTTATGGTTCATGTGCTGAGTGCATGTTTAACTTTTTAAAAAAACTACTAAACTATTTTTGCAAAGTGACTGTACAATTTTACATTGTTACTGGTAGTATATGAGATTATTTCCCCTTGCTACACATCCTCACCAACACCTACCTACGATATGTCTTTTTTGAATTCTATACACCCTAGTGGCAATGTAGGAATATTGCAATGTGTTTTTGTTTTACATGATCCTAATGACAAATTATGTTGAATATCTTTCCGTGTGCATATTTAATATCTGTACATTTTCTATACTGATGTGTCTGTTCAAAGTTTTGCCCATTTTAATTAGGTTGTTCATATTCTAATCACTATTTGTATAATGAGATATGAATATTTTGTTGGTAAATTTTTTTGCAAATATTTTCTCCCATTTGAGGATTTGCCTTTTAATTTTCATTGCCATGTCTTTTAAAAATAAAAAATATTTTGAAGATAAAAATTTTCTAATGTATTAAATTTTTTAAATAAAAGTTTGTGTTTTGTGTTGGATTTAAGAAATCTTTGGCACAAATTAACTATAATTTTCTACTAGATATTTTATTGTGTTAGCTCTTATTTATAGATATATGAATCATTTTGAGTTAGCTTAGTATATGCTGTGAAGTAAGGGTTGAGGTTCATGTATTTTTCATATGGCAATCAAATTGTCCCAGCATCCTTTTTTGAAAATATTCATTTTTCCCACCTGAATTATTTTGGCATCTTTGTTGAAAATTAATTCACTATGTATGTGTAAGTCTACTTCTGGGCTCTCCATTTTGTGCCATTCATCTACATATCAATCTTTATGCCAATATTACATTGCCTTGATTACTGTAACTTTATAATAAATATTGAAGCCAGGTAATGTGAGTTCTTGAAATTTTTTCTTTCTTTTCAAAATTCTTTTCACTATTCTAGGACCTGTTAATTTTCATACAAATTTCAGAATCAGCTATCTCATTAAATTGAAGTGTGCTTGGATTTTGGATTTTGGTTGGGATCATGTTAAATCTGTAGATCAATTTGGGGAAAACTGACATCCTAACATCACTGAGTCTTTCAATTCATGAACACAATCTATCTCTCCATTTGTTTAGGTCTTATTTAATTTATTTCATCATCGTTTTGTAGTTTTCAGTGTAAAGGTCTCCCATATCTTTTGTCAAATTCATCCATAAGTATTTAATATTTTTGTACCATTGTCAGTCATCTACTTTTTAAATAACAATTTCTGATTGTTCATTCTTAGTACATACAAATGCAATTGATTTTTGTATATTGACCATTCACTCTGCAACCTTGTTAAACTTACTTATTTTTCTAGTAGTTTTGTTTTGCTTATTCATTAGGATTTGCTATGAAGATGATTATGTTATCTGAAAATAAAGACAGTTGTGCTTCTTCCTTTCAAGTCATTATCCCTTTTATTTAATTTTTTCCAGCCTGATTTTATAGCCAAAACTCCTAGAACTGGTTAGAGTAAACATTCATGTTTTTTTTTAATCTGAACTGTAACAGTCAAGGATTGTCAGAGAAACAGAACCATAGGGTGTGTGTGTGTGTGTGTGTGTGTGTGTGTGTGTGTGTGTCTGTGTGTCTGTGTGTCTGTGTCTGTGTGGGTGTGTAGAGAGAGAGAGAGAGCTCTCTCTATATAGGTATACATATAGATATAGACATCTGCATCTGTGTGTGTGTGTGTGTGTGTGTGTGTGTGTGTGTGTGTGTACACACAGAGGGAGAAAGGGAGAGAGAAAGAGAAAGAGAGATTTAAAAGGATTGTCTCATGAAATTGTAGTGGGTAGGCAAGTCAAAAATCGGCAGGGCAGGCCAGTAGTTTAAAAACGTAGCAAGAGTTGTTTCAGCTTGAGTTTGAGCACAGTAAGGAGACAGAATGTCTCTTCCTTGGGTGACCTTAGTCTTTTCTATCTTAAGACCTTTAACTGATTGGATGAGACCTATCACACTATGGAAGATAATCTATTCTTCTCAAAGTCTATTAATTTAAATGCCAATTACATCTTTAAAAAATACCTTCACAGTGACATATAGACTAGTGTTTGACTAAACACTTGGGCACCATAGTCTAGCCAAGTTGACACATAAATAAAACATTCAGCCTTTGTCTTTAAACATAATATTAGTTGTAAGTTTTTCATAGACACTGTTTATCTGATTGAAGAAGTTCTTATCAAGTTCCTTCAAGTTTGCTCAGAGTTTGTTTCGAGAATGGATGTTTGATTTTCTATATAAATCTTTATATGATTATATGTTTTTATAAATCTTTATATGATTATATGTTTTTTCTTCTTTAGTTTGAAAATATGGTGATTTATATAAACTGATTTTCAAATATTAAGCAAACTTCATAATCCTGGGATAAACCATTTTTGTTCATAATGTATTATCCTTTTTATATACTAGTGGATTTCATTTGCTAAAACATTGTCAGATAGTTTTCTGTCTATGTTCCTAAGTGATATTTGTAGTTCTCTTACCTTTTAATATCCTTTTTTCTGGTTTTGATAACAAGTTAATGTTGTCATCAAAGAACATGTTAGGAAGTATCCTTTTCTCTTTAACTTTCAGGCAATATTTTTCTAGAATTGGTATTATTTTTTTCATTAACTATTAGGTAGGATTCCCCAGTGAAACTATATGTGCCTGGTGTTTTCTTTCTATTTTTTAAAAAATACTTTATTTTCTTTAGAGCAGTTTTAGGTTTATAACAAAATTGAGAGGAAGGTACAGAGATTTTTCCATATATGCCCTACCTCCATAAATGCATAGCCTTCTCTATTATACCATCACTCACCAGAATGGTATACACACACACACACACACACACACACACACACACACACACACACACATTTTTTTAAGCAAGGATAAACCTACCATTGGCAATGTACTATTCTGTGAGATATTGTAGTAATGAATACACACCATTGAACATATGCCAAATCTCAAAGAACTTTACAGAACTAAGAGTAAAGTTTAATGTATGTAAATTTTGAAAGCTGTTTAGGAGGTTTTACGGTTCCAAAATGAAATGCATAATGTGACAACATAGCGAAACTATATTACAAATATATGAAGCACCATCACAGAAGAGGGTGGTTGGAAGAATAAGCTAAATAACTTTGGAAATGAGTGGATTCTGTAAGATGAAAGGCAAAAGGAACTGTACATAAGAACAGCACTCTATTTGATAAAGTTGGTTCCTATGCTGGTATACATAGCAATTCTGAAACCACTTTACATGTATAATAGAGTTTAACAATTAAGTTAATGGATGGTTGATGGTAGGAGCCAGGTTTCTCAATGTTGGAGTAAGAAAGTTATAGATAAGCAAGGGAAGGGGGCTAGAATAATCCATGTGATAAATTATTAGAGTTGGATACATCAATATGAACTCATTTTTAGCTTAATATAGATACAGATGGTTACATATAGAAATATTTATAGATATGTGTATATACATGGTTTACACAGTAGGCAAAGTTATATCTTCTTGTTTTGTCAGATGAAGGTACTAGAAGCAATGACACCTCAGTAGCAATGAGCATATCTAGTGCTCAGATCTTGTTTCTGATACTGATCCCCTCCCCGCACCTCCCAAAAAGGAGCCAAGTTTCCTTAGAGAAATGGCTGTTTCTAAGACTGGTGCAGGGAATATACGAGATGAACCTGGGGCATCTTACAGTGGCAAAAAAAAAGGTGCTAAAAAAACTTCACAATGAATGATGGGAGTATGTAAAAGAGACACAGGCACCAACTAAAATGCCCAAAGCTGAAATAATCTGAGAAACTACATAAATTACCATTGCATTATAACTCTAAATATAAAATACATATCCATGAGTCCATACTTCTATAACTAGATGGTTGAATAAAAAAATTTAGGGAAGAATAGACAAATATCTCATGCAGAAGAATTCCAAAAAAATTTACGTAGATGATCCACCCTGAAGGATTTGGCCATAACTTCATACTTCTTAAGTGTGAGTTGTACACAGTGACTTTCTCCAAAGATTGCATCATGTAAAGGAAGAAAAAATGGAGTAATTTTACAATGGAGAAAACTCATAAATACTGCCTCAGCCAGGTGATCAAGGTTAACATCAACAGTAGTAAGTCATATTGCTAGTATGGACCCATGATATGATGTGATGAAAATTGCACTTTACTGCTGCGTTCAAATCTCAAAAAACTCATTACTTTAGTTTGATCATGAAGAAACAGTCAAACAAATACAAACTGAAGGACATTTTACAAAGTACCTAACCAGTACCTGTTAAAACTGTAAAGGTGTTCTAGCCACCATCTTGCACCCCCATGAGTGTGTCCTCTTATTCTCAGCTGGTCTCCCCAAGACCTCCTGAGTACCAACCCTAGTCCCCTGCACAGCTTTGTTTCCTCACTAACAAGATGAAAAAAAAACTATCATGAACCAGGAGAAACTCGCCAAACTGCAGGCACAAGTGTGCATTGGTAGGAAAGGAGCTGCTTGCAGAAAGAAGGCGGTTCACAGAATAGCTACGGCAGATGATAAAAAAACAAAACAAAACAAACAAAAAAAACACAAAACTTCAGTTCTCTTTAAAGACATTAGGAATAAGCAACATCTCTGGTATTTAAGAGATGAGTGTGTTCACAAACCAAAGAACAGTGATCCATTTCACAACCCTAAAGCTAAGGCATCTCTGGTAGAGAACACTTTCACAGTCACCAGCCATGCTGAGACAAAGCAGCTGACAGAAATACTACCCAGCATCTTAAACCAGCTCAGTGCAGAAAGTCTGATGAGTGTAAGGAGACTGGCTTTGCCCAAACATTCTGTGGATGGAAAAGCACCACTTGCTACCAGAGAGGAAAATGATGATGAAGTTCCAGATCTCGTAGAGAATTTTGATGAGGCTTCCAAGAATGAAGCAAAATGAATTGAGTCAACTTCTGGAGAAAATAAAACTTGAAGAATTTACTGGGAGCTGTTACTTTATATTATGACTGCTTTCTAAAATTGTGTTCATGGATCTGATAAAATCTTGATCTCTAATATTTTTAAGCCCAAGCCCTTTGGACACTGCAGCTCTTTTCAATTTTTGCTTATACACAAATCATTCTTTGCAGCTAATTAAGTTGAAGCAGCCTGGGAATAAAGTTTGAAACAAAGGTTAATAAAGTTCGTTGCCTAGTATGCAGTTTTATTCTTTTATTTCATTGACAATGATTTGTACACAGAAAGTAGAGTTGTTTGTAGAAAGCTAATCATGATATGGTTCATAATCTTTGGAATTTGATTAAAGATTTAGCATGATAGTATAATGTAAAAAAACTTTAAAGGTCATCAAAAACAAGGAAAGTCAGAGAAAATGTCACAACCAAGAAAAGCCTAAGTTGGCATGAGCAATAAATGTAATGTGGAATCCTGGACATTAGGGAATACTGAGAAAATCTGAGTAAAGTAGCAGCTTTACGTAATGTATCAATGTTGTCTTATTAATTTTGACAAATATACCATACTAATGTAAACCCATCAATCCCACTTCTGGGTATTATGCTAGGTGAATTAAGTCACTCACAAAAAGACAAGTACTGCATGACTCCACTTACATGAGGTATCTAAAGTAATCAAACTAATCGAAATAGGAAGAAGAATGATGGTTACCAGTGGCAGAAAGGGGAGGGTCAATGGGAGTTGTTGCTCAATGGGCACAGAGTTTTGGTCCTGCAAGATGAAAAAGTGCTAGAGATCTATTGTACAGTAATATACATATAGTTAACAGTGCCATAATGTACACTTACGATTGTTAAGAAGATTGTTTATATTGTGTTTTTATCACAATAAAGGAAATATGTTTTAATTCATTTTAACTGAAACATTTATACATGTGCTTTCATTATTTTATAGGAGAAAGGGGCGATATGGTGTTATCAAAGTAAATAAAGAGTAGGTCATCTGAAATCGGTCACTCAAAATTTATTAACTTTCATATGAATCATATACCACATTAGGTTGTGGTATAAAGGGTAAAAGGCCTGGTAGCTACCCTGAGTGAGTGTATTCTAGTGGAGAAGACAGATAAGGAGCAAAGACAGTACCATGCAGCAAGTGCTGTGATAGATGGATGCAAGCTGCATTGGGAGTGAAGAGGAGAGCATCCCAAGCCAGACTTAAGAAAAACTTTCCAGAGGAGGTGATACTTAAGTTGAACCTTAAATGATGAGTGTTTTCAGCTTGAAAATAAAAAAAAGGAATGCCAAACATTGGAACAGCATGTATGAAGACACAGAAGTGTAAAATGCCGTATAGATCAAATGACAACTGAAATATATGTCAGGGAGAGTGTAGAGAATGAGTCTAGAGATATACAGGAAATGGGTGTAATTTGGTAAACTGAAAAAATTGGTAATTTTTTTTCTACTGGGATGAATTTTGAGGATAATAGCTGAAAATTAAGATGACCTAGTTTGAGAAGCATTGATATAAAAATATCTGGATAAATGACACATCTAAGAAGTAATAGTTATATGTCTTAGTAACTATGTAAATAGAATTAATGTGCTGCCAAGCATAAGGTCATAATAAGGATGTTTAATTTTACCTCTTGTGTTTGGACCTTAAAGTGTTTACTGAATATGAATGGGACTAAGGAATGAACCCAGAGGCACAAGGGAAATTTTGTATAAGAGAAATGAAAATGTGTTGAATGTCAAAAAGCCAATGGTGATTCTTGCTAGTTACCAGTGAGTATTTCGGATAGAAAAAAAAAAAAAAAACAGACAAAAGATGACAAAGTGAAATTGAAGTAGAAAATGTTATGACAATCAAAAATGAAGACAAAATGATTACAATAGAAATTAAGATAGACAATGATTTTAAAATACTGTCTCGCAAGGTTGGTAAGAGACAACAGGGATTCTAAGAGCTGAAAAACTCTTAATAGAATGTAAAGTTGGGAGTCATGGATAGATACGTTAATTCTTTGTGCAGAAATATGTAATTTACAGAGAAAGAAAACTGCCAGATATCAAAAAAAGATAAATTTGCTAAGCTGAAAAAAAATAGATAAGGTTATCAATATTATACCAGAATAGATAACCAGAAGGGTAAGGCAATGATGTTTAAAAGTGATTTTGTGATATGTGTTTTAAAAGCAGAATTACTTCCTTAAGGTGTAGAGTTGAAATAGTATTGGACTTATTAGATATACTCTATTGTAACAATTATTTTGAGCTTGATCAATATAATCTGTCATAGAGGGCAGAATATATGTCAGTGTATTGGAGTCAAACATATCAACAAATGGTTTTGAACATCATCGATCAAGATCTTCAGTTTGAAGTTTTAAAAAATCTCTAAGCAAAGAGGATTTCAGTTCAGTGTTGAATAGAAAGTAAGTACAAAAGATAAATGTTGACACTGACTTTAAACCATGACAGAATACTACAAATAATAGATTTAATTACAATGCAAAAAGTGTTCAGTTTTATTTACTCTTCTCTAAAAATCAGTTTCTACCTTAAATTTAAGATTAAACAGAGTGAAATCTTACTTTAAATCATTATACAATAATTTTGATGTTATATCTAACATTTTAAGGGCATAAGATTGAAGGGCATTTTAAGGGCATAAGTGGATTTCTTACTGCTTAATAGTACTATGTAGGAAAATAAAATGATTGAACTTAGATTAATAATGAAATATAGTAAAAGAGTTACATGTTTTTATTCTATTGACAATTTTAGTCCTCAGTATTTCAAAGGAAAATCAATGAAAAGTTCATTTGAGGAGACAGATTTACCTGTTTATGGCATATATCTTTGTTCTTTTGAAGTGATTGACATGAAAAAAATATAATGTGCCTTTGAAGTGTCCATGTTTTGATAAGTGGTTTTCAATGAAATATTCTGAACATCACTTTGTGTAAGTGGACGTATAGAGCTGTACATTGTTGAATTTGTTTGATTCAGTACGTATTAATCAGATTAGTATAGTCTATGCTATAGGAACAGATAAGCCCCTAAATCACAGTGACTTAACACAAAAGTTTATTTCTTGCTCATATTACAATTTAATTCAGGTTAGGTAGCCCTCCTCTTTCACTGCACAATTGGCCTCTAAGGTTGCATTAACGTGGAAAGATAAGTCTAGTTTTGCTTATAGTCCGTTAGGCCAGAATTATTTCTATGGCCCCACATTAAATATAAAAAGGCTGGAAATTGTAGTGAAGTTTATGAAATATTTGGTAAGTACTAACTCTCTCCATCTTTCAAGGTGTTATGTTCAATCCATGGAGACCAGACAGACCCCCCCATCAAAAATCAGTTTGCATGTCAAGACTAATGATGTCACATACCTACTAACACATGTGAAGACATTTATTGCTCACATGATGAGGCTTCTGGAAAGAACAGGGCAGGCACCCAAGCAGATCTGAAAATGGCTTGAGTGGCTTGAGAGAGAGAGTGACAATGAGTGGCCCTAACTTTTCTTGTGTCAAGGGAGGGAACCAGTGTGCCTTCTTATCAGCTTGCCCAGGTATGAGGCAGAAAGAGAAGCAGGAGATGGGGCTTAAAAACTGTCAGCAGTCAAACAATATACATGGAGTAAGGCTCTTTATTACACAAGAAAATGAATTCTTTCATTATTTTTCTTGTTATTAATTTTAAACTAGTTCTAAAAGCATACTTAAGTATATTTTATGTGCTGTGCAAGGCATTCTCAGCATGTGATTATCATTTGGATAAATTCTCTACATTCGAGTAATTCATATTTCATTCTTTCAGTTTCTGCCTTCTTTTATCCTTCTAAGCAAGAGCCATTAGTAGTTTCTACATACCTGCAAGGTAATTTCCTAAACCAATCCTGACCAAGGCATAGAGTAGGTCAGATACTTCAGTCCACTATTTGGAGGAATTATAATTAGTCATCCTATCATAGATCCAATATTCACTTTGTCAGGAGCAACACTTAGTAACCATATGTTCATTGAATCACAAAATTTCTCCATTTCCTACTTTCTCTCCTACTTCCTAAATTTTTGTGGTTTTGTTTTCTCAATCTCTAGAGTTGCTCTCCTTTCATTTTTTCCTAGACAAACAGCAACAACCTCACGTCTCATCTTCCTGAATCCACTCTGACTCCTTGTCCAAGCCATTTTCTATATAGCTCAACTCTCTAGCTTCATCTTTGTTTTTCAGTTACAGTTGACATTCAATATTATATTAGTTTCAGGTGTACATCATAGTAGTTAGACATGTATACATCTTACAAAATGATCCCTCTGATAAGTCTTGCATCCATCAGATATTGTGTATAGTTATTACAGTATTATTGACTAAATTCCTTGTGCTGAGCTTTATATTCCCATGACTACTTTGTAACTGTCAATTTGTACTTTAATTTTTTTAAATGTTTATATATTTTTTTCAATTATAGTTGACATAAAATATTATATTAATTTCAGGTGTACAACACAGTGATTAGACATTTATATAATTTATGAAGTGATTGCACCAATAAACCCAGTACCCATCTGACACCATACATAGTTATTACAATGTTATTGACTATATTCCTTGGACTATACTCTGCAATCATCCCTATGGCTATTTTGTAACTACCAATTTGTTCTTCTTAATCCCTTCTACTGTTTCACTCATCCCCACCACTCCCTTCCCATCTGGCAACCATTAAAATGTTCTCTGTATCTATGAGTTTGTTTCTGTTTTGTTCATTTGTTTGTTTTGTTCTTTAGATTCCACATCTAAGTGAGATTATATGGCATTTATCTGTCTTATTTCACTTAACATAATACCCTCTAGGTCCATCTATGTTGTTGCAGATGGCAAGATTTCATTTTTTTATGGCTGAGTAATATTCTACCTCATCTTACTCCACAGATACTTTCATATCTTTTCCCAAGCCATGCTGACCTTTTTCTAGTTCTCGAACACTCAGTATTCTCTCCTTCCTCAAGGTCTTTGTACATGCTATTCTCTCTTACTAGAATGCTCTTTTTTCTCTTTCTTCACTTGACAACTCTTATTCATCTATTAGTCTTAGCTCAAACACTATTTCTTTAAGGAAGTTTTCCCTGATATCTTTGTTGCTGTAGTCAGTCCTCCTTCTTATAATCTCTTAATTACTCCCTCAACCTTTTTTTCATAGTACTTACATTGTATTGTAGTTGTCTCTTTATTACTTGTCTGTCTTCTATACTGTGAGCTACATAATGTGGGAATCTAGGCCTTTAGCTATTTTGTTTATCCTGTATCCTCAGAACCTAGACAGCATCATAGGGTATACCTTATAGTGGCATGTCGAAATCTTAGACAGAAGAAGTACACCATGAAAGTTAGCTCAACTGAACCTCAACATGTACTCTTGCCGAGTTGTTGTCAGCATTCTTCTTCAGAAGTTTTGAATACTATGTGTCCTGGAGAATTAGTAAAGAGGTTAATATATTTTAATGGAAAACTGGTGTGGGCAAGCATATGCTTTTGAAAAACCACTCGGGTACCAGTTGGTGTAGGAACCTTCATATACTGCTGGTGGAAATGTAAATTGGTACAGCCACCATGGAAAAGAGTATGGAGGTTCCTCAAAAAATTAAGAATAGAATTACCGTATGACCCAGCAATCCCTTTTCTGGGTATCTACCCAAAAAATTTGAAAACTTTTGTCCATAAAGATGTATGCACCCTGGTGTTCATTGCAGCATTGTTCACGGTCGCCAAGATATGGAAGCAACCTAAGTGCCCATCAATAGATGATTGAATGAAAAACAAGTGGTACGTATATACCTCAGCCTTAAGAAAAGATGGCATTTGCATTTCAGGCATTTGCAACAACATGTATGGATCTTGAGATAATCATGCTAAGCTAATAAGTCAGAAAAACCTGAGAGCCATATGACTTCATTTACATGTGGGGTATAAAACTGAAAGTAACAAAGGAACAAATCACAAAACTCAGAGACACAGATAACAGCTTAGTGGTTACCAGAGGGAAAAGGGGATGGGAGAGGTAGATAAGAGTAAAGGCGGTCAAATATATGGTGACAGAAGATCTGTCTTTGGGTGGTGAACACACAATGTAATATATAGATGTTATATTATAGATTGTACACTTGAAACCTATATAATTTTACTAACTAATGTCACCCCAAGAAATTTAGTGAAAAAAGTTATAAAAACTAAAAATCTAAAGCAAGAAGGAGGGTTGGGAGTATGGTAGTGTACATGGAGAGATTTGTGGTTTTAAATTGAGTTCTCAAAGAGATACTTGTGAATGTGACATTTGAAAAAAACCTAAAGGTTAGTGAGGAAGATAGTAGGCTTTCTGGGGAAGAGTCCCTCCAGTCTTTGTTTTGAATCTATGTGTTTGCTTACTCAGTCATTTCTATATGTACCTATAGTAAAAATTCAAAACAATTAAAGGAATCATTGAAAATAGAGTTTCTTTTGCAATGCAATGCTCCAATTCCATTCCCCAATCTGTCTTCAACAGTATTTTATATGCTCTTCCAGAAATGTCTATGAATATACACACATGAATATACATAGACTATTTTATGCAGATTGATATATATCATAGTTTCTGGTCTGTATCTTGATTTTTAATTTAGCACACATATGCACAAACAAACATTACAAAAATGAGATTTTGTTTGCTTTATTTTATAACATAACTGAAGAGGGAAATCTTGGCAGAGTAGAAGTTTATGAAATATTTGTAAAATATAATAAAATCTGTATGCATTTAAATTCTGGTTATTACAATATAAACTATACATATATCAAACTCATATGCAAAAATGAACATATTTAGGTTATGGGAAAAAGGCCAAACTATTGTAAATATTTTTCCTTGTCAATAATCGTAATAGTTCTTCAGAATTAGAATATAAATTGGCTAAATATTTGAACATTTAGTATTTCCAAGTTTGTGTTAATATTTTTTTAAATTATAAAGCTGCAATGGGATGAATTATGTCCTTCCAAAAATTATATGTTTAAGCCCTAACCCCCAGTGCGATGGTATTTGGAAGTGAGGCCTTTGGGAGATAATTAGAGCTAAATGAGATCATGAGGGTGAGGCCCTAATGATTGAATCAGTGTCCTTATAAGAAGTGAAGGAGACATCCAGAAAGTTTGCTCACTGTCTCTGTGCATGTATATAGCTAGGAAAGGCCATGTGAGTACATAATGAGAAGGTGGCTTTTTATAAGCCAGGAAGATAGCTCTTACCAGGAACCAATTAGGCTGGCACCTTGATCTTGGGTTTCCAACTTTCAGAACTATGAGAAATAAATATCTGTTGTTTAAGCCATTCAATCTATAGTATTTTGTTATGGCAGCCCCAATAGACTAAGACAAAAGCTGTGATTGAAATGTTTCTATTTTTTAATGTACTGGATTATTTCCTTAGTATAAATTTTTAAGAATGCAATTGATATGCATATTGATATATGTTGTTTTTAGGCCTTTTAGACAAAGCAAATTGTCAGCTATCCCTAAAAATAATACCTATTTCTACTCCCACCAAAAACATATGTCTTCAAGTTTCCACTACTGATTTAAACTTGTCATTCTGCTTATACTTAGGAGGAAGTTGGTGATTCAATGCCTTTGAGTTTCCGTCTTGACTGGAATCTACAAGAAATAAGTTTATTTTAGCATTTTATTAGGTAATTATTTATTTACTATCTATAATCAATATAACCCACCAAATGTGTTTATTTAAAACATCTTCAGATGATGATAGGAAAATATGAATGAATGAGGGAAACACTATATTAAAAACTGATACGGAAGCCATATTAGATGACCACACAAGGTTACATTCAGGTCAAATTAATTATAATTGTGACTAAGATTTATCAAATCCTTTGGTCTCTTTCTAGGGAAACTAGAGAGATCACATACTATACAATCAAAAGAAATTTTGCCAAATTCTCCTGGCTTTTAAAATTAATGCCTCATTCAAAAGAATATTTTCTATAATATTCTCACCTATATTACTAATGGGGGGGTTCTATACATAAGGTGGATACAGAAAAGTACAGATGGCATGAGTACAGAAGCAGGAGTCAATAGTTGTCAGTTTGAGGATAGATCATCAAGAACCTCAATGTAAAACTTGTGGCAAGAAATTTCACTGCTCTAGGGCTCGGTTTCCTCATCATTTATTAGTTCATTGTTTTCCTCCTAACCCTTTATAAGAAGATTTAATGAGCAGTAAAACAACTGACAATTTCAGGTTTTTCTTCTACAAAAATCAGAAGACTATTGTAAAATATTGGAAGGCACTACTGACATATCAAAAGTAAAGTTTAAAAAAAACACTTGAATTTGACTACTAATATTATATATATCACTATTGTTTATTTTCCTATAGAAATTAATTCTACATAGGAATTACATTACTTTCTAATGTAAATATAAATCCACTGCAAGCTAGAAGAATACTTTCTCATTTTATCTAGCCGTCTACCACTATTAATAAATAGCAGTTTTCATCTCTTTGCAGGTTATACCAGATTTGAACTTGTATTCCTGAATATAAAATCTAGATCTTATTTAGCCAGAAATTTGAGATCTAGTTTCCTAGTCTATGTGTGTGCCTGAGTACCTTTTTATATATTTCATATACGTAGAGTGTAAATAGTTCATAGATTAGGGTATGAAGTTATAGACTTGGGTTTAAAACCCAACTCTGTCACTTACTAGCTTTATGACCTTGGACAGGTTTCATAAACTCTGTTTGGCTTAGTTTCTCATCTTTAAAATAAGAATGATAATAACAGTAACTACTAGGGTTGTGGGAGGATTAATATTTATGTATATATGACTAGAATAGTACTTGGAACATTATATAAGCTTAGTTATCATTATTATTAGTTTCTATTTCTTTAAAAAAGTAGAAAACAAAGTTTTAATCCTTTTTGACCTTGCAAACTACATTTGAAAGTATCTAATTCTTCATTGTAAAGATAATTATACCACTTGCAACTGTTCTTTCATTGCAAAAGCAAACATCTGGGATTTCATTATTCTCTCTCTTCTGTGGTGATCCCAATTGGGGATTGGAAATATCTTGAGAAAACAGTGTCTCTTGGGATGTTAATATGCGTTCTTAGGAAAGGAGGAAAGGTTCTGTGTTCAAATAAGTTTGAGAATGCCAAGGAAACAAGATTGAAAGATTATTTTTTTTTTATCACGGAGTTTCTTAGAGTTTTTAATGTATTATTATGAATCATAAAGTTTAAAGAGGGATGTCATGTGCAGCGTTTCCAAATGTACCTGGAACCAAACTGTTTAGAAAATTCTGCCATAAGTAGCAAGTATCTCAGCCATTTAGAGTCTCAGGGTATCTTTTTAAAGTTAATATTCGTAACTCTCAATAATTCTAACTGTACTTTAGTATCAGTTGAGTAAGAAAATACTTGACAGAAAGATATCATGGCTCAAGCGATATGGTTAAATTTATTTATATTTCCCCTAAAATATCTATGTCTGCTTTAAACATAGTAGTATCAGTTTTGTGTGTGTGAGGCATGTGATTCACTCATTTTACAGACCCACTTCTTAGAGCCCTCAGAGATTTCGGATTTCTGACAGTAACATCATGGTCCAAGGCGTGAGAACCAATTATTTCTCAACAGTCACTATACATTTGGAGTCCTCTGGAAAGCTTTAAAAAATGCAGTTTAGATGTCTCCATAATATTGGTGTCTGCATGGTCTCAGGTGTGGACTTGGCATTGGTATTTTTCCAGCTCTTCAGGTCATTTCAATGCACAGGCGCAGCACAACATTGCTGGTTCTAGGTGTTAGTGAAAAAATGATCAGAGACCTTATCATCAACATACAGGATGTTGCAGACCTAATTCAGATTTTAAAAGTTGCTATAATATATGTTCATAAATGAATGGCTTCTATTGCAGAATCTTGGGGAGGAAGAAAGAGGCTCAGGGATAGAACTGTATAATTGATAATCAAAATAGTTACCTTGTGGATTCAAGGACCTGCTATATTAGAGAACTTTGCCAATTTGCCTATTGTCCATAAGAAGAACTCCTAAGCAAACCACAATATCCATAGCTCTATAGGCTTCTGTTTTGTATCAGGTTGTCTTTTAGATTTATTAGAAAGGGCATTTTGCTCTTTGCCCCATGTTTCCTGGCTCTACTTTCCCTAGGTGTTTATGAATGTGTCCTATTGGCCTTTATACAAGGAACATTCTTTAATTATTTTGACACCTTTTGTGCTATTTGATCTTGTTAATCAACTCTTTTGCTGCACACATTTAAATGTATAATTTGATAAGTTAGACTACGTCTATACACACAAAACCATGCTGGTCAACTCCTTCTTTGGCTTCCTTGATACAGCGTTCTTGATTCTCTTTCTGCATCTTGCCCACTTTTTTAAAAATTCTACTTCCTCTAACCCATACCTTAAATATTGTGTTCTCTAGGGATGATGCATTCGTTCAGTAATGTGTTTAAGCTATTACAGTAGGTGTGTTAAATTAGTATATTAGTTTACAAGGAATGCCATAACAAAGTTTCACTAACTGGGTGGCTTAAACAATAGACATTTATTTTCTCACAGTTCTGGAAGCTAGAAGTTCAGATCAAGCCGTTGGCAGGATTGTTCCCTTCTAAGGCCTCTCTGCATGGCTTGCAGATGGCCACCCTCTCGCTATGTCTTCAAATCGGTCACCCCTCAGTCTACATGTTATCTATGTCCCAATCTTCTCTTTTTATAAAGACATCCATCATATTGTATCAGGGCTCACCCATATGACCTCATTTTAACTTAATTACTTCTTTGAAAGCCCTATATCCAAATACAGTCACATTCTGAGGTACTTGAGGTTAGAACTTTAGCATACAAATTTTGTAGGAACACAATTCAGCCCACAGCATCTATTATGATAGGGATGTGCATAGGTTCTGTAAGAAAGTTTCCAGACCAAGTCAATGTTAAATGGTTTCCCAGAAAATTACAAGAAATTAGCTAAAGAATAACAAGAGAGAATAGTGGGGGAGATAGGCAGGCAGTATTAGGTAGAAGGAATAGCATATATACCGTCTCTTTTGGAATACTACAAGTAATACATTATAGTTAGAACACAAAGATTGGCAGCATGTAGCTATTAAGTAAGCAGTTAGATATATAGGTCTGGAGAGTTTATCTTTTCTTGGTCCTCTCCCCATCCTTTATACTTTCAGAGTGATCTCATTCACACCAGTTGTTCCAAGTTGTTTCAACTATACTAATAATGTCTACTTTTCTAAATCTATCTCAGATCTCTCTATTGAACTGTAGACTCTTCGGTCAAATGCCTTTAACATGTCAGTTTTGGAATGTCCCATAGGCACCTCAAATTGAAAACTGAAATGTCAAACAACTCACTCTCTTTCTCTACCCCCTCACCCCAAATCTGCTCCTTCTTGAGAATTCCTTTTCTTAACAAATGATACCCCTGTTTATCAAATAACTAAAATTAGAAACTCAGATATAGTCCTTAAGTAATTATTCTTCTCCTTTCATTTCTAGTAAATCATTAAATCCTAAGGATTATACTTAAGCTTTTAAATCCATCTCTACCTCACCATCCCCACTTATTGCTGGTCCTCATGTATCTTTGCATTCAGGCGAATTTGTTGAATATCAGGTCCAGCAGAGATATGATTATGATTGATAGAGATTATGCATCCTACCAAGGCACATAGACAAACAGTTCTAGACGCTAAATGAACATATGATGAAATGATGATATTAAAATTTAATTATTAATAACTACCATTTATGGAATGCTCATGATGTGTCAGGTACTTTACAAATTCATAAGCAACTCTGTAAGTTGAATGGTATCTCTGTTTTGAAGAAGAATGAACTCAAGCCTAGAAATGTTAAAACAATTTGTCAAAAGCACACAGCACAGCAAAGCTGAGATTTAAAGCTCAGTCATCTTGTTTTTGAATCTCGTGTTTTATTCACCAAACAAGACACCTACCCTACTTAATCAATTATCATTATATATAAACTTCATGTCAATGGAAAAAACGGAAACAAATGTTTGATTTATTTTAATACTATTGTATATTGTTGTAATTCTAGGAAGGCAGTAATTTTTTTTTCTGAACTGAGCCATGATTATTTTAGCTATACTATAGAAAATTGTGATCTTAAATTTAGCCGATGGGGTACTATGAATAAGATAATTTACAAGATGGATAATTTCATGATAAATATATCAGCTTAAGTGCCTTAAAATTGGAAATTAGTTTTTTCCATGGTGGAGGAATCAAAATGAAGTATAATATACATAGATGAGGAATAGCAGTTCATAGCCTGGCATCCCCAACTGTATTAAGAATAGTTTCCCCTTAAATTACTTTTGCAAAAGTCAATAATAGAAGCTATTTGCTGCCAGAAATATATTTAGAGAAACTGCCATTTATTATAATTAAAGTGATTTATTTGCTTGCTGGTTTATTTGGCTGAGGATTTTCTTGAAATTGAGGACAAACTTGAAATATAATTTACTGATATATACAGTATTACAGCATATTTCATATTCTGAGGCTTTTTAAGTGTTTTTCAAGTATCAGTGATAAAAGTACCATTTACACTAGATATTGAAAATGTTGGGTTATTTAATGCAGAGCTGTGTGTCAGAATTCATTTTAAAACCAGTTATAAGTGGTTTAGGATGGCCTTAGGAATTTAATAATCATCACTCAAGAAAGGATCAATGAATGAGGAACTTAAATTTCATGAGACATCAAGGATTTTTCTCTTTAGTCACTAATCAACTTGAAGAAAGAAATTCAGAGACAGTTGTTGCACTGTTCATGCTTCATAAACATAGAAATAAAGTTTGTTTTTTCTGATGGACACATGAAATTTCTATGAACACTGATTTGGAACTGAACAATGCCAATTGTTTGCTATATGAATTTGGGGACATGATTTAGCTCCCTTAGACTGAGGCTCAGTCTCCTCACCTATAGAAAGAGGATAATAATAAGCTTCCTTTCAAGTTCACTGTAAGAAAAAAAATAATGTATACAAATTGCTTAGCAGAGTATTTAACATATTTTAGCTATTCATAAAGAGTTGGTCCCCCCTACTATAGTCACTGGTATTTATCTTCTCACTAGCTCTCTCTCTTATTTCTTGCTAACAGAACCCCAATTTTAGTCATGTGCCTTATACTCAGCACCAGAGGATAAATTGTGATTGACCTAAGCCAGTGTTCCTCAATGGGACATTATTAGCATTTTGAGTGGGGTGATTCTTCCTTGCATGATTCTTCCCCCAGTATTACAAAATATTACATATTCCTGGCACCTGACCAGTGCATGCCAATATCATTGCCCAGTCAATTTTCCTCTTGAGAATTTCCACTAAGAATGTTATATTAGGAGCAGTGTAAGCTATCTTGCAACCTTGAGGGGAAGGCCAAGTGATTCTTCAGAGGCTGACTTAAGGTCCTAATATTTTCTAAGTATCGAACCAATCCTATCTATCCCTTCAAAAATATCACAATGTCTTAATTATTATACCTTCAATTATTTTAATTATCTTAACTACTATCTTTAATCCTCCCCATTTTTCTTCTTCGCAATTGTCTTGGTTATGCTTTTCCCTTCAACTTATATATACGGTTTAGAATACTTTTATCAAGTTCCATTAAAACCCAGTTAGAATTTTGATTTGAATTAATTGAAATTATAGATTAGTTAGGGAGAAGAAATACCTTTAAAATATGAGTCCTCCAATCTATTAACATGTTGTCTACTTTCATTAAATTTGACACGCTTTAATATCTTCCAATAACATCTTCTAATATTCTCCTTATGGGTGCCATATTTACTTAACTATATTCCTTGATATCTTACTTTGTACCCTGTCCTTCATAAAAAACTTTTGTTACTATTATAAAACTTTTCAAATATATACAAAGGCAGAGACACCCATGTATTTATCACCTAGCTTCAATAATCAACTCAAGGCCTTGTTTTTCATCTGTATTCCCTCACTTTTCCTCCTCCAATTACTTTATTTTGAAGAATTCTCAGGTCAGATAATGGTGCATTAAGAAGAAGAATTTCAAAGGATTGAAACATTCTCATTATTTTTTTGGCAAGACTATATTATAGGTGGTGTTTTGTAATTCCATCAAGAAGCACATATTATTTGATTCTCTTTTTTTGTGTGAGATTAGCAGCTGTTGATGATATCTTCTTTGATTCATTACTGCTTTAAAGGCTGTGCAATGCTAATATTCTGATTTTTTTTTCATTCTTTCTACATTTATGAAGTGGGATGATATTTTTAAGTAGAAACTTTTCCCCATCATCTGCTTGTCAAGCGGGCTGACAGATTTGGCCAGTAAAGAAGTAATGTTTATAAATTTAGATACTTTATTTTTAAATTTAAAAAATTCAATTACAGTTGACATACAATACTATATTAGTTTCAGGTGTACAACATAGTGATTAGACATTTATATAACTTATGAAGTGATCACCTCAATAAGTCTAGTACCCATATGACACCATACATAGTTATGATACTCTATTACTTACACAGGCAACAAAAGCAAGATCAGCAGTGGTATTAACTTCCCACATACCATGTGCCATGGGACAACACTGAAACAAAATGCCAGATGACAACAAAATGGTAGAGTGCCCTGTTGCTGAGGAGTCGATTTTATGCTGCTGTGAATGAGTTTTGTAGCCTGAAACTACCCTAGTTGGGGGAGGTGAAAGGCAAAAGTTGGGAGGTGATTGAAAGTGCCTCATGATAGCCTCCCTAAAGATAGAGTGGTGGATAAGAAATAGCCTTGTATTGAATGCCAACTATAATTGAAAAATTCAAAAAGAATTAAGAAAAAGAAATAGCGAAAGAATTTAAATCATTTATTCAATTAAAAAATCAATCAATAAAAAATAATTTAAAAAAATAGCCTTGTAGCAGCTCTTTACAAGATTATCTGTCATCCCATGTTCCTGCGGTATCATAGGATATGCTCCCAAGAATTAGGTAAGCAGCAGTTAAAGCTTGCCTATGTGCTGGTCTGTGTGGATACATGCAAGGTCAATATGGAGCTAGCATGAAGGAATTCTCCTAAGACCTTGAAGTATAATAAATATGGGAAAATTGAAAAAAAATGCTTGAATATTTCATTTTATTTTCCAGTTTTCAGAATAATGTATTACTTCCCTAAAATCTCCCAATGTAATCCATGATAAAATTTAATGTAATCATAAACATCAACTTAAACATATTTGATTTGTAAAAATCAGTTGCAGTTATTATCCTCATTGATGCACAAATTGTTCAATCTTAAGACAGGAGAATCCCATTTGAGTCCGTTCCTGAGTCTTTTCTTATTATCCTACTAGTCTTTGCTAGGTTCTTCGATTTTGATATAAGATACGTGAGGTTTCTTGTCCCTGTCTTTGAATGAGTCATTTATTCAAGTATCTCTGATTTTTTTGTTGTTGAAATATTATTTACAGACTGTTATCTGCATACTAGGTGTGCTCATTTCTACTGTGTTTCATTTTTTTTCCAGACCTCTTCAGTAGAAAGTTCTAGGAAATAGATATTTTTAAAGATCTAATCCTTCAGGACTTCATACTGATATTTCCAAATCAGATACAGGACCATAGCTTATTTATTTGTCCTAATCAATCTCACCTGTGTATATTTATTCCATGCCAAAGGTGGTTCTCAAAGGTGAAAATGAATAACTCATTTTCTTTATCCCACTATTCATACAAAATGGTCTTTGAATGACAAAACCAACACTAACACCAAAAATAGAATTTTAAATCACTTAAAACTTTTGGCATTAGGGTATATCTTATTTTTAAGAGATAAGATATTGTGAATTTATACTGATATTTTTAATTCAAATATTAGGATTACAGTGTTTTTACTTAACTTCTTTGATTTATAATTTTATGTCTTTTCATACTGAAAAATAATCTTTATTAATAATATAATAACATGTTTTATATATGTGTTTACATATGTGTATATATGTATATATATATACATATATATGTACATATATATATTTTCTCAATATCAATGCCAATACCAGTATCAATTCTAAAAATGTTATTGCAAACATAAAAATTAGATGGCAGTCTTTTTTTACTTAGAGTATACCCCACTGGGGATGTAAAGTCAAATTATTGCATGTAAATCACTGTCTCAATACAGACTCAGGTTCTCTTTTTATATTGCTCTTTATTTTTAATTATCATTCTTTTCTTTTCCTCATCTTGATATAATATTGTATTATAATTGTTTAAACAATACATGCTGCCAAAGTCAAATATGCAAAATAAGGTACAATGAGGAAAGTGTACCTCCCATTCATGTCCTCTTCACCCGATTTGCTCTCTCCCCTTATAGGTACTTAGCATTGTTTAGTTTATCCTTGTATTGAGAATGTATTAACGTATCTGTGCATACTCCTATGCCTGTTTTATTAGGTAACTTATACTATACATTCTTTTTCTGCCTTGCTTCTTTTCAATTAACAGTATATTCTGGAAACAAATCCATAGCTCTCTATAAACATATTACTCAGTCATTTTTAGCATTGTATAACATTCCATTGTATGACTGCACTATACTTTATTTAACCAGTAATTTATGATTTTTGTTGATAATATTAATGGTAACTTTTGAAAAATCATATTGCCTATGTAGTTTTAATGTATAGAAACATAATGGACTTTTTACATTTGTTAATATTGCCATCTACCATGACACATTTTAGTATTTTACTTACTTTATGTATTCATTTTAGTTTCCTACATGTAAAATTCTGACAGCTTTGTTTGTCCCTTTTCAACATTTTTCTTGCAAGTGTCCAGCAATCATAAGAAAATGATAACACTGAAATTTGTGAGGAAGGAAACTGGATCTCTGAGAATATGACATAAAGTTAGAACACTCAAAGGGTTACAAGCTCAATGATATTTGAAAAATACAAGAAAATATATTTATATTCAAAGG
Source organism: Eidolon dupreanum (assembly GCA_028627145.1). Lineage (NCBI taxonomy): Eukaryota > Metazoa > Chordata > Mammalia > Chiroptera > Pteropodidae > Eidolon > Eidolon dupreanum. The sequence continues at coordinate 90,507,225 of CM053505.1, read as the reverse complement.
GAGATGAGAAAGATACTTGTATATCTCATCCTGGACTGAGAGTAGAAAAAGCTTGCCCTGTGAATTTGTAACCATGGATCTCCTGCATATGAAATCTGAGTTTGAATTTTTACTATCCATTTTATCTGGGAACTACCAAACTGATTAATTAACATTAAAAGCGTATGCAAGTCCAGTGATACTTCCAGACAGAAGCAAAAACAAAATTTCTCTGAAGGGATACACATTCATACTGGGACTCACAAGATTTAGCTGCTGAAGAGAGATTACATCCTAAATCTCAAGGAATGTTAGGAAATAATCCACCACTGAGAAGGAGTCAGCAGTCACATTAAAGAGAGAAATTAAACTCACAAGAACTTGAAATAATGTATTTATCAGAAGTAATGAAATAAGCATGTTTAAAATGACAGGTAAAGGAAATTATCACTACATTTCAAAATAATATATAAATGACAGAGAGACTCTTTATCATAATGATGTGAAAAAATACCAACAGCACTTATGAAAATATTTTTTACGGTTATATGTATAGAAATTTTTAAAACTCAGTAGACTTTTTAAAGCAGCAGATTAACAAAAAATGAAAAAATAAATTTTAAAATGAAAGTTCTAAAGAAATTATCTAGAATAAAATACAGAAGATTAAAGAGATTGCGGTTATGGAGTAGAGGTTTAAAACTTCAAAAGTAGAAGAATAATGTCTGACATGTTTATTAGGGCTTCAAACATTGTCAATATTTCAGCATGTCATATTTGAGAACTTTCTACAATTGAAAAAAATTAATACTTGGATTCAGGAAATACATCAAGTTCCATGCAGTTTTAAATAAAAACAAATCCACACCTAGACACACTGAAATGAAATTAGAGAATATCAAAGTCTAAGAGATAATATTGAAACACAAATTTATACCAAGAAATGGTAATTAGATTAATAGTTGACTCTCAATAGCAACAATTCTTGCCAGGTGGCAATGAAATAGTATCTTCAAAATGCTAGGAGAAAATAACTGTTGATCTAGAGTTTTAAACATATATAAATTATCGTTCATGAATGGGGACAAAATAAAAACACTTTCGGGTAAGGACTGAGAGGATTTTCCATTAACAAACTATCATGGAAATACTAAAAGGTGAACTTCATGAAGGAAAAACATTGAAGCTTGAAAGCAATGAGGCACAGGAAGGCATGGTTAACTAAGAAACTGCTTTTTGTTTTTGCTAATCTGAAGAAGCATTGACTCAAAAAAATATTAATACTGAAAATGAGTAAAATATTTTCTAAAAATAATATGTCGGACGTAAGAGTGGCTTAAGGATTCAAATGATTTTAGAAGGTTTTGCTTGGAAATAATGAATTACTTTACTAAAAGAGCCTTAAAGAATTGGAAATAATTATTTTGCACATCAGGAAGTCCAGAGGTCAACAATCCTCTGAGTTGGTGCAGCAGCTCAATTATGCAATTGAGGACCTAAGCTGTGTTTTTCATTCTGCTCCTTTTATAGGAAGTCTCTGCTATTTCCCCTCATGATTAGAAATGGTCAGAACAGCTCAAGTACAATGTTCTCATACAAATATATTCACAAGCAGAAAGAAAAAAGACAGTGAAAAATATCTTCTCTTATATCTTTCTCTTTTTATTATCAGGTTAAGACATCTTTTCCCATAGCTTGAGAGCAGACTCCTCCTTATATCCCACTGGCCGCAAGCAATCATTGGCAGAGGGGAATGTGACTTTCCTGTTTGACTTAGACCAATCATGATTTATTACCTTGTGAGAGGCTCACTAACCTGAAACTTTTTTTTTTTTCAGTATTTGAATAAAACTATGGTTCTGGTAGCGAGGAAGAAGAGAACAGAATGCTTGTTGTTTAGGCAACCAGAATTGCCTGCCTAAGCATTCTAAGGCCCTTATAGTATTCCAGAAGAGGAGAGAGGTATTGGCTAACGTTAGACTTTAGATTAATTAGACATGCTAAAAACTTAAAGATACATGCTATAAATAGAAATAGAACATATAACTTCAAGCCCATGGGAGAATAAAAAGGAATAAAGAAAAACTAGTTTAATCCATTAGAAGGTAGTTAAAGGGGCCACTAGGCAGTTTCATAGACAGCAAAAAGTGTTATGCACTAGAGCTATCATTGAATAGCTTGTTCACTGGAAAGTTACTTCTCTCTGGTACTTGGTTTTCCTAAATGTAAAGTTAAGTGAATGCTCTGAATGATTTGTAAGGCCCCTTCCAATTCTAATAGCCTATAAAACAAATGTGTGTTTTTTGGAAGTATTTAGTAGTTTGCATACACTAGAGAATATCAGCACCATTCTTTCAACTATGCATATGATGAGTCATATCTTCATTAAGCACATATGCATGTGAAAATTTCAGGAGCATCTAAGAACAGAAAACATTATATTAAAGGTGCTTAATTTAAATCCCATAAATGTTTTGCCTTAATAAATAAAGTTACTATCTTTTCCTCTTCTTCTCTTCTAAGTTATTTCCTATTGCAAAACAAAGTCACATTACGAATTCTTTCATTATTGCTGCCTTGGGGTTTAAATTAATTAAAGCAGTGACTCCACAGAATGAAGAACTGATATAAGAAATCCTGCAAGGTCCTCCAGGTTCCCAAAATTGACCTCTATGCATTTTGTCTTTGTTCCATGTTGGTGAGAGCTCTTTATTTTAGCTTCGCCCTAAGCTCACCTGCACCTTGTTAAGCCTTTCCTTGAGTGGGGATTTAAGTGTTTTCTCTTTGAAGCATTTCCCATTGCATGTAATCAAAGAATAAATAGTGTGAGTTGTCAACAAAGCAGGCAATTCGAACGAGGCCTGTTAACTATCAAGAGAAGATTTAGCTAAGCAAGAAATAAAGCAGAAAATGCAGGTGTTAGCTCTCAAAATGGAACAATTTACCCACCTTTACCTGAGAATTGATTATACCTAAATATGCACAGAGAGAGTGCTACGCAGTGGTACAAAGACAGTGGTTCTTATTAAAAATAACCCAATAAAAATCTGTTTATGCAATGCTAGAGGTATAAATTACAATAGTTAGAGACACGAAAGTTTAGGGATGATAAATTGTCTAATCTACTTTCTCCTTGAGAAGAGTGTGGTTTAGCATACAGTGTCCTGACATGTGTCCAAATATTTGCAAAAGTTTAAATTAAAGCCCTAGAATAGGATGGCAGGAAAAGGGCCAAAGGGATAATTTTGAAGTTAGTATGTTATCTTCATATATTTTGCCTTACCAAAGGAATACTCAGAAAAAGATAGTAGAGATCAAACTAAAGAATTTGGGTTTGTTTTTGAACATTTTATTCACGTAGGAGTTAGTGAGTTCCTAATAAATGCTTGGTTCTGTAATAGGCACTGTGGGAGATAAAAGATGAAAAGGACAAATAATCCTCTTCTGGAGAGTTTTATAGGCTAGTTGTGTAATTAGATATGCACACAAGTAGTCATATATGTAGTAGAAAATCTGTATGTACCATAATAAATGTACAGATGATGTACCATGAGAGTTTGGAGGAAGGAGAAGTAACCTCCAGTTGGGATTTAGGAAGAAGAAAAAACTTGAACTTGACCTTTAAGACTCAATATATTATGAACATACATAAGGAGGGCAAAGTGTATTCCTGACAGAGTAAGCCCTGGAAAAAACATGTAATCCAGAAAGTGCAGGATATAAAGGGGAAATGTGAGCAGAAATACTTGGCTGGATATTAATCAGAATAACTCACATTTACTGAGCGCTTATTATGTACCTGGCACTCTGCTTGGTCCTTAACGTACATTAACATTTGATACTCACATATCATGGGGAGGTAGAGAGGTTATTATTCCTTTTTAAAAGATAAGAGATTAAAACTAAGTATCAAAATTTAAATAACATGCTTCTTTAAGATAATTATTTTGAATTCCTTGTCAGTCAATACTTATCGCCATTTCTTTGTGTTTAGTTACTGGAGCTTTATTAGTTTCCTTTGGTGGTGTCATGTTTGTCTGATTCTTCTTGACCTGTGTAGCCTTGCATTGGTGTCTATATGTTTGAAGGAGCAAAGACCTCTTCAAGTCTTTACAGACTGGTTTTGGCAGATAAAGATCTCCTGTCAGTTTCCCAGACAGATAGTATTGCCTCTAGGATCACAGTAGAGCAGACTAGGAGCCAGTTCATATGGCCGCCGTTGGGTCTACAGTGGAAGTCCCAGTTGGAGGGCCTGATACCAGAAGTGTGGACATGCATGGTTCTGGCCAAGTTCCTAGGATGGCTCCTGCTGGGTCACTGGGTAGGTTCCTAAATAGGCAGGACTATGCCTAGACCACAGGTGAAAGGGGTTAGAACCAAATGACAGGGCTGCTTCAATGTCTGCAGCTGAGATCGAAGTCTACAGTCCTGTCTCCGGGGACATGGCTGGGTATGCCACTTACTGGGTTCCCAGTCAGTCAGGACTGCCCCTGACCTTGGACTGAGTAGAGCTGGAGCTGATTGCAGAGCTAGTTCAAGCTCCACAATTGGACCAACTTTGGCAGGTCTGCCTTCAGGGGCATGGAAGAGCTTGTCTCCAGACAGGTCTATCAGTAGGCAGGACTACTCTGCGACTGCAGCCCGGAGGGACTTAAGAAAGATCTCAAACCACCTAACTTTACACCTCAAAAAACCTAGAAAAAGAAAAAACTAAGCTCAAAGTTAGCAGGAAGAAGGAAATAATACAGATTAAAGCAGAAATAAATGAAATAGAGACTAGAGAGACAATAGAAAAGATAAATGAAACTAAGATTTGGTTTTCTGAAAAGATGAACAAAATTGACAAGCTTTTAGCTAGAGTGACAGAGAAAAAAGAAAACTCAAATAAATAAAATTATAAATGAAAGAGGAAACATTACAACTGATACCAGAGAAATACAAAGTATCATAATAGATTACAATGAACAGTTGTACACCAACAAATTGGATAACCAAGAAGGAGTAAAACATACAACCTATAAACATACAACCTACCAAGACTGAATCATGGAGAACAGAAAATCTGAATAGACTAATAACAAGTAAGGATATTGATTCAGCAATCAACAATATTTCAATAAAGAAAATCCCAGAACCAGGTGGCTTCATAATTAATTCTACCAAATATTTAAAGAAGAATTAATGCCAAATCTTCTGAAACTAATCCATAAATTTGAAGAGAAGGGAACATTCCAAACTCATTTTATGAGGTCAGCATCACTCTGATAGCAAAGTCGGTTAAGGACACTGCGAGAAAAGATAACTATAGGCCAATATTCCTGATGAATAAAAATGTAAAACTACTCAGCAAAATCAAATTTATCAACATATTAAAAGGATCATACAACATGATCAAGTGGGATTTATCCCTGGGATGCAATGATGGTTAAACATAGGCAAATCAATAAATGTGAGACATCACTTTAACAGAATTAAAGATAAAAATTACATGATCATCTGAACAGATGCAGATAGAGCAGTTGTCAAAACTCAAGATCCTTTTATGATAAAAATTCTCAACAAATTAGGCACAGAAGAAATGTATTTCAAGATAATAAAGGCCACATATGTCAGTCCCATGGCTAACATCATATTCAACAGGGAAAAAGTAAAAGCTTTCCCCCTAAGATCAGGACCAAAATAAAAGTGCCCACTTTCACCAATTCTATACAACTGGACACCCTAGCCAAAGCAATTAGTCAAGAAAAATAAATAAAGGGCATCAAAATAGGAAAGAAAGAAGTAAAATTGTCTCCGTCTGCAGATCACATGGTTTTATGTATAAAAAACACTAAAGACTCCACTAAAAAAAAAAAAAACTGTTGAAAATAATAAATGAATTCAGTAAAGTTGCAGGATATAAAATTGTTGTACAAAAATCAGTTGTGTTTCTATACATTGACAATAAACTACCCGAAAAATTAAGAAAACCATCCCACTTATAATATCATCAAAAAGAAGAAAATACTTAAGAATAAATTTAACCAAGGTAGTGAAAGATCTGTACACTGAGAACTAAAAGACACTGATGAAAGAAATTAAGGCACAGAAAATGGAAAAATATTCAGTGTTCATGGATTAGAAGAATTTATGTTGTTAAATTATCTATCCAAAGTGATCTATACATTCAATCCAGTCCTTATGCCAAGGATTGGATGCCATTCGAATGGCATTTTTCAAAGGAATAGAGAAAAGGATCTTCAAATTTACGTGGAACCACAAAAGACCCCAAATATCCAAAGCAATCTTAAGAAAGAAGATAAAAGCTGGAGGCTTCACACTTCCTGATTTATAACTATGTTACAAAGCTATTATAAACAAAACAGTATGGTACTTCCATAAAAACAGACATATAAACCAATGGAATAAAGAGCCCAGAAATAAACCTATGCAAATACGGTGAACTAATCTTTGACAAAGATGTCAAGAATACATAGTGTGAAAAGGATAGTCCTTCAATAACTAGTTCTGGGAAAACTGGATATCCACATGTAAAAGAATAAAATTGGACTCCTATCTTACATCATTCACAAAAATTAACTCGAAATGGATTAAAGACTTAAATGTGATACCCAAAATCATAAAACTACTAGAAGAAAACAGAGGAAAAGTTCCTTGATATTGGTCTTGGCAATGATTTTTTTGGATATGATGCCAAAGGTACAGGCAACAAAAACAAAACTTAAAAAGTGAGAGTACATCAAACCAAAAAGCTCAAGTATAGCAAAGGAAACAATCAACAAAATGAAGAGCCAACCTATGAAATAGGAGAAAATGTTTTCAGACCTTATATCCAATAAGGTGTTAATACCCCAAATATAAAAGGAACTCCTACAACTTAATAGCAAAAAAAAAAAAAAAAAAGTAATCTAATTTTTAAAAAATGGGCAAAGATTTTGAATAGACACTTCCCCACAAAAGACATACAAATGATCAACAGGTGCATGAAAAAGTGCTCAACATCGCTAATTACCAGGGAAATGCAAATCAAAACCGCATTAAGATATTACCCCATACATGTTAAGAATGGCTATTATAAGACAAGAGATAACAACTGTTGGTGAGCATGTGGTAAAAAGGGAATTCTCAAGTACTGATGGTGGAAATATAAATGGTTAGAACCATTATAGAAAATAGTATGGAGGTTCCTCAAAAAAATTAAAATAGTATCTTCATAAAATCAGCCATCCCACTTTTGGATATATCCAAAGCAAATGAAATTAGTATCTCAAAGAGATTTCTGCACTGCTATGTTCGTTACAGCATTATTCATAAGAGCTAAGGTATGGCAACAACCTAAGTGTTTGTTTATGAATGAATGGATAAAGAAAACTAAGTCTACTTATTTATAATGGAATATTATTCAGCTTTGCTAAAGGAGATCCTGCCATTTGGGACAACATGGATGAACCTGGAGGACATTATGCTAAGTGAAATGAACCAGATACAAAAAGATAAATAGTTATCACTTATATATGGAATCTAAAAAGTCAAACTCATAGAACCAGAGAGCTAGAGGTTGGGCAGAATGGGGAGATGTTAGTCAAAAAGTACAAACTTTCAGTTATGAGATCAATAAGTTCTGAGAGTATAAGGTATAGCATGCTGTATACCTCAAATTTGCAAAGAGAGTAGATCTTTAGTTATCTCATTCCACACACACACACACACACACACACACACACACACACGCATGCACAAAAACATGATAACTCTGTGAGGTGATGGACGTGTTGATTAACTTTACTGTGGTAATTATTTCACAATGTATATGTATATTAAATAACACCTTGAATATATACAATTTTCATTTGTTAGTTACACCTCAATAAAGCTAGAAACATTTAAATAACATGCTTATGACACAAAGTTAATTTATGTTGAAACCAGATTTTAACAGGTTTATTTACAGAATCTGACCTCATTTCATTGCACTAATAATCAGGTACATTGCATGAAGGGTATAATGGGAAATAAACTGAAAATATAGCAAGCACTTGTGAAGTGGCTTTATTTACAAATGATGATGACGATGATGATGATGTTATAAGAGGAATTGAAAATTATCCCTCTTCTAATGATGCGAAACTGAATCAAAAAGATAATATTGAGATTTGTATTTGTAGTAGCTATTGAACAAAATGGCTCCCAGTGATCCTTGCCTGTTGGTATCTAAAACCTTGTGTGCCCTTGGGTATTCTCCAAGGATTGGTCTGTGTGACTAATAAAACATGGCAGAAGTGATGGTATACCACTTCTGAGATTTTCATAAAAGACATTGTAGCTCCTCTCTCTCTCTCTCTCTCTCTCTCTCTCTCTCTCTCTCTCTCTCTCTGGGAGAAGTTACATGCCACATTGTAAACCATTGTATATAAAGGTCTGTCTTGAGGAACCAAAGAATCTTGCCAATATCCATGTCTGTAGACTGAGAAGTAAATTCATTCTCCAGGCTCAACGAGCCTTCAGATAACTGTAGTCCTGGTGGACTTCTTGACTAACCTCATGAGAGACCTGAGCCAGAACCTCCCAGCTAAGCTGCTCCCAGATTATTGACCCTCATAAACTGTATGATATGATAAATGTTTGTTGTCCTTCAAATGTTAATTTTGGAGTGAGATGTTAACACAGCAATAGATAATCAATATAGATTTTGGTAACTGGAAGGTAGGTGATGCTGTAACACACTTCTAAAATATATGAGTGGCTTTGGAAAAATATTAGTGTTTTCCAGGGTTCTGTTTTCAGTTCAGATGCTCTTACCTTTACACTCTTCTCTGCACGATCTCATCTACTCTCTCAGATAACTCCCATTATATGTGAATGACTCCAAAACCTGTATTTACAATGCAGATACTTCTGAGTTTCTTGTTTATATTGCTGACTTCCTACCTAGCATTTCTATCCAAATTTCCAATAAGCATCTATAGCTAAACATGTCATTTATGGAACTTACGATCTCTACTTCCCAAATCAACTCCTTGTCCTATATACTTTATCTCAGATTGCGATACCCCATTCTCCTCAGTCACTCATTCTAGAAACAAGGAGTTATTGTCATATTCCACATTCAAGCAATTATCTTATCCTGCCTGTTTAAACTCTTAAGTATTTCCTAGATTTGCACCACTTCTGTATCCCTTCTAACTCTTCACTAGTTCCCTCTCTTATCTGAATTATTTCACCTGTCATGTAATTGGACTCACTAGCTCCAAGCTTGCCCCTATAAAATCTATTTTTCACAGAGTAACCAGTATTATATTTCCAAATTGCAAATCTGATCATTTTTTACTTTTGCTTAAAATCTTTCAGTGGATATTTATGTCCTTCTGGATAAAGTCCAATTCCTCCACTGTGTATAAAACAGTTTCTATGATCTTGATCTTAACTATGTCCCCAGATTAATTTCATGCTTACCTATCTCTCACTGCACATTTGAACAAAGGTGATTTTTATATTTCCCTAAAGCACAAGCCTTTTTTTTTTTTTTTTTACCATTTTGCCTTTGCATATATTTCCTCTGCCTGAAATGCTATTGCCTTACCTTTTAGTCTAGTTTACTCCTTCTTTTCTTTTAGGAACAAGGTATAATAATATCCTTTGGTAACCTCATACGTTTCTTCCCCAGAATAGTTTAGGTTGCCCTCCTTGACCCTCCCATAGTTCCTGGAGCACATTGTGTAATAATAAAAACTGTATTTTATTAAAATTGTTTATTTTCATGAGGAGCTTCGTAACAAGGCTGTAGTGATTAAGGTCAGGGTTTATGTCTTAATTATCTTTTATTCTGAGTTCCTAACACTGTGACTGGCTCAATATAATCTTTTTCTTGAATAATACCATCAGGAACTGACAACTGATTGGACATTATAAGCTGGGGGAAGGCTAGCCAAGGATAAAAGATAATTCACGAAGAGATGGGAGACAATGATTCTTAAACTTCATTGTTGATGATAATCAACTGATAAACTTGTTAAAATGCTGATTCCATAACCTCACCCCTACATATTCGAATTCCTTAAGTCTAAAATAGGTCCTAGAAATCTGCATTTTAGCAACCCCCTAGGTCATTCTGATGTAGAGGTTTTCTACACAACAGTTTGGGAAACATCGGTTTAAAAGTGAAGTTTGAGAGTAATTTGATGTCTCTGTAGTTTAGCATTTATATATATTTTTCTTACCTTTTATTTCAGATTCTGTGGCATTTAAGGCAAACTATTGCATTTAAATATCATTCTATCATTTTAAATATTGCATGTAAAATTCAACCCCACCCTCTATCAAAATTTTTAAAACAAAGTAAGTTTCAACTCTTCTGAATGACTAATACTGGTCTGCAGATCACGAACAAATCACAAAGAAATAGATTGTCATAAACATATGTTGGGGAAATAAAATCTAGACAGTCTATAGTAATTCATGTTTGAATATTAGCCTCTTTACTGTGCTGCCAGCGTTATTTTTTTTTAAATGACACTAAATCCCCTCCAAAGAAGGTCAAGCCATACATGGATGTTTTTCAAGCTTAAGTAATCTTTTTGCTGAGACTTTAGGAAATCTAAAAATCAAGTACACAGCAACAAGGTCTGCAACAACAGTTATTTTAGAGTAATGATTTAGTTAAGCATGTAAGCTCCATCTACTAAAGTGCCTACTCAGTTGAACTAATGTCAATTTTATTTGTATATGAGTAAAGTTAATTTCCAAGATGTGGAAATGTGGGTTTTATTACTTCTGTACATTTTGAAAATCACATGGCACTAATTTTATTGAATGGAAATGGAAAAATATATATATTCCATATTATGCTCAATGGACATTTAAAAGAAACTCTTTTTGCTGTGAAGAAGCAATTATATTCACATGTAAGGAAATTAATAAGTTAAATTGTATCTGCAGCCAAAATATGAAAAGGTCTTTTAAAAATATTCATGTTAAAGAAAAAAGCTGGTTATTTTCAATATTGGGAAGCATAATATTGATAGCAACTTTCATTTTAATCCCCAGAATTGGACATTGAACTAATGAAGGCTTTTTATTTGCTTTTAGATACTTTGAAATTAGAGTACATTGTTATTAGGCACTTGTGCTTTAGTTATGACTTAAAGTACTGAAAAATCAGATTTCTTTTATATTGACCTGAATAACAAAGAGGGATTAGAATATTAATCCACTAAAAGTTCATAATCTTAAATAGGATCAAAATTGCTTTTATTTCAAAGAAAAAACTGTGATATATAGATATGAACTGAAGACCATATTAAGATGAATTAATCTAGCATAAATAAATCCATGATTAAATCCAAACAAAAAAGGAAAATGATGAAAAAACTAGACATATGAAAGGTCTGAAGAATGAAAATTGTAAGTGAAAGAAAAGCTTAGAAAGTATCCATAAAACAATTTTCTAGGAAAATATAAATTACCGAATTTGTATATGTAAAGATAGAAAATCTAAAACAACACAAAAAAAATGAAGGGAATTCTTAAGTGTAAAAATAAATTCCTTCCTAAAATATTCTAGGCTAAGAAAGATTCACCTATTGGCTATTTCATTTTCTCAAAGAATAGACAATTTTCTATGCTATTTAGTCTGTTTTAGAGCATAAAGAATGAAGGAAATTATCTCCAATACATTCTATGGAAGTGATATAACCCTGTTAAAAATTTTAAGAAACATAGAAAAAGTAATTTAAATCATAGCTGGATCTTATTTATGATCATACAAAATAGAAATGCATGAAAACAATATAAAATACTGGCATTTGGATTTACCAATGTATTGAATATAATATATACTGGCTTTGGGGTATTCAGATTATAGAAGTTGTTCAACTTTGGAAAACCATTCATATGATATATAATATCAATAACAGATGAAAAATAATATCAATATAATAAATACTGAAAAGATATCAGCTTGAGGAAGTTCCCCAGTTTGTCGAGTATTTTTATCATGAATCCCAGAACTAACATCATACTTAATGATAAAAGATTGATTTTTTTTATGTTTAAGAATAAGACAAGGATGTCTACTCTTACTTCTTTGATTCTACATTGTACTGGAGGCTTTAGTCAGGGGAATTAGGCAATGAAATGAAATAAAAGGTATTTAGTTTAGAAAGAAGTAAAACCATATGTATTTGAAGATGAGATGATCTTATACATAGAAAACCCTAAGTAACACACACAACACACAACACACACACACACACTAGCAGAGCTAATAAACAAGTTAAGTGAGGCTGTAGGGTATAAGATTATATCCTGCACAATAACACAATTGGTACTATTTCTACACACATACAATGAACAATCAGAAAAGGAAATGAAGAAAGAAATTATATTTTAAAAGGCATTAAAAAGAATCTCATAACTAGTTATAAATTTAACCAAATAAGTGTAGCACTTATACACTAAAAATTATGAAGTTGTTTTGAAAGAAATTGGATAAAATCTAAGTGAATGGAAAGACATTCCATATTCATGGATGTAAACACTTAATATTAACAAAATGGCAATACTCAAATTGTCTACAGATGCAATGCAACCTCTATTAAAATTCCAACTCCTTTTCTTTTCAGAAATTGACAACTCAGGCCTAAAATTTATATGGAAATTCAAGTAACCCAGAATAGCCAAAATAATCTTGAAAAAAGATTAACATAGTCACTCTTGAAAACTACCAGAAAGCTATGGTAATAAAAACAGTGTGGTATTAGAATCATAGTAGACATATAGATCAATGGGATAGAATTGAGAGTACAAAAACATACCCTCAATTTACAGTCAATTTATTTTCAACAAGAGTATCAAGACCATTCAGTAGGGAAGTAAGTCTTTTCAACAAATTGTGCTAGGACAACTGGTTATCTATGTACAAAAGAATGAATTTGAACCCACTATTCACACCATATATAAAAATCAACTCAAAATGGATGAAAGACTTACATGTAAAAGCTAAAATTATGAAACTTTTAGAAGAAAACGTAGGTGTACATTTTCATGACCTTGGGTTAGGCAAAAATTTCTTAGATATCATGCAAAAAATACAAGAGATAAATGAAAAAATTTAGATTTCATCAAAACTAAAAACTTTTTACTTCGAAGGACACCATCAAGAAAATGAATAGACCACCCTCGGAATCGTGGAAAATATTTACAAATCCTATATAGGGGTTTTTTATCTAGTTGAACTATTAATACTCAATAGAAAGATTAACAATCTGCTTTTAAAATTGGCAAAGAATCTAACCAGATATTTATCTAAAGGAGATATACAAATGTATGATAAATACATAAAAAAGATGCTCAACATCATTAGTCATTAGAGAAATGCAAGTTAAATCCACAATGAGATGACATCTCGCATCTACTAGGATAGAAATATACAAAACGATAAATAATAACAAGTGTTGGTGAGGATGTGGATAAATGGGAACCCACATAAACTGCTTGTGGGGATGTTATACAGTGAAATTGCTATGGAAATTTTTGGTAGCTCCTAAGTAAGTTAAATATAGAATCATCATATGATATCGTAATTTTACTCCTGGGTATATACGCAAACAATTGAAAACCTATGTTCAGATAAAAACTTGTACAAGAATTTTCATAGTAACATTTTTCATAGTGTCCATAAAAGTGGAAACAACTCAAATGTCTAACAACTGATGAATGGTAAACAAAAAGTGGCATATCCATACAATGGAATATTATTAGGCAATAAAAAGGAAGGAATGATATAACATGGATGAACCTTGAAAACATGACGCTAAGTGAAGGAAGTCAGACTCAACAAATTCACATTCTGAATATGAAATTCCAGAATAGTCACATCAATAGGACAAAAAGTAGATTAATGATTGCCAGGGGCAGTCTGGAAGGAGGTGGGAATAGAGAGTGACTGCTAATAGTTACAAGGTTTCTTTTGGGGATGATAAAAGTTTTCTAAAGTTGATCATGGTGATGATGGCACAACTGTGCATATACTAAAACCATTGAATTGTAAACTGGATGATATGTGAATTACATTTCAATAAGGCTTAAAAATAATACATAAAGGCATCTTTTATATCATTGGATGGTCTTTAAAACATAACTTAATAGCTTCGCAGTGTCCCTATTAAATATATATATAGCATTTATTTAACTCCTTTCCTATTGCTGAATATTTGTTTTGATTTTTTTCAGTATTGTAAACATTATTTTGATGACCATTGCTATAGTTAATGCTTTGCACATATACTTTCTTATTTCCCTGGGATAAATTCCTAGAAGAAGAATTGCTGGTGCAAAGATTATGCACATTTTTTACTTTGGGGTGGACATTGACAAACCACTTTCCACAATGATTATCTCACTTATGGTCCTCCATGGTATGTGAAAACCGAGTTCCACGTACCACACCCAATACCGAGTATTTTGTTTGACAACTTTATTTTTTATTTTCTTCCTCTCTGTCTTCTTCTTCATCTCCATTCTTCTTAGCTTTGAAATGATATCTCTTTCATGTACTCCTTTCAGTATTAATTACTGAACCAGTGATGACTTTTAGGAATTTTTCCAGTGACATGCTCTAGGAGTTCATCTTAACACATTTCCTTTTCAACATGATATTCAGAACACTTTTAAGTCATAAAAGACTGGCTTAGCACATTTTCATATGACATGCAACTAAGTGGAGCCACTGTCTGTCACACATTCTTCATTTGTTCGCTAGTTTAGTCCTTAAAACATCTCTACATGACAAGCATTATTATCACTTTTAAACAAGAAAATTGACACTGAAAGAGGTTAAATCACTTAATTAGGGTCACATAGTTTTAATGATAGGTCAAGTGTTTAAACTCAGGTATGTTTGGTTCCAAAGCATGTATGTTTTCTACTATACTGCCTTTGTTTTCAGTTCGGAAAGTATTGAGAACATACTATGCACCAGGTACTATGCTATTGACGTAGGATATAGTGATGTATAAAATTGGCACTGTCACTACTCTCATGGGACTTATAGTCTAATGGGAATGCATAATAATAACAGGTCAACAAGCAAAAGCATGATAAATTTCGTGGCATGTGGTATGAAGAAAATAGAATAAGTTAATGGTAAAAAGTAACTGGAGAAAAAGGTTAAAGTATTCAGATGTACCTCTTTGAGATTTGAGCTGAGACTTGAGTAGAGAATGAGTTAGCCAGGTGAAGAATATGAGGAAGGATGTTCTGGGAAGAGGAAGTACAGACAGTTCCAGACTTATGATGGTTCGACTTAGAATGTTTTGACTTTACGATGGTGTGAAAGTGATACGCCTAGTAAGTTACATGAGATATTCGATACTTTATTATAAAATAGCCTTTGTGTTAGATGATTTTGCCCAACTGCAGGCTAATCCAATTGAATTATGTGCTGTTCCAACTACATCTAGACTTCTATGGCTATTTCAAAGAACCACAACATTACAAGAATATCAACGAACTATAGTACATGCAGAATAAGACAAAAAAGATGATGAAGTGTCCTGAAACCATTTAATGAGAAACAGTTACAGAAAGTGGGGATAATTAGCTAATACTAATTTTTATATATTTAAAAGGCTATGATGTGAAAGAGTGAAATATCACAGTCATTGCTCAAATGGGAATGATAATAATTCTGTCTAATGCAAAGAGCTCTTTTAATGATTAAGAGTATGTATATGCATATTATTATTTCTACTACTATTAATATATTCTTATTTTTCTAGAGGGCAGAGCCTGGACAAATAATGTTAGAATAAATCAAAATCCAGCCAAGTATGAATATCAATAATAGTTATGTAAATAGAAGAGATCTTACTTGGTTAGGTAGTGAGATCACTGTCATTTAAAAAGCCCAGGCAAAGGGCAAACTTACTGCCAGAATAATTCAGTGGATATTCACATTTCGAGTGGAATGTTAGGCAAAGTTGATCATAGAAGTCACATATATAACTCTAAGAATCTAAGGTGCTTGTGCTTTAATATTTAATTTTTTATACATCTGATACAAATAACATTTTTCACTGTCATTCTTCCAACTCCGTAGTTCCCCACCTCCTGCTACTCCCAGCTCTAGCCCCAGATAAAAAATGGAAGTGCAGGAATTGGCACGACCAGTATAGAAAACAGTGTGGAAGTTCCTAAAACAAATAGAACTACCATATGCCAGCAACCCCACTTCTGGGTACATAGCCAAAGGAATTGAAATCAGAATCCCCAAGAGATATCTGCAATCCCAAGAGTTAAGATTACTTATAATTTTTTGACTTGCTAAAATCAAATCAAAGCAAAGGGGAATTCACACTAATTCTCCAAATTCTGGTATCATCTGTTACTGCCTCACTGTCTTCATTAACTCTTACCTGCCAGATAACATTTCCTTGTGTGTCCAAAATTGTGTTTCTTTTGTCTACCTGGAAACTCTTTGATGGTAAACCCCTCTACTACCAACTCTGCCATTAAATTGCTTTATTAACCTTGAAAATCTCAAATGTTTCATGTTTGGTCTGGATTTCCTGATCTGTTTAAAAAAAAGGACCAGAGGATGGGTATGGTTTAGGCGATATTCTTAAGCTTTTGTTAAAAATGTGATTCAATTATATTTTCCCCAGGAGTTATGAAGGAGGTGTTACTTTTGAGGAGCAGATTTTTAAAGGAAACAATGATTCTTTTGTGAAGTAAAAGTACTGAAAAGAAAACCAAAGAAAGTAGTTAAGAGCTGAATATTCTTGAGAAGCTATAGATGAGGCCTGATGATAGGCTCAGACGAAAATTAGGTGCTGTAGAATTATATTTACTTCTCAAGAAACAGCAGGAGCCATTAAGCATATACCAAATGCCAGCTAGCAACTGTTATTAATGAGGCTTTAGCTGTAAGTTTTCATATTTCTTTATAAAGGAAAGGTTACAGCTTAATAAAATACCATGTCTACGGAATTATCTAGCGGAAGATATCAGCTCTAATATTACCAAAGTGTATAGAAATGCCTCACAATATTATGACATTAGGAAAGCAAGAACCACCTCCAGAGGTTTTAACTGTTCTGGGACTATGGCTGTTGCTTCTTCTATGTTATCTCCATGGAGAGGCTATACACAGTGATATTTAGAGTAAGCAAATATCAGGTTGCCTAAAGGTCTTCCCTTACTAAGCTAACATTTTAAATGGGGCTCAAATATCAAAAGAAAAGAAAGAAAGAAAGAAAGAAAGAAAGAAAGAAAGAAAGAAAGAAAGAAAGAAAGGAAGGAAGGAAGGAAGGAAGGAAGGAAGGAAGGAAGGAAGGAAGGAAGGAAGGAAGGAAGGAAGGGATAAAAATAAAATTTAAATATCAACTACACCGATTATCAGCTGTACAAACTTGAACAAGAAAATTTACCTCATTGAGCTTTAATATCTTTATTTGTATTATGGGAATAATAATAACCTACCAGACTTGTGAGAATTTTATATATATACTTCAGGGATTCAGAGCCAGTCATCCCAAGATGTCCAACTCTGGCAAACAGATTATTTTGAGCCGAAAACAATCAAGGTCCAGAAGGCTCAGGAAGAACCTTCCACCTTCCCCTTCTTGCCTAAGAGACAAAGAACTTGCCCCAGGAAGAGAGCTATCCTCACAGATGACTTATTTTTTTATGAACTAGGTGTGATAGAGAGGAGCCTAGCAAGGTCCACTTGACCTAAGCAAAGTCCTCTCTGTGTCTCATTGTTCCATGATGGCCCAATATACATTTGTTTACTAAACATTAACTCTTTTCATCTCCCTGCAAATTGTCTTCTCTCTCCTCAGTTCTGAATGCATATATACTTCATTTTACCTTACTCTCTTTGGATTTTTCATGCTTATGTGAATTTCTTGTGCATGCATGTTAAAATTTTATTTTTCTTCTGTTAATTTGCTCTATGTCATTTGAATTATTTGACCAGCCAGAAGAATTAAGGGGTAAAGGGGAACGTTTCCCCGCTCCTGACATACTGAAGAGGTGCAGAATTTGCCACCTCAAAATATGTCTCTTTGGCCTAAGGATTATTTTATGCAAATTAACTTTAAGAAAGAGCAGACAGGGAAGCTGTGAAAACCAGTTGAAGTTACCCTTTTGTAAGAGACATTTACGTTTTTGAGGGCAATCTCCATCTTCAAGGGTGTCTCCCTCTCAGTACCAGGAAGAAGGGGATGACTCTAAATCTCTAGAAATTTATCAGTGGAGCAACAGGGACTTAAATCTGCACAACAACCTTACCCTTGTTTACTTAGGTTTGCCTGAAGACCTCCCATAACTGGCTCCCCCACCTCCCAACACCTTTTATCTTTAGCTGGTGTTAATACTTACAGTGGCAGCTTGGGCTATTTAGGGGTTACTCAGTTTTCTTGGGTCTCTCATGCATATAGGAGGTATCCATGTTATTAAACTTCTGTTTTTTCCTGTTAATCTTTTATTACTGGGGTGTTACCGGAGAGTGGGGTTCTCCTCTCGGTGCGTTGTTCAGGTTCTTGATGTCTCGAACAAAGAATTGAGCAAGACACCAAAATACAGTAGAAAAGACGTTTTATTAGAAGGGAAAGTACACTTCCAGACGTGGAAGCAGGCCTGAGCAAGAGACGCGTGGCTCAAAAGGCCTGGTGACAAAGCCTTTGGGGATTTTACCCCTATTTGCTGTGGGTGGTCACTTTTCTTAGAGGGGGTGGGCTTCCTTGATTGACAACTAAGATTGACAGGATCCAGTGACTCATCATTTGCTTTCTGTGCATGTTCGTTCCCAGAATTCAGTCTGTTATAATGCTATTAACGAACTTCTGGGCGTAAGCATCATATTTTAATGTTGGTATAATGAGGCTCAGGTGAGTTGAAGGTTGTTGGAGGCTTCATTGCGCAGGTGCGAGTGACTGGCTTACACTGGTACTTAATTCTCTGCTTATTTGTTTCTTTGTATGAATTACTTTTAGTCTAAAAATGCCTTCCGGCTTGCTTAATTGTGGGTAGATTAGGGCGGACCCCTTCTAGTATAGAAAGACCTCAGTGTCTTTGCAGGCAGACCTGAAACTCCCTAACTAACTTTTCTGCCTAATTCTTTTCTAAGTGCCATGAACCCCCTTATTATTAGTATGGATATTGAGGAACAGGAGGTCTCTTCTTCCTTATCTGCTTCCTGCTGAAAAAGGTCGTCGTCCCTGCCTACTGGGGTTTCATGGAGCTCTTTCCCTTTCTGCCTCAGTCAGAGTGGGGTCTTGGGTTTCCTGCTAAAGTGCCACCTGAGTCCTTAGACAAGGAAAAGAAAATACGAACTTGTTATTTAAATCACATATCTATTAATTTCTATTTTTGATTTGCTTATTAAGCTAGTAAAGGGAAACAGGCTTGGTTAATATATTTCTTAAAGAGTTAAAAAAAAGACCTTTGGCCTAAAGTCCCCTCCCCTCTCAGACTCTAAGGGCCTTGTGTGGCCTAACACCATTTTTGCTAACAATAGGCTGATGACCCTTATTAATAGCCAGAGGATCTGAGTCACCAGTTTGGGGCAATTATCAGGATTTGAGGGAGAGGGCCTTTTTCCCAAAGAAAGGAGGGAAGAAGACTTAACTAGGTTTACTAAAAAGGTTAACTCTGCATGAGATGTCCCATTTCATTTCCTGCTAAAAGATTGAGAATTTTACTAGTGAGGTCCATGATCAGGGGTGTTTTGGCCAAGAATCTTAGAAGAGTAGAGGGAAAGTTATTTTTCCTATGCTACAATACACACACACACACACACACACACACACACACACACACACACTGCTTCTATTGTGATGGATATAGCAAATAAAGTGTCCTGATTCATATCTCCATGTCACCTCATTCCACCTTGGACTTCTTTGAAGCTGCTGGATCTCTCTAGTTTCCACCACAATTGATAGCTGAGGGTAAAGGGAATCTAGAATGAAGAGTGGAGAAGAGAGGAAGAAGATGCATACCAGTTGCAGCCCCAAGATCAACTACAATAACAGTGATTGTAGTCTGTTCACTAAATTCTTGCTTCTCAGTTTCACCTCAGGAAGACAGAACCACAGGGACCATAGGGAAAGCTCCCAAAATTTGCTTGGAGAAATGGATGCTGTTTGATGCGAGGGGTGTCCACTTGGGGGCCATGAAAATGTGCTACTCAGCATGGTAGAGTAATGGATCTAGCCATTGCCCTTCTGAATCCACCACTACATGCCTGCCAAGGTCTTGATGCTCGTGGGCTTTACACAGCCAATGACAGAGCATGGTGGAGGTACTAAGGCAAGCCCATTATTGAGGAACATGAAACTCTTACACTGGAAGACTCTGGCTTAAGGTCTCTCCATTAACCTGGCAAGATTACTCTTGAATTTGCCCTGTAATCTAAGCTTCTTTCTACCCCTTTTACCTGCCTTCAAGCCTCCTTCCTTCTCTTTCTCCTTACAGAGGTGCGAGACCTGAATCACAGTATGAAGGCTCTCCTGTTTCCTCCCCAAATAATCCTTTTGCATACCTAATCTTGTTTGGGATTTGGTACTCAGCACACTTGAATCATTGCAACAGGCAAGACTGTAAATATAGGAACATGAACAACCTCAAAGGCAGCTTTTAAACAATAGATGTTGAAGTAACAGGACAAAGACTCTATCTTCCCATATTTTGGAAGAATAGTTTTGGAATATATACAGCAGTAGTGCTTCAGGTGTGGTCTGTAGAAATCTAGGGCTCCCCACGCAACTTTCAGGGGGCCTATGAGGTAAAACCTTTTTTATTCCCACTGTGTTCGCATTTGTACCAATGGTGTAAAATCACTGGTTGGTAAGTTGCTGGTGCCTTAGCACAAATCAAGGAAATAGCATCAAATTGTACAAGGTCATTGTATATTTCACTACCATGCACTCTCAGTTAAAAAAAAAATCTAATTACATTTGAGAAAGTTCTTTATTTTTTCATTAAATTTATTGGAGTGGCATGGGTTAATAAAATTATATAGATTTCAAGCGCACAATTCTATAATACATCATCTCTATATTGTATTGTGCGTTCGCCACCTAAAGTCAAATCTCCTTCCGTCACCATATATTTGACCTTCTTTGCCTTTGTCTACCTCTCCCCTCCCTCCTTTTCCTCTGGTAACCACTAAACTATTGTCCATGTCTATGAGTTTTTGTTTGGTTGTATGTCTTGTTCATTTGTTGCTTTCAGTGTTATATCCCCCACGTTAGGCAGTTAGATTGACAGGAGCAACTGGGAAATGCAGGCCCAACCCAGGGACTGCCCTTAAGAACTCCCAGAAACACCCATTTTGCGGTTAAAAATATCCTTACATCCTAAAATACAAGGAAGTAAAAAACCACAAAATAGCCAGTGGTTTGGGCCAGCCACAAAACCTGTGCAATTAATATATACACTGTCTTTGCTTGACCTTAGTCTCATTATACCATCATTATAATATCATATATATGCCCAGAAGTTCATGAATCTAATTATAACAGAATTAATTTGGGTAACTGCATGCACCCAGGGCCATCCTAAGTTCTGTGGGGCTATGGCCATCTCTGGCATAGCCCATTTCTCTCTTAAAATGTGCTTTAATAAATCTCACTTTTCCTAAATTTTGCTGATCTGTAATTCTTTACTGCATTGGCGGAAAGAACGGAGGCTCCCTCAGCACCACTGAGGCAATGACAGATTTAGATCACCCCCAACAGTATCGCACATATGAGTGAAATCATATGGTTCTCAACTTTTTCAGTCTGACTTATTTCGCTTTGCATGATAATCTCAAGATCTATCCATGTTGTTGCAAATGGCAGTATTTCATCTCTTCTTATGCCTGAGTAATATTCCATTGTATATATGTACCACATATTAAACAATAGATTATTTATTTAATTAATTCTCTACCTTTGAACACGTGTGTTTTTTTAATTTATTTATTTTAATTAGTTTCAAGTATACAGTGAACACATGCTTTTAATATGCTTTGCAACAAAATGGGAAGTACATATACAGCACTTCTGAAAACAAAGTCAGATTGTTGTCTTGAGAAAAAAACATTTGTGCAGTTATTTGAGTTATGAACTGAGCTAACTACTATATTTTATGGAACACCATTTATTTTTTACCTGAAAGAATGAGAGAAAAGGCTATGGTTATTGAGACTTAGTTATTTTGCAGAAATTTTCTCAAAAATAAATGAAATGAGCCTACTACTTTAAGGAAAACAAATGACAGTGGTTGTTGCCAATGTTAATATTTGACAATTCAAATGAAAATTAGACTTTTGGTTGGAAATTTTGTATTCACCACCATGAGTTTTATAGCTTCTCAATACTTAAAGCCTTTGCCAATGAGATGGGTGATGATAATAAAAACTGTGAATAGTATTTTTCAATGGCCATGCAGACATTACAAAGCCATTCATGGAAATTCCATTTGACGTGCAAAATGTTCATTGATATAGTTTCAGATTCCACATTGCAATTATCTTTAAGAAATTCCTACTTGTTGAGTTTTGTGATATCAAAATTATCCAAAGTTATTTAGAAAGCCAATTAAAATACTCCTTCCTTTAACAACTAGATATTTGTGTGAGGCTGAATTTTCTTCATATGGTTCAACCAAAACAGATTGTTACAGATTAAATGCAAAAGCAGATATGAGAATCCCATTGTTTTGTATTATGTTAGACATTAAAGAGGTTTGTAAAAATGTAAAATGATGACTTTTTGTGCTACATTATATTTCATTTTGAAAAAGTTTTTTAACATAAGATGAATTATTATTTTTAACATGTAATGGGTTATTAATTATATTTAAGTGAATTAATAAATAATCATTTTATAATTTTCTTCAGTTTAATTTCTAATGTAGTGAATAGTAATTGATATAAACTCTTTAAACAAAAACTCTTTAGAGTCTTAGGGTCTTTAAGAATTAGTAAAAATGCAAAGGGATCTTAACACAAACATGTTTGAAAATTTCTGACCTAGAATATTGCTTTTAATCATTGCACATTTTTACAAACATGAGGGTACCATTGTTTGAACATTTTCTCATTTGTGTGCATTTAGGGTATGTCTCATTTTCGGTACAATTGTAAACATTGTTTTCATTCCTATTGACGTCTCCTGAGTAGATCTTACTCTGACATGGCTTTGTACATTTTATCCCCCGTTTAGAATGTTCCTTCTAAGAGTTTTCTATTTCAAGCCCTACTCACCCTACAAGACTCAATTCCAGTGCTTGACATGGATTGATATGACCCACATAAACAAAACCTTTTTGGGGCTCTAAATCTTTAAATGTACAGGAGTGACTGAGGCCTGCTATTTTGGAAACTGCTTTGCTACACGATTCCTCATAAAGCACCCTTTATTCTCTTTTTGTTTTTTTCTATCTCATTGTTCCCATCCACTGCTGCACGACTGCTTCTTGGAATAACCTCCTGAATTCTTATCTCATGCCCGCATCAGTGGCAATCCAGATTACGATCATACTTGACCCATAGTAAGTACTCTAAATGATAGATTATTGTTAGCATTGTTATTTCCTAGCTTTAAGATCAAGAGTAAATTATGGGAAGTTAGTTTTAAGGACTCTACCACGTCACCTCTAAATCACCTAAACACCGAACAAGTTTTAATTGCTAAAATGAGTCACTCTAAAGTATTTCTGTGTGTCATATTCATGTGGTTGGTTTTGTGTTCTCCCTACCCCTGCATTTCAAAAGGACTCAGACCTCTTACCCAATTGGCTAGTACTACCATGGGAATTTCACTGTTTATTGTTTGGCTGCCTGAGTGTAAAGAGTGGGACTCCCATGAAGTACAAAGATTCATTATGTAACTGGTTTTGTATTTGTTCATTAATGTAGGTTTAACGCAAACTGATATAACTTATATTTTAACATAGCTTTTACTCTTAGCAAGCTAATAGAGTAGAGGAAGCATAGCTTTTATCTACCTCTGTCTTTGGAAAGCTAAGATATTTATCAAAGGAATATAATAATTACTGACTAGCCAAATTGTCATACTCGGTAGGTAGCACTGCATCTTCAAATCAAAATATTCAAGAGGTTAAATGTAAAATATATCCTCTTTTGATGGCATAAACACAAAGCATCAGACTTTAACTATAGAGCAAAATGTAACAAATGTAGCTAGTTGGTCGAAAACTATAGAGTAACAAATAAGAAATTTTTATTTATTTTCAATGATAACAGTAATACTAAGCCTGAAAAACATTTATTTTTTTCGTTTTCTTTTTTAAAAAAGCTTTACTGAGATATACTTAAATTCCATACAATTCACCCATTTAAAGTATACAATTAATATTTGGGTTTTGTTATTATCAAGGCCCAGGATTGGATGCCCCAAAATATCTCACAATGGTATATTGTTTATTTTGAATTAAGATTACATAAGAAACTGTCAGTGCAAGAAGAACACTCCGATCTCTCTCTCTCTCTCTTTCTCTCTCTCTCTGTTCCCCCAGGAGATAAATCTCCCATGCAAAAGGTACCCTCCCTGATATTCTTCTCACCAGAGTTGCAAATACAGGGCCAAGAAGCATATGTAAACAAACCTTTTGTTTGTTTGTTTGTTTGTTTGTTTGTTTGTTTTTACTAATGTACAATCGAAGTCCAAACTTTGCTTAGGTTCTTCACTAATGAGCACCTAAACCGCAGATTTCTTTGTTCTGTCAAACCTCTTAAATTCATTGTTTCATTATATAAAAAGTATAAAAAGCTGCCTGCTCTGAGCCTCATCTATGATCTCACGTGTGTACATATTAAATTGTTTTTTCTCCTGTTAACCTGTCTTATGTCAATTTTATTATTAGTCTAACCATAAGACTTAAAGAGGGTTGGGGGGAAATGTCCCATTCCCCAACGTTATATTATGTTATTCACTTTTTAAAATTATGGTAAAAATATATAACACAAAACTTTACATTTTAACCATATTGAAGTATGTAATTCAGTGGCATTAATTACATTTAGGCTGTTCTGCAGTCATCATCACTAGCATTTTATCCCTTTTTTGAAAAGTACATGCATAAAGTTGCTTTTCTGTTTAAAAAAAATTGTTGTACTTTTGCATAAATATTATCATATTGCATATAATAGTTTTTAAAAAATTTTTTAGTTTCAAGTATACAGTACATTGGTTAGACATCTATATAATTAGTAAAATGATCCCCCCAGTTGCTCCCTCCCTCCCCTGACCCTCTGCCTAGCCAATGTATTAATGCTAACTGCATTCCCTGTGCGGTGCTTCCCATCCCCGTGATCAACCGTCAGCTACTAATTTTTACTTCTTTAACCCTTCACCCCATTATTTCAGCCTCCCAACCCCCCTCCCTTCTGTCCATCACCAAATTGTCCACTATAGTTGTGAGTCTGTTTTTGATTAGTTTGTTCTTTTTATTCCTGAAATTCTGCATATAACTGAAATCATACAGTGTTTATCTTTCTCTGTCTGACTTAAATACCTTCTAGGTTAATCACAGCAACATCTTTTTCCATCCCCTTCATTTTCATATGTAGAGGTCTTGTTTTATCCTTTTAGCCACTCCATCCCTTGGTTGGAACACTTAAACTTTTTCCATTTAAGGTACTTATTGATAGGAATGTAGTTGTTACCATTCTTTATTCTTGTTTTTGATACATGCTTTTTCTTCTTAAAGAAGTTCCTCCAACATTTTCTGTAATTCTGGCTTGGTGGTGATAAATTCCTTTAGTTTATTTTTGTCATGGAAGCTCTTTATTTGTCCTTCAATGCCAGATGATAGCTGTGCTGGATAAATTATTCTTGGTTCTATATCCTGGGTCTTCATTCTTTTGACTATTTTTCGCCAAGCCCTTCTGTCCTGCATAATCTCTCTTGAGAAATCAGCTGCCAGCCGTATGAGTGTTCCCTTATACATAATTATTTGCTTTTCTCTTGCTGCTTTTAAAATTTTTTCTTTGTATTTACTCTTTGGCATTTTAATTATGATGTATCTTGTCTTGGTATGGGCCTCTTTGGATCCTTGATCTTTAGAATGCTCTGAACTTCCCGGGGTTTTATGTCCATTTCCTTCACTAGGTTAGCGAAGTTTTCCATCACTATTTCTTCAAACAGCTGTTCAACGTCTTGATTTTCTTTACTTACACCGATCAGATGAATCTTTAGAGCCTTAACAGTGTCCCATATCCTCCTTAAATCATCTTTATAGTCTTGACATCTTTTTTCTTGCCATTCTGATTGAGTGTCCTGATTGGCTGTCCTGTCCTCTAGATAGAGCATGAGATCCTCTTCTTTATTCACTTTGTTTATTCCTTTGTTTATTCCATTTAATATACTTCTCATCTTAGATAATGTGTTCTCTATTTCAGACTAGTTCCCTCTTACAATCTCCATTTCCATTTTTATCTCTTTGTTGGAGTTCTTTAAATTTCCCAAAAGTTCATTGAGCATCTTTGCAACCAGTGTTTTGAACTCTGCGTCTGTTAGATCACTTGACTCCATTATATTTGGATCTCCGTTCTGTTCTCTTATATGGTTTCTACTTCTTTGTCTTCCCATTTTGGCGCCTTTCCATGTCTGTTTCTATGTACTAAGCAAAGCTCTTAAGTCTCCTGGTCTTATTAGTGTGGATTTGTGAAGTAGGTGTTCAGTAGCCCAGTCCTGAGAGGGGTTCAGCAGCAGGCCAAATTTAGCCCAAGCTTCTGCCCTTTCGGGGCCACCTGTTAAGATTCAGTAAGCAATGCACAGGTGCTGAGCTTATAGTTGCCTGAAAAGGCCACACCAGAAACTGAGGCCAGCTGCCTCCTGTGTGAGGCTATGCGCTGCTCAGCAAGGAGCACCTGACTCGCTGTGGACACACCTGGATGCGGCTTGGGTGGAGCCTGAGTTGGAAGAGGCGGGGTTTCAGGGAATCTTCTGGGCTGAGCGACCTCTCTACGTCATATCTATGGCGGCGCTGTGTTTGCGCACTGGGAGCGGGGAGGACTCAACAGTGAACAGTGGATACCTCCAGCACTTCTGTGCCGATCGAGCCTCACCTCAGCCCTCACTCCGACAATATCTCTCTGTAAGTCCCTCATATCCCCTGCATTCAGCCAAGTTGGCACTGGTGCTCAGAGCAAGCAGGTCCATCACCATGAAAATCTACTCGTGGACATGGCCCCTTTAAGAGACATCTGCCGCTGCCACTGCTGCAGCCTCTGTCTCACTCAGCCGCTTGGGACCGGGCAGCCTCACGTCATCACCCCGTCCTACTTTCTGCCATTGCAGGATAAGTTCTTGGATTTCTCCCTAGTTGTAGGGCTTGTTCATCTAGATCCCAGGTGATTCTTCTTTGCTGCTGCTCCTTGTTTCTGTCACAACTTTGATGTGGTCGCCAGAGGGATGAATAGAGCCTCTATCATCTATGCCATTTTTTTCTCTCTATAATAGACTTTTTGATCCAAAACTAATTTGGCTTCCACATAAATCAAGGAAAGTTTTGAAAAAATACTTTCAATAAATATTTCTCAATCTATCTCATAAAATTTAAAATAACATCTGAAGCAGCCTCTAATAGAAATAAATCAACCAAAGGATCTTTTTGTGTCCTTTTTGTGTCATCCTGAACTTTCCCCAATTCTGTACTCCAGTTTCCTTCCTCTTCTGTAAAAGGAGGAGTCAGGAATAGATGGATCCTAAGATTCCTTTCAGCTCTACATTTTCTAAAACAACAATCTGAACAAACATCTGTTATTTGGGGGATGGTGCTGAGAATACAAAGCAACTTGATTCTTTCTGTTCTTGAGAAGCAATTAATTGGAAGGTTAATGCAAGTCAAATACTAATAATATATGGAGCAGAGTTCAAGGAGTAGTGGGGGGTGCCAACAGAGGGTATTATAGAAATCACATCAGATATGATCTAGGGGAGTGGAGTTTTTAGGGAATTCTCACTGAAGGATCATGGTAGGCCTCGAATGCTTAAAAGGCTTTATATATAAGGAGAATCAAAGAAACTTAGCAGCTTGTTGGAATCAGTGATATTTATAAGGGAACAGTTAGAGGTGGACTTAGAAGGAATCAAATCATGGATGGTTCAGAAGGCAAAGCTTAGGAGTTAAGATTATATTATTTAGGAAAAATAAGTTAATACTAAAGAGAATAAGCTATAACACTGATGTTCAAATTGCTACTCAACAATGAACAAAGAGGGTCATATTTGAACTGGGATAAAAAGGAAGAAAATAATTTGAAAAGGTAAAGGATAGTATTTCAACCAAAAAAATTCTGTGTATAAAGGCAAGAAATGGCAGAATTGCATTACATATTCGGAAAATAAGAGCATTCCATATTAGCTGGATAAAGAAGAGAATCACATACTATAGTGACAGAAAAAAAGATTGAAAAGATAGGTTGGGATCAACTTAGGAGAGTTCAGAACCACATGCCAAGAGATTTGCATGTTATTTTGTGAGTAAAGGAGGCTTTAAAGATTCTTAGAGTCACATGATCTGGTCTCTTTAGGAAACTCAAAACCCAAGCAACTCTAGCTACAATCCAAAGGATGGGTTGGAAGATAACAATAAGAATAGTGATAATTCTATTGTAATTGCCCAGGTGAGAAATGAAATGACTGGACAGAAAAAGTGGGGTAAGAAAGCAGTAAATGCCAAAGTAAAAGTCAAGCCAAAAGCAGCAAAATTTAACAATACAAGAGGAAAAGTTAATGCCAGAGTAAAACAACAATAGTAAAAATAATGAAACAACAGTACTAATAGATATAACATTGTGTGCCAGAAACTCTGCTAGGAGCTTTACATATATTATTTAATCCTTACAACTACTATCTGACATGATTTACTGATGAGGAAATTAAGACTCAGAGAGATTAATAACTTGCTTATGGTCACACAGCTATTTTTGAAAAAAATCTCAAATATTATACTATTTCTTGGTTACTTTGTATTCTTATTTGTGGTCAGTGACCACTCCACATAAATTTAGGTGTTTTTTGCCCTGAGAACTTTCCACATGCATACACAATTATTATTGTTTCTTTGCCCGTCAACTCACTAAAACTCTTAAGGGAAGAAATCATATCTTTTTATCTTAATATCCTCAATGTCTAGTGGGTTTCTCGCCCCATGGTGGACACTCAAGAATCATTTTAAAAATCATTTTTATTTATTTTTTTATTGTGGCAAAACACCCATAACATAAAATTTACCACCTTAACTATTTTGGGTGTGCAGTTCAGTAGTGTTCAGTGTATTCACATTATGGTGCAACAGATCTCCAGAACTCTTTTCATTTTGCAAAACTTAAACTCCACACTTGCTAAACAACTCTCTATTTGCCTTTCTCTCAGCCCTTGATAACCACCTATTTTTTGCATCTATGAGTTTATCTTATGTATGTGGAATTGTACACTATTTCTTTTCATGAATGGCTTATTTCAATTAGCATACTGTCCTGAAGTTTCATCTATGTTATAACATTTGTCAGAATGACTTCCTTGTTTCAAAGAATATTTAACATAAGGTATACCTTCTTAACATTTTAAGTATATGATACAACATTATTAACTTTAGATTGGATGCTGTAGAGCAGATGTCTAGAACTTATTCTTTTTGCATACCTGAAACTTAATAGCAGTACTTCATTTCTCCCTCCTCCAGCCCCTGGCAACTGCTATTTTATTTTCTACTTCTACAAGTATGGCTATTTTAAAACCTTCCTTTTTAAATTTTTTAAAATTTTTAATTACAGTTGACAGTCAATATTGTATTAGTTTCAGATGTACAGCATAATGGTTAGACATATAATTTATTAACTGATACCCCTAATTAGTCTAATACTCACCTGGCACTATACATAGTTATTACAATATTAATGATTATATTCCTTATACCGTACTTTACATCCCCATGACTATTTTATAACCACCAATTTGTACTTCTTAATCCCTACCCCTTTTTCACACATTCCCCCAAACCCCTCTCATTTGGCAACCATCAAAATGTTCCCTATGAGTTTGTTTCTATTTTGCTTGTTTTGTTTTTTTTAGATTCCACATATAAGTGAAATCATATGGTATTTTTTTTCTCTGTCTGACTTATTTCAATTAGCATAATGCCCTCTAGGTCCATCCATTAGTAAGATTTCATTCTTTCTTTATGGCCAAGTAATGTTCCATTGTATACATGTACCACTTCTTTCTCAAATCATCTAGTGATGGGTACTCAGATTGCTTCCATATCTCGGCTATTGTAAATAATGCTGCAATGAAGATAGGGACACATGTGTCTTTTCAAATTAGTGTTTTGGATTTTTTTGAATAAATACTCAGAAGTGGAATTGCTGGATCATATGGTAATTCTATTCTTAGTTTTTTGAGGAACTTCCATACTGTTTTTCATAGTTGTTGCGTCAATTTGCAATCCCACCAACAATGCACACAGGTTCCTATTTCTCCACATACTCACAACACTTGTTGTTTGTTGATTTATTGATAGCCATTCTGACAGATATGAGGTGATATTTCAGTGTGGTTTCAATTGGCATTTTCCTGATGATTAGTGATGTTGAGCATCTTTTCACATGTTTATTGGCCATCTGTATGTCCTCTTTGGAGAAATATTAATTTAGGTTGTCTGGCCAATTTTTAATTGAACTGTTAGGTTTTTTGGCTTTAAGTTGTATGTGTTTTTTTTATATATTTTGGATATTAACCCCTCATCGGATGTATCATTGGCAAATATCTTCTCCCATTCATTAGGTTATCTTTTCACTTCGTAATAGTTTCCTTCACCATGCAAAAACTCTTTAGTTTGATATAGTCCCATTTGTTTATTTTTCCTTTTGTTCCCCTTGCTTGAGGAGACATATCCCAAACAGAGCAATGGCAGAGAGCTTATTGCCTATGTTTTCTTCTAGGATTTTATGGTTTTGGGTCTTACATGTAAGTCTTTAATCCATTTTGAGTTTATTCTTATATATGTTTAAAGAAGGTGATCCAGTTTCATTTTTTGTATGTGTCTATGTTTCCCAACACCATTTATTTATTTATTTTTATTTTATTTTATTTATTGAGGTGACATTGGTTAATAAAATTATATATGTTTAAAGTGTACAATTCAATAATACATCATGTGTATATTGCATTGTGTGTTCACCACCCAAATTTAACACCATTTATTGAAAAGACTGTCTTTATCCCATTGTATATTCTTCCCTTTTTTGTCATAGGTTAATTGACCACATAGGCATGGGTTTATTTCTGGGCTCTGTATTTCATTCCATTGATCTATTTGTTTTTACGCTAGTACCATGCTGCTTTGATTACAATAGACTTGTAGTATAGTTTAATATTAAGTAGTGTGATACTTTGAACTTTTTTCTTCTTTGTCAAGATTGCTGTGGCTATTTGGAGTTTCTTGTGGTTCCATATATGTTTTAAGATTATTCTCATTCTGTGAAAAAAATGACTTTGGTATTTTGATAGGGATGGCATTGAATCTATAGATTGCTTTGGATAGTATGGGCATTTTAACAATGTTAATTCTTCCTACCTATGAACACAGTATGTGCTTCCATTTATTTCTATCTTTTGATTTCTTCAGTGTCTTATAATTTTCTGAGTTCAGGTCTTTTACCTCTTTGCTTAAATTTGTTCCTAGGTACATTTTTCATGCAATTGTAAGGTGGATTATTTTCTTAATTTTTCTGATAATTTGTTATTGGTGTATAAAAGTGTAACTAATTTCTGAACATTAATTTTATATCCTGCTACTTTACTGAATTCATTAATTAGTCTAATAGATCTTTGGTGGATTCTTTAGAATTCTCTCTATATAGTATCATGTCATCTGCAAATAATGACAGTGTTACTTCTTTCCAATTTGGATGCCTTTTTTTTTTCTTGTCTGATTTCTGTGGCTAGGATTTCCAATATTATGTTGAATAAAAGTGGGAAAGTGTAATCTTTATCTTGTTCCTGATCTTAAAAAAGACACTTTCAGCTTTTCACAATTAAGTATGATGTTAGCTCTGGGTTTGTCATATATGTCCTTTATTATGTTGTCGTATATTCCATACCTTCCTTTTAAGGCTGATTAATATTCCATTGTATGGATATACCATATTTTATCTACTCATCCATGGAAGGACACTTGGGTTGCATCCACCTTTTAGCTATTGTGAATATAATGCTACTATGAAAATGGGTGTACAAATAGCTTTTAAAGACCCTGCTTGCAATTTGGGGCATATATATTCAGAATTGGATTGCTGGCTTATTTGGTAATTATATTTTCTATTTTTCAAGGACTCACAATACTGTTTTCCATAGCAGATAAATCATTTTTGGTTTCTACCAACAGTGCACAAGACTGCTAATTCCGCCACATCTTCACCAATACTTATTTTCTTTTTTTTTTTTAAATAGCCATCCTAATTGTTGTTAGGAAGTGAACACTCTTTTGTTTTAATAAATTAATAAATTTTTGAAAATAAAATGAAATGTTTCTAGCCTAATTTATTCTATTTTCATCCTTTTCAGTGAGTCCACTCTTTTTCGGATAGCTATGCATCTATTAGTTCTATTATGTCTTTTGATCTATGCTTTGTTAGGCTATATGAAAATATTGCTGTATTGAGGAGTGAGCCACTAGCCTAGAAGCCCAGTGCAGTCTGCCCAGAGCCTAGTCCACGCATATCCTGCCAGCCCTGAAATTGTGCCATTGGCTCTGTCTGTCCTAGGGGAGCCTTAGAGCCCAAAGGCCACTCACCTCCCACTGGTTTCCAGCTATGGGCTGCTTCAAATACTGCATCAGGTGTCTGGGAAAAGTCCCCAACAACTCTCTGGTGGCCACTATCCCCTGCTTCTCTAGAGCTGCCTTGTACTGTGGCTGTGCACATGTGGCTTTTGTGGTCACGATAGTGATTCTTGATCCAGGTTTTTCCACCAACACAAGTGACCATGCCTTGCTGAGTGAGGTAATATAACCAATGCAGTATGTCATCTATAGAATCATGTCCTTTTTCTTCTTGTATGGGATCATCCTTTCCAGCACATGGGAAGTGAAAGAACTGTACAGGGAATTTGAAACAACTGCCTATTGTCGATGCATCCCTGGAATGTTTGTCTTCCTCACCTATGTGCTAGGAGTGGCTTGGCTTTTCTGTACTTTGTGTTTATATTCTACAGCATGTGGTCAACTTGTGAAGTCATCGAGTCACCCAGACCAACGGGACAGCAATTATGGAACAGGTCTGTGTGGATATTTGACAATGCAGTATATCATTCCTTGGAATACTTTCCCAGGAAAAATATGTGGCTCTTCCCTAGAACATCTGTGATACAAATGAGTTCTACATGTCCTTTCACCTTTTCATTGTGGCCTGTGTGGGAGCTGGTGCCACCATCATCGCCCTGGTCCACTACCTCATGATACTGTCTTATAACAGGGCTTTCTTAAAGGATATAAGCAAAATGCAGGCTTACCAGGATCTAAAAGCAAAGGAAGAACAGGAACTGCAAGATATCCAGTCATGATCAAAATAACAGCTCAATTCTTACACATGAATGTTTGCTAGAGTACTTTAGCCAACAAATTTATAGCTCTGATAAATCATCAGACAGCTGCCCTGCAGTACAGATGTGTATTCCACCAAACTAACTAGTGTACCAGTACAAACACTTCATTGTCTGTCTCAAGCTCTGGGGTGTATTTCTAGAAAAATCTTCTGGTAGGTAAATCTTTTTCTTTAGAACAGATATCAGAGGTTTCATGTCAACCATTTTAAAATGCAACACTGACAAAATGATTGTTCATTCTTTTGGAATGTGTGGCATGTTCACATTTATTGCTAGAACAATGCTACAAAGATAGGCAATAGGAACATGATGTACTCCTTGATAGGGACCTGTGATGTGCCAGCATCAAGGGATTTGACCATAAATTTATGTATGCCATCTGTTCTCAAATAAATGTATCTAAATAGGGAATAAAATGAAATTGGTATGAAGTTCTATTTCTGACAGATGACATTTAGTAAACCGTGGCTCATCAAAAAGAATGTGATTCTTACAACTGACCTTTTTTTTCTTTAATTTAGCTGACTTTCTCTCCTAGGTTGAGGACACATTAATTTTCTGATCCAATCAGAAATCTTTTTTTGCAACAATACTAAAATGAGCTCCTATAATGCTACTACTTATCGTTGAGGAAGCTGGATTCTGCCTCATAGACAAGCTTTCCAGAATCAATTTTATAATAGATTTCATTTTAATAAAATGACTTGTTTGTCATCATTCTTCTTGGGAGATAAATGTCAGCTCTGCCTTAATGAGTATTTGCTTTAAATTTTTAAGAACTTATATTACAACAGGAAACCCAAAATCCTTCATCAAATTTAGTTCCACAACTGTTTTTCTTAATTAAGAAGTGTTAGCTTATGAAAATGACCACCATCCTCAACCATTTTTATGTGGTCTTGTTATCTAACAAGGGTCTGCTGCACAACATACTTTGGCACCCGCCTTTGAGAAAAGAAAGGAGCTTTATAGTCAATAGTATTGTAATGGTTATGTGTGGAGCCAGATGGATTATAGAATAATCAGGGGATCACTTCATAAACTATATAAATGTCTAATCAAATGTCTAATCAATATACCTGAAACTAATAAAAAATAATAATAAAAGAGCTTTATTTGCAAGTCTATTGGCAAAAAGACAGGAGGCAGGGCTCATATCTGTCTTCCTTGATCCAGGATATGGGGCAGGTTTAAGGGGTAGCAGTTTAAAGGTTCACAAGTATTACAAGTGGTATATCCAGGGTTTAAACTTTAGTTCCAGGTCTCATTAGAAACAGGATAGGACCAGGTTCTGTGGTTACAGTCTGAGTAGTGAGTTCGTAGTTTCATACCGACTATCTAAAGCCTAATTAGACCACAGACCTACTTTTATAGACTTGAATACTTAAGTAATTGAAATTAGGGTTGGTATTTATTTCACTTTTTCTTATCTAATTCTTAGTTTCCTGGAAATATAAATTTAAATGTTCAGAAAAAAATGCTTGAGTTTAAGCCATTTTTGAAATAAATTTGCCTTCTAAATCAATGTGTTCCAAAACATTAAGTGACTATAGATATTGGGTGTTAGCGATGATAAAGTTTGTGTTGTTCTTTATGAATAGATACATAGAACTGTTGGGTGCATCAGTGCTTTTCAAAAGGGCCTGCATAATATAGGGTTAACTATGTATATTCATGTTAAGAATTAACTTGTGGTTTGGCCGTTTCCTGAATTTTAAAATTTTAAAACATACATGTGCAGAAATGTCGTAAAGTGAAAGGAAGCATTCCTTTATCAAAATGCTATTAAAATTGAACATCAAGTATAATATTTCATCTGGATTCTTTTTGTTTCTGTTGTTAATGCCTAAAAATGTGCGTTTGGATCTCAACTGAATTTTCATTGGAAGGAGCTCTCTTCTGCGTAGAAAAGTTGTCCAGCATAGCTTGGTCTTTTGTTTTCCTGTTGCATGACATACTTACATATTTTTTCCAGTAGTCAAGGTGCTGTTAGAGTCCAGTGTTCTAAAATAGGCAGTGTCTAACAGCTAATTTTACTTTTCTAATTCTGGTAGCTATTACCAAGAATTTTTAAATTTTTTTAAGTAGTCTATTTTTTTTTTATGTAAAGAGCATTCAGTTTTGCTGTATATAAATTTTTGTAACCTAACAGTGAATCAGTATTTTCTATCAGTGCCAAGGGTTTCCTGTAGTTCTGTTCAAGTGTTACAATAAATATTTGTAGTTAATAATAAAAAAAACTGCTGAAACTTCTCACTTAAAAGTCGTTTTATATTTCAAAACTGTTCTGTTTCAAGTAAGCATTCTGCAGAGCTTGTATAGGATTACCCAGCTGACCTTTTTCATTGTCAATTCATGGCATATTTGGGTAATATAGAAGTTTTAGACTGGCTCTGGACTCTGGTTTTTTTTTCCCATGTATAGGTGGTTTCACATCACTGGGCTGGCAAGAATATCCTTAATAAAACCCATGGATAAGATCCATTTCATGGGTTTGATAAACCAGTCAAAGTTTGTTTATTGTGTGTACATTGTAAAACAAAAATGCAGGAAAACATTGCCTATATATGTTTTCTTTAAAAGGAATGAGAATATTACTTTAAAAAAGCCATATTACATAAAATTTGGGGATACT
This sequence comes from Eidolon dupreanum, assembly GCA_028627145.1. NCBI lineage: Eukaryota > Metazoa > Chordata > Mammalia > Chiroptera > Pteropodidae > Eidolon > Eidolon dupreanum. Next base: position 90,470,985 of record CM053505.1, on the reverse strand, counting down.
GATTTTAAATTTCAAACAGAAAATTATCTGTTAAGGTGCTAAGTAGTATTGTTTGTTTGCTTTCCTAAGCAGCAATGTAAGTAAAAATTTTAGTCTAAAGCACATTTGCAAAAGCAAATAAAAAGTTTCCATTAACATATGTTCATCTAGTATTCTTAATTTGAGGTTTCTGCTACCAAAAAAAAATGGCTTCAGTTTTCTGTTATACCTTTATCTTTTCAGATCCACTGTTTAAAAGGACTCTTTTGTCTTAGTAGTGAACAATTTATCTTTTGTTTTTATTTCTAGAAAATAATTTGTATACAAATGAAATGTATATGTAGGATGATGTGTTAAAATATTTGAGATACTGGGCAAGGTTTAACAAGTGACTTGTTCGTGTTCTGGACATTCAGGAAGAAATAACATTGGATCTAGTGAAGCTGATAGAAAATGTAGGAGCAGATTAGTTTCAAAACTGATGAAATTGATGAATTATGTACCACTTTGGAATAATTTATCTCATAAGACTTTAAAATGCACGTAATACCAATTAAATCTTAGGTTACTTTTTCCTTAGGGTTCTTCTTTTATTATTTAGATGCAAATTGGTACTATTTAAAGTCGAGTTTTTGGTTTTTGTTAGTGTGATAGATATCTTAACAATAAAAAGGAATGACCTTTTAAAGAGAAATGTGCTTATTTTCCTTGAATAGATTATGCAGCTTTCAATCATAGTTATGAATTTATTTTCTTAAATTCAAGGTATGGGGTCAAATTCAGTTTGGCTTAGCTAATATTCTCACAAGTTTACTTTGTTCAATCAGTATTCACTGAGTATTTATTATGTTCAGAGCATAGAGCTAAAGCTAGAGGAGCATAAAAGTGAACAAATTAACCATTGTCCCTACCCCCAAGGAGCTCACAGGCTAAGGCAGATAAGGCAATTAAAAATTTAAAAACCTGTAACATGAAAAGAGAAATAAGTGCCATGAAAAGTGCAGAAAACAGAGTTGCAAATAGACCTAAACCAAATTGGTTTTTCACAACTGGTATGTTCTTTTGCCAATTGAGGATCATAGATCTCTTCCCCTACGACCTTACTGCAGAGTGGTGTATTACAACACAAGCAAAATTGAGTCTACATTTTACCACACATATGCTTTTTAACAGTGAATTCCTCATACATTTATTCAACCTATCTGTAAGCTGGATGAAGCCCTGACTATCTATCCCTTTGGATATTCCACAAACATCTTACACGAGAGCTTCATTCAAATCATACGTGACAATAATCTATTTTTAAACCGGATGTGACAAAATCTAGTGTAGAATTCAACTTCACTTTTAGTGGTATCAGGCAGAAGAATCCCGTGAAGATAGAGATTTTGAGGGAGCCACCACAAAAAACACAAACTATTGGACCTACTTTTTTCTTGTACCTTATTTATACAAAGGCAGCCGGGCTTGTACAATATTTCCAGGGTATTCGTGTATCTGGAATGTTATTCATTTCCAGTTTTACATGTGAAGGCTCATAAAGTTTGTTATGTTGATTAGCACATCCTCTATTACAGATCCGATATGAAAAATGCTGAAGCATTGTAGAGAGGCACTGGAATGTGAACTTCCAATCTTAGTGTTTTCAATATATGAGACTAGACCTGGATTGGTTCAAAAATTCAATTGACTCTTTTACCAAATTAAATTCAAATTAACAAAGTAGCTAATGGGTGAGATACCTCATTAATTGATTAAATAATTATGCACCCAAGCAAGTATCTGTCTATATATATATATATATATATATATATATATATATATATATATATTCTGTTTTACATATTTAAAATAATTTCAAACAATATAATGAATAATTTCTAAATGAGCCAAGTCTTCTTCGTAAGTATCTTACTAATAATACTCATGTTTCACGAGCCTTTTAAAACTGGTAAACTTTAATGGCTTGTAACTATACTAAGGATGCTGTCATTTTTTTAAATATATACGGAGTGACGTTTTTGGAGGTTTCTCAGAGTCAGGTTTTAAACGATGCTAAAATTACTCACTGAACTTTATAGCTTCATGACATGTTGACTCCAAAACAATATAATCACCCCCTTTTCACTATATCTGTTTCAAGTATCTACTTCTAGGAAGCCAAATATGCAATCGAAGGGTAGAGATTTGTCACTAGGAACTCCTGAAAAACATGATGGATTGAATATATTTTTTAAATTTATACTACATTACAGAAACCATGCAAATTCTATTAAATAAATATTTATAATTCTTATACGAGCCAGGGATTGTTCTAGGAAGTGAACATAACAGAATTAAACAAATGGGAAAAAATACTGTCATAATGCTTCCATTCTAATGTTTTCTTAAAGTCAAAACCCAAGTAGTTCCTCTGCCCTGAACTCTTGACTCATATCTAACTGCCCGCTTGACTTCTCCAATTGTTTACATTATAAGCAAATCTAAATTAGCATCTCCAAAGAAAGATCTTGATATTTCCCTTCCCCACTTATGCAATGTGTTTCGTTTGAAATCCTCCCCATTTCAATTAAAAACAATTCTATCTACTCAGTTGCTCAGGACAAAAATTCTTGAATCATCATTGACATATATCTTCACAATTCCTGCTTCCAGTCTACTAGTAAACCTTGTGCATTCTATCTTCAAAATATACCTAGAGTCCTACCATATCTCACACCCTCCAGTGCTATTATGTTGATCCAAATAACCATCCTCATGTTACTGTTAGAGTTCTGGTAACACACATGTCTGGGTCCTTATCACTGATGAAGAAATGAATTTCCAATCAGTGACAATTGTGAGAGATATGATTTATTAAAGGCATGTTTTTTGAGGTAGAAAACGAATCAAGCCTAAACTGGCTAACCACGTGGAAAAGAAGTTATGCACCCTGTGGGGAGCAGGTTACAGCAGGGAAAGATAGAGAGCTGTAACTCCAGGGGGGAGGGAGGTCTGCGTTATATCAGGACCTTGATAGGTAGTTACAAAGGCATTCCTAGGTGATTGGCATGTAAAGTCATTTTGATTGACACTTGTTGCTGTATAACTCTTTGCCTGGTGCATATGTGCTTACCCAGAGTTTGGTCTGTTATAATTAGATTCATGAACTTCCAGACATAAAGATGGTATTATGATGGTGTAATAAGGGCGAGGTTGTGAGCAGGTTAGGGTAATACCTTCTGCGCATGCATCTGTGGCCAGATTAAACTAGCTATAGGTTATGGCCCTCCCGTCCTTTGTCTTCCAGGATGCAGGAGAGATTTTTTAACTGCCAGTGGGGTGTTCTTTGGGAGGTCTCTAGGCTGGGCTTATATTCCTTTGTTCCCCTGGCGCTCATGTCTCATTAGTTCCCTAACACTCTCACACTCGAATTATTATATGGCCTCCTAACTAACCTAACTGCTTCTTTCCTCCATCAACTATTTTCAACACAGAAGCCAGAGAGATCCTGGTACGACAACAAGATGGCAGAATAAGAAGCCCCATACCCTCTGCCATCCCATGGAGACACCGATTTAACAACAATGCATGGACCAGTTTCCTTCGTGAGAAATCAGAAAATTATTTAACAGGCTCTTACATCCAAGGCCAGTGAAAAACTAGCCACATCAAAGCCAGTAAGAAAATTCCTGGCACCTTCTTTCCATAGTCACTCCTGTGGCACAATGCCACACAATTGGGAGGAACCTCCCAGCTCCCAGATTCTCTTTGAGGAAGAAAAGAGAAGATTGGACCATAGTTCAGTATTCTGACTTTTCAGGGGAACTGCCTGGTAGACTGGCTTCTGTCTTGCCAGTCTCAGAGTGCTAATGGAATATGGCATACTCTAGATGCCTGGAGGCCACTGAGAACAAAAGAGAGCTGTGCAGTGTGCCGCTCCTCCAAAAGACCTGTGGTATGACTGACAGAGGCTGATACAGCTTGACAACCTCTCCTTGAGGGGGAAAGACAAGAGTAGAGCATGCATCTAACATTTCAGCTTTTCTGAGGGCTTCCAGAGGGACTTGTTTCTGTCTTGCCTGTCTTGGAATGCTAATGGGACTGGACATACTCTAGATGCCTAGAGGCCTCCGAGAACAAAAAAAAAAAAAAAAAAAAGAGCTCACTGGCTCACTCTTGCTCCATAGGACAGAGCCAAGAGATACATGCAACCAAGTATCTTAGAACCAGAAAAATGATCTCTCAAAAGTGACGGGGGAAATAACAGCATTTCCAAATAAACAAAAACGGAGAGAATTTCTTGCTAGCAGATCTGGCTTATAAAAAGTATTAAAGGAAGTTCTACACAGACTGCAAACAAGTGACATCAAACAGAAATTGGAATCCACACAAAATTTAAAGAGTACTGGCAAAGGTAATTGTATAAGTATAAAAGACAATATAAATGCATATTTCCTTCTGTGAAGTGATTTTTTTAAATTGTATAAAATATATGTATGTGACTGTATTGTTGGACCTATAACATATATAAAAGTAATATATTTGATAATAACAGTACAAGAGAAGTGGTAAATGCAAAGTTGTGCTTAAATAAGAAATCTAGACCAGATGAAAATTCAAATCCACAGGAATAAATGAAGAGAACCAGAAATGTTAAATATAGTTAATATAATGCACTCTATATACTTTTTCTATTTTCCTCTCTCAGCTTGTTTATATTATGTAAAATTATATAAGGTAATAATTAAAATAATGTAGTCTTAGGATTGTATGCATATAGATCTATCAACAGCTATCATTAACAGTACAAAAAGGAGGAAGAGGATAGAGGTATATAATTATATGCAGAATGCAGTTATAATGTTATAATATTTTTCACTAGAATTAAGTCAACATAAATTTGAAGTAGATTCTGAAATGTTAAAATGTATGTAGTAAGTCCTAGGGCTAAGAAAATAGTAAACATTATGAAGAAATTCACCTAAGGAATTAAAATATTACACTAGAAAACATTCACTTAATGCAAAAATTCCTTTAATATATTCAGAGATAAGAGAAGATATACCATCTATAAAAATAATAGTTTTCTCTAAAAAGGGAATATTAAGAGAATAATAAATTTTAGAAATTAAATATATAAGAGCATAAATTTTTAAATAACCACACATAATGTAAAATATAAAATTGAAGAAATCTCCCAGAAATTAAAACAAAAAAATGAAGAAATATGAGATAACAAAGGATTACAAAAGATCTAGACAATCATTTCAGCATGTCTAACATCTGAATAACAGGACTTCCAGAAAGAAAGACTAAAGAAAAGAGAATTTCAGAAGTAAATAAATTCATAGAACTGAAGAGTATGGTTTTCCAACTTTAAAGGGCCCAGCACAATGAAGAATGAAAAGATATTTATGATATGAAATTTTTGAGCACCAGGGATAAAGAGAAAAATGAAAAGCTTACAGAGCTACTTCTGGCTATGAAGAAGTACGAAGTATAAGAAGAGCTCTTTCACTATAACAATAATAACAGCGGACAAGCTTTAGGAGGCCATTGTTTTCAGACATTTGACAACAGGCAACAGAAGCTGCAGTCTCTGAGGGAGGCAAACATTCATGCGGTTATCTGCCCAACCTAGATTTCAACTGCAGCTATGAACTCTGATCTCTGCCTCATCAGCTCAGTGTGACTGTCTTGGCCTCCAGCATGCTGCACTGTGGTTTGCAGTGTACAACTGATTACTTTACAAAAGAGAAGAGAAAGCTGAGCAGAGAAGTGGCTCTAGAAGTCTGTTACAAGGTCCCCCCATGAGTTAGCTGCTGAAGTTTGGGTTTAACAGATGCAGGATGAAACTATCCAAGGCTTACCTAAAAGCAGCTTCTATGGGTTTAAAATGCTAGAGGACATTAGAGTTCCAGTCCAGTCAGACCAGAGAGATTACATATCACTCCATAACACGCTAAAATGGCTAACGTATTTTTTATTTATTGGGGTGACATTGGTTAATAAAATTATACAGGTTTCAAGTATACCGTTCTATAATACAACATCTATATATTATGTTGTATGTTTGCTACTCAAAGTAAAATCTCCTTCTGTCACCATATATTTGATCTCCTTTATCTACCTTCTAGCCTCCTTCCCTTCCCTCTGGTAACCACTAAACTGTTGTGTCTACGAGTTTTTGTTTGTCTTGTTCATTTATTGCTTTCAGTTTTATATCCCACATATGAGTGAAATCATATAGTTCTAGACTTTTTCTGTCTGGCTTATTTTGCTGAGCATATTTATCTCGAGGTCCATCCATGTTGTTGCAAATGGCAGTATTTTATCTCTTCTTATGGCTGAGTAATATTCTATTGTATATATGTAACACATCTTTTTTATCCAGTAATCTATTGTAAGACACTTCGGTTGCTTCTATGTTCTGGCCACCATGAATACTGTTACAATGAACATCAGAGTGCATATATCTTTGTGGGTAAATGTTTTCAAATTTTTAGGTAGATACTCAAAAGAGGGATTGCTGGGTCACATGGAAATTCTATTCTTAGTTTTTTGAGGAAGTTCCATACTGTTTTTCATAGTGGCTGTACCAATTTACATTCCCACCAGCAGTGTATGAGGGTTCCTTTTCTCCACAACCTCTTCAGCAGTTATTATTTTTTCTGTTGATTGTAGCCATTCTAACAGGTGTGAGGTAGTATTTCATTGTGACTTCAATTCACATTTCCCTAGTAGCTAGTAAAGTTGAGCATCTTTTTATATGTCATATGATCCAGATGTTAGATTTAGCAGTCCAGTCTTTAAAGTAGATATTTTAGTTATCCTTAAAGTTTCAAAGGAAAAATATTACAGAAGAATTGAAGGAAAATTCCTTTAACAGGGAGTCTCTACAGATGAAAATGGAAATCTGTGAAAAGGACTGAATGGAAAATCTAAAACTGAATAGTACAATACAAATTGCAAAATCTACTGGATGTATTTGATAGCAGACTGGAGGTGACAAAAGAAAGAGTCAGTGAATTTGAGTATGGATCTAATCTGAAGAAACAAGAAAATATGAGGTTGAAGGAAAATGAATAGAGCTTTGGAATCTTGCACCACAATATTAAAATCTAATGTACATTTATTTGGTGTCCCAGAAGGAGAAGACTGAGAATGGGTTGCACAATATTTGAAGAATTAGTGCCTGAAATTTTTCCAAATTTGATCAAAATAATCAATTTAAACATTAGAAAATTCTCAATGAACCCTGGGCTGGATAGATTAACATATAAGTCCACACATGTGCATGCACCCCGAGTTTTATTTAGTCTATCTGCTAAATACCAAAGACAAATCATTCATCAACAAAAAAAAGAAAAGACAGATACAGAAGAACAAAGATACAAATAAGCTGATGACTTCCCTTCTGCAACAATTGAGACCATAAAGCAATAGAATGGCATCTTTAAAGAGCTAAAAGGAAAATAGTCAACCCAGAATTCTATATTCAATGATGATATCCTTAAAAAAAAAGTGAAATAAGGACATTTTTACATAAACAAAAACTAAGAATCTGTCACCAGCAGACCTGCACACCAAGAAATGCTAAACGATTTCTTTGAGCAATGAAATGATGCCTGGTGTAAGCTCAGATCAACAGTAAGGAATATAGAACACCAGAAATATTAAATTAGTGCGTAAACACAAAAGCTCCTTGAAAGAGAGAAATATGAGTTGGAGGGGAAGAATCTAGATCACATTTTTTTAAAAAAAACATTAGAACTATGCTTTAAAAATCCTGAAAAAATAATCTGAAGGGAGATAATTTCCTACATTATATTATATATTTGGCCAACCTAGAATTGATTATAAGGGTTGAATAATCTCATAATCAGAATTTTTAAATTCTCCTCTACTCTTCATTAGGAAGTCACTGTGTGATGCACAGCACTAAAACGAGGGTGTAAAACAGGGTGTGCAATATCCAGAAAACAGAGGTTCTAACACAGACGAGAGGTGAAAGAAATACCAAGATCCATTTTCAAGAATTCTGCTCCAGTGGGTTGGAAGTTGGGCCCATGCAGTTGCATTTTTAATAGGCACTAGGTGATTCTGATGCAAAGCCTGATTTAGGAACCACTTATATATATATTTCCTTGTCAGATTTTATAATGAGCCTGTGAATTAAGCACACCAAGTATTATCCTCATTCTACAAACTTAATCAAGGTCACACATTTAATAGCAAAACTAGAATTAGAACACATCTGTGTTTTGAGATATTAGAGATATTTTCTCACTGCTGAAATACAATTATAACAGTGTTTTTCAAACTATTGTTCACAGGCCACCAGCATTGGAATCTGCAAGGATATTAAATATTTAAGTCACAAATTCTGGGCCCCACCCAACTGAGATACCAGTTTACAAGGTTTGTTACTGGGCCTGGGAATCTGAATGGTTCACAATTGCCCCAGTGCTCTCTACGCTCACTGAAGTTCAAGGTGTCTCATCTATCACTATTCCAAAAGGTAACTGCTTACAAAAAGCCACTGCCAGCACGTAAGGTCCCTTTGTGTAAAATACAAAAGGACCACTCTCTTCGAAAGGATTATAGATGCCCTTCTTCCTATAACCAGAGTCAGGACTTGGAAAAATGGAGAAAGAATGAGATTTCAGCCACGAGTTACCCTTGGACCAGGAGTTTCTCTGCATAGCAAAATCAATAAAAATATTGTGGGGAGGAATCATTTGTATATATAAATTTGCCATTCATGTTCACAATGATACTAATGACTATTTTTATTTACATTTAATTGCAAACTGGCTAAATATACAGTTTGAACCCAGGCACGTTACAATATGGTCAAACCTCATAAAGGAACATAGAACAAAAGCTGGTTAGCAGAAGCTTTCTAATGACCTTTATTAATCCACCCTTTCCCTACTTCCCTAGTTAGATTGTGGAGTGACTGTTATTCTTTTTCTTAAATCCTCCAGTATGTCCAAACTATATTTAAATAGTGCCCAACCTCTCAACGGAATGAAAGTGTATTGGATATAAATCTCTTCACTTGGTATTCCCTCATTTTCACATGCCCTGTACACCTTTCACTTTGTGGCAATGCATCTGATTTTAGCTAGAAAGAAACAGCTATATGTGGATGTTGCCATACAGATTTTCTCATTTGCATTGTGTGTCTTGCCATTTTTATTTTTTATTTATTTATATCTTTAATAATTTTTAAAATTTTTTCAATTATAGTTGTCATACAATATTATATTAGTTTCAGGTGTACAACATAGTGATGAGATGTTTATATAACTTACAAAGTAATCACCCCAGTAAGTCTTGTATCCATCTGACACCATACATAATTATTACAATGTTATTGACTATATTCCTTATGCTGTACTTTACATCCCCATGACTGTTTTGTCACTACCAATTTGTACCGCTTAATCCCCTCCCCTTTTCCACCCACCATTCCCAATCCCCCTCCCATCTGGCAACTATCAACATGCTCTCTGTATCTGAGTTTGTTTCTGTTTTGTTTGTTCAATGATTTTGTTTTTTAGATTCCACATAAAAGCAAGATCATATGGTATTTGTCTTTCTCTTTCTGACTTACTTTACTCAACACAATACTCTCTAGGTTTATCCATGTTGTTACAGATGCCAAGATTTCATTTTTTATGGCTGAGTAATAGTCCATTGTATATGTGTACCACCTCTTCTTTATCAATTCATCTATCAATGGACACCCAGGCTGCTTCCATTGTAAATAATGCTGCAATAGACATGTCCCTTATTGTAAATAATGCTACAATAGACATGTCCCTTCAAAAGAGTGTTTTGGATTTCTTCAGATAAATACCCAGCAGTGGGAATACTGGGTCCTTCTTTGTCTTTTTATAGCCTTTGTTTTAAAGTCTATTTTGTCTGGTATAAGTATTGCTCCCCCAGCTTTTTTTGTTTGTTTCTATTTCCATAAAATATCTTTTTCCATCCCTTTACTTTCAGTCTTTGTGTGTCTTTCGACCCGAAGTGAGTCTCTTATAGGTAGCATATGTAGGGGTCCTGTTTTCTTATCCATTCAGTCACCCTGTCTTTTGATTGGAGCACTTAATCTGTTTACATTTGAAGTAATTGTTGATAGATATGTAGTTATTGCCATTTTATTATTCATATTTTTGCTCTTTTTTCACCCTTCTTTTTAAAAAAGTCCCTTTAACAGTTCTTGTAATACTGGTTTGGTGTTGATGAATTCCTTTTAGCTTTTTCTTGTCTGGGAAGCTCTTTATCTGTCCTTTGATTCTAAATGACAACTTTGCTTGTAGAGTAATCTTGGTTGCAATTTTTATTTTTTAAACCTCTCACAGTCGTTTTCCCTTCAGTTACCCTGTGCGATCCCAGGTCACATACTTCAATACCTGGCTAAATAAAATATAAACTTGAACTAATAATATGAAAGGAAAAAAAATCCAAAGGTACAACTCTTCTTAAAAAATTTTAGGTGCATTAGTATATTTATAGAAAAGATTTTTTTTCCCAAATTCCTTTTCTAAAATTTAAGAATGAGTGGGTTTCTATGGATAAAAGCCAATCACATTTGCTATTCCTGCTGCTCTATAATATAAGATGACACTCTAAAGTTTCCAATTCCTTAAGCCTGAACATGAGAGTTGATTGTAATGTTAGTGTGTTACATAATATGTCTGAAATAAAGTCCCGTTTGTATTTGCTCAATATACAAAACACAGCCATAATTTAACCATTTCTCATAACTGTCATTGTTACTACCCTACCATCCTGATCTGAGTCACCAGTACTTCTCACCTGGATGATGTCTACAGCCTGCTAACTGATCTCCTTGTTTCCAGTCTTGTTCCTCTTCCATTTGTTCTTAACAAAAAAGCCACACCAATCCTATTAAGGCATGTATCACATCATATTCATTTGTGCCCAGGAAGCCCAAATGGTTTCTCATCTCATTCTGAGTAAAAGTCAACATTTATTTGAGGGCCTGTGTGTCCCAAGGAGTCTTCCACACTTCCTAACCTGTCTGGTCTCATACCCTACTGCTCTTCATCTACCTCACTCAAGTCATTCTGGCTCCCTTGAACACCCCATGCATGCCCCTGCCTCAAAGCTTTTGCAATTGCTGCTCTCTCTGTCCATGAATATGTCCCTTAGATAGCTTCATGGACAACTCCCTCACCTGCAAGTCTCTGCAGAAATTGCAACTCTTACCCCTGCCACCAGTCTTCCTTATCTCCTTTTCTTACTTCATTATTTTTCATAGACTTTTCAGCAATTAACATATGATACACTTATTTATTTATTTATTTATTTATTTATTTATTTATTTATTTATTTATTTATTGTCTAACTCCCTCTCATCGCTCCCTCTCCCCACAAAGTAAACCATGAGGATAGGAATTTCTGTGTGTTTGTTCACTGCTTTACCCCCAAAGCCTAGAATGATTCCTGGTATGTACTCGAGATTACTTGTTGAATAGCTGGACAATTGAATGGATGGATGAATGGTTAATTAGATATACCAGGAGTCTGTTACCAGATATCAGCAATAGAACACTATATACATGCCTCTAAATTGCCTTTCTAAAAACTGTTAAAAGTACTCATCAAGGGTCTTAGTTACAATTCTGAGTTTCCGCTCATTTTACCCTCAAAAAATATTCTTACCTCACCCCCTTTTTAATATTGGAAAATAAATACAGAACATTGGAAAAGAATCTCCTTTTAACTTCCTGTCTCCATACTTCCTTACATCAACTAAGACTTGCACCCGGGTAGGTAACAATTGCGGTTATGTGAATCTCTATTTCTTTTGTATGTTCTAACCCTCATCAATAGAGAGCTTAATCAACTATCGTTTAGAGAGGAAATGAATCATTTTTGTAATAGAATTTGCTCAGAAATAGTGGAATCTTAAATAGAACCAAGTATTTCTTTCAAACAAAATTAGAAGTGTAAGAAAATGGCACAAAACTATGACCAAAAAGAGCACTGTTTCTTGATTGTAGCTTTGTTTTGGTCATTTAGCAGAACTTTTTTGCACATGTTCATTGAATTACATTCTTTAATGGAATGCGTAATACATCAGTGCCCTTGAGATAGAAATGTTTTATTTCTATCTGACCTCAAAAACTTTGTTCACTGTTGGTAAAGGAAACGGAATCAAGAAGAGGCTAACTGTTTGGTTCAGGAATATGGAAATATGGGGGTAGAATGTACTCGTATACAACTTTACACTTCACAAAACCCATAGAAACAACAAATATTATAACTGAGGAATCATCTGCTGCAACTTTCTCATTTGAAAGTAGTTGAACTTGAGACCCAGAGATGGGAAGTGTTTGGCCCAAGGTCTTTCACATAGATTCTCTCATGTGATGATCACAATGACCCCATAAGGTCTTTCAAATTGGTATCTTTCATCTTAACTTACAAACAAGGATTTTGAGGCTCAAAGAAAGAACATGATTTGTAGAAAGACAAGCAGTTTAAAGAAATGAACCCTGCTTTTTATTTTTGACTCATCTTTCCAGCCTTTCTGCATAACGCTGGCCAAGTCCCTTTCCCATTATTGGTTTCAATTTCATCACCTATAAACTAGAGGAGTGACAACAAATGATTTTCTAATCTTTTTATGCTATGGTTCTTCAACTTTGTCACTATGACACAATCATGTCTTGACTCCAATTCCATTTGATCACAAAGCCACCACAGTTCACTCTGCCTTTTTGTGCATGAAGCAGGTCAATCCTTATTTTATTGGAGAAATAGAACAAACTGAAGCACTACTGATACTTGCGCCTAAGGCTCCTAAGTCAAACTTGCCATCATATGATTTCAGAATTGCATTCCAACAAACCCTTTTTTGTTTTCATTGAAACCAAACAATCGACTTTAGGCATACTGCCCTTGACCCAGATGTGATGAGCAGATGGTACAAATCTCTCTTTGCAATGGAGTAGGAAAGCATCTGCAAAACAATATTTTTACTTTCAAAAGAAGAGAGGCCATTATTTCAGCCCCTTATCTGAGGAGAGAAATTTCACCCTTAGCATTTTGTTTGCGGAAAGCAAAGCATGTGGCCTGCTGCCCTGTTTGGTCTTATTGGGGAAAAAAGCACTGAGACACAGATAGGACCATCAGTGAAGTTAATTTTTACATAAGAAGATTTTGTAGACAGTGTTAGCATCATATTAGCACCACATGATTGAGGAGAACTGTAGGATCATTGCTCACCAATGTGATGAGAATATCATGCCTTTGGAGTCAAGCAGACCTAGGTTCAAATTCTAGCTTGATCATTTATAATTTGTGCTTTCTTGCACAGTTATTTATCTTTGTGCTTCTCAGTATAATAAGCAGAGTCTAGCACAGACTAAGCACTGCATCCATGTCAGAGGAATGAAATAAGTTAGCCTTTCTTTTTGATTCACCATCTTTATCTATATAATATATATATGATGATTTCTATCTGACAGTGCTGTTATGAAGATTAAATGAGAAAATTTGTTAGGTTTCTGTATTAGTTTTCCAGGGCTGCTGTAACAAATTACCACAAATGTGGAGGCCTAAAATAACAGAAATTTATTCTCTCATAGTTCAGGAGGCAAAATGTCTGAAATCAAGGTGTCAGCAAGGTTGGTTTACTCTGAAGGTTCTGAGGAAGAAATCATATCATGCCGGTCTCCTAGATGCTGGGGGTTGCTGACAATCCTTGGGATTCCTTGGTTTGTGGCAGGATCACTGCAATCTCTGCCCCTGTCTTCACATGTCCTTCTCTCTGTGTCTCTGTCTAATCCGTGTCTATGTGTCTTTCTGTGTCCAAATCTCTCTTCCTTGTAAAGAAACCAATCACTGGATTTAGGGCCCACCCCAAAACCCGGAAGATTTCATCTTGAGATCCTCAAATAATTACATCTGCAGAGACCTTACTTCCAAATAAGGTCACATTCTGAGGTTCTGGGTAAACGCAATTTTTTGAAGACAACGTTGAACACACTATAGCTCCTAACACATAGTAGAAGCTCCATTAAATGTTGTTTCCTCTTAATGCACTTATTTGATGGAGAAGTGTACAATGTCACTGTAAATAAAAAATGGTATTATCTTTCGATACTTTGAATTGAAGTTATTATACACATTTATTCCAAAATTGGCAGAAAGCTGCATAAACAAATGTATTCTCTCTCTCTGTCTCTCTCTCTCTCTCTCTCTCTCTCTCTCCCTCTCTCTGTTTCTCTCTCTCTCTCTCTCTCTCTCTCTCTCTCTCTCTCTCTCTCTCTTTATATATATATGTATATATATATATAAAATATATATATATTTTTTTCTCTCCCTCTATTTGTTTAATAGAGAAACATGTCATTATAGACATCTGCCAGCAGGAGAGGACTGCACAGATCATTTTTATGTTTGACTTTCAATCATTGAAACACAGCTTATCAAAGATACTAGGAGACTCAAGTTAGTTTCTCTGTTCATTCATTCGTTTGTTCACTGTTCCATTTATTAAGCATTTATTGCACTCATTAAACAGTTCTTGAGTATCAATTCTGTGTCAGGTCCACACTGGGGACATAGAGGTGAACAAGACAAGCTGCTGCTTTTAAGAAATTCCTGGTCTAGTGGGAGACAGCACAGTCCAGTGGTTGTCACAGGGTGCTGAGACGTAGGAGACAAAGGATTCCTAACTTACCTTGGAGGCCAGAGAGTGGATTCTATATCTACTCTCTTTTGGATCTCAGACATTGGGCAAATCATTTCCCTTTTGGGGTCTCATTTCCTGCACATGTATTATGATGGAAATGTTTTAATCTTAGGGAACTGTGGTGAAAATTTAGAGATAATCGGTGAAAGTACTCATACTCTAGAAATTTTAAAAGGCCCAGTCATGTAGAGAATTACCATTATAATCATGGCTGATATGAACAGGAAGGTCAGGGGGAAATTTTAACTAATATCAACCACTACATTGGCTTGACTTAAAACCAAAGCATTAGAGTAAAAAGTAGAATATTCGGATGACGTAAGGTACCAAGATTGTGCTTCTTACATAGGATATGTTTGTGTCCAGTTAGTCCTTCGGGCATTCCAACCCTGAGAAAGTGTACACTTTGTCTAATGAACCCCTAGTCTAGAAGGAGCCTTTAATTTATCCCTAGTGCTCCATCCTCATCTCATTCTGCTGATATTGACAAGGGCAGCGGTCTGTCCAGATTATCATGTTCTACCATCTCTTCTGGTTAGTCCTCAGTTATTCTGCAGTTTTTCCCATCTATAAGAGCTTGGTAAGGAACATGCAT
>CM053505.1:90425867-90455189 GCA_028627145.1 Eidolon dupreanum | reverse complement strand
ATGAACCCCTAGTCTAGAAGGAGCCTTTAATTTATCCCTAGTGCTCCATCCTCATCTCATTCTGCTGATATTGACAAGGGCAGCGGTCTGTCCAGATTATCATGTTCTACCATCTCTTCTGGTTAGTCCTCAGTTATTCTGCAGTTTTTCCCATCTATAAGAGCTTGGTAAGGAACATGCATGGTTGGCTTTTATTTGCAACAGATGCCTTTCTGTCTCCCAAACAACATTGTCATTTCTAAAAGATACTCTCTTAGTCCTCTCCCAAGTATCTCGTCCTCATACATGCATTCATTTATTCATCCAGTGAGGATTTACTGAGCATTCATTGTAAGCTAAGGCATTAATCTAAATGCTTAACCATCTCATTTAATTCCTATAACAACTATGTATGTAGGCACTGCATATTCTCATTTTATACTTGAAAAACTGAGGCTGTGTAGGGGAGGAAGAATAATTTTACCTCTACCATTGTAGATTCTTGGCTGAGACTACCCTCCATAATAAAAGACAGATTAACAGGAGAAAAGCTAAAAGTTTAATAACGTGGATATCTCCTATACACATAGGAGAGACCAAGGAAAACTGAGTAATTCTCCCTCCCCACATATGGCACAAGCTAGCACCTTAAATACCATCTCTAGCTAATGACCAAAGAAAGATGTTGGATAGGAGAGAGCCAGGTTTTCAGGCAAAGCACAGTAAAAGAGGTAAGGTTTTATGCAGATTTAAGTCCATACCTTCTTCCTTGGCAAGTGTTTCTCCAGATTTAGTCATTCTCCTCTTCCTAGTACTGAGAGGGAGACACTCTTACAAATGGATAAATGTAAATGTCTCTTACAAAAGGATTACTAACTTCTCCTTGGTTTCCAGAGGTTTTTTTATGCCACTGTTATTTTTTTTTTAATAATCAGCCTAAAATAATCCTTATTCCAAAGAGGTATATTTTGGAGTGACAAATTCTGCTCCCTTTTACTTCTTTAATACCCTTGCATCTGCTTTTCCTTCCCTCCTTCATTGTTTTAGCTTTGAGGAATTCTTATTGGTGTTTTATATCAATTAGAATTTGATTCAGCTACCTAACACAAAAAAATCCAAATTGCCATTGGCTTAAGCAATAGGGAAGTTTATTTTTCTCTCATCTAAATTAATTCCAAGACTAGACATCTAGGGTTGTACTAGAATTTTACTCAATTCTAAAGACATTCGGAATTGTGATCTCTTTCTTTTTTCTGCCTCACATTCTTAATGTGGTCTAAGATACCTGGGAAAGCACCAGCCATTGCATCTGTGTTCCATGCATTAAAAGTTAAGAAGGGAATTTAGGCAATACATCAGTTATCTTTAAGGAGTATTCCTGAATGTCCCACACAACACTTTACTTACATTGGCCAAAACTTAGTCCTCTCACTTCTTCTTGCTGCAAAGATGGTTCAAAAATGCAGTCATTTAGTGATGCACATTGACACACCAAACAAATTTAGGGTTCTGTGACTAAGGAAGAAAAACATGAATTTGGGGTTAGCAACTAGCTGTTTTTACTACATTATTACTGGAGCAACTTGAGAAAATAATTCAAGGAAAAAATGTCTGAAGGATGGCTAGGGGCAATGCTATGGTCTTGCCTTTCTCCAAAGTCCTTTTTCCACATTGGTCTTATTTCAGACTACTGGGTTTGTACCTGCCTCTAAAATTGTTTCAAAAAATCTAATTCTGATAGCAAAACATAATGATTTTCACATTCATGAGCATTTGACATTTGTGGTAATAAGCTGACATTTCTTTGCCCTTGAATTAACTGATGACCTTAATACATTTAAACATAAGTGAAAAAGAAATGGAGAATAGATAGCTGAGTCTGTAGTTTGTAAGTTCCTTTGTCGAGTCATGGCTTTATAATCCAATCTGTTTCCTGTTTGCTACTCCTCATTCTTATAATGTATAAATAAGAGCTGACTACTTACAAATGAAGGAAACAATGGTTTAAACATAAATTATCCCAAAACACTTAAGCGCTGCACTTCAGTACCTAAGTTGTTCCTTTTTCTTAGAAATGGATTTTACTTCTTTTACTTTACTCTTTATAACTAAGGTACTATGCCTCTTTTTCTGGAGATTTTAATAATGTGCTGATACAGATGTAGTTACCAAACTGCTAAGATATTAATGAAGACTCCGTGTAGGAATCTTAGAACACTTGAATTTGTAGAGAATAGGGAAGCTAGTTTCAAAGCCTGCTAATATGTAGTCATATTCATTTTTGTTAGTCAAGAAAGGATACCCAGACCACTTTACCATCACACGCCTACAAGAAACAGAATAGCCAGTGAGCTCTAAATAAATGACATTGACATTGTATGCAGATTTTCTGTTGGAAATTGTTTCCCTCTTTACTTTGTTCTCTCCGTATTAGCAGTTCAAATCATTGTTCTTTCCAAGAATGAACATGATATTATTTTTTATCGATGTTCTTACTTCACATATCTTAAATTCCAAGATCTTGAATTCTTATCTCCTCCTCATCCCTTATATTTTAAAACTAAATAGTTTGTTATTTGTATTCAGAAATAGCCTGGAATTGTATGATGATTCTGGCAATCCAAAGAAATTTCCTAAAATGCTTCTTCATTAAAGAAAATAAACTATCATATGGATTCATTAAAAGTAAAGCCTATGCATAATAGCAAACGTGAGCAAACTATAGTGGTATACCCCTCAATAGCATAATTTTTAAAGAACTGACTTGAATCCTGTGAGCTCAGTATTCCTGGGGAGCCCTTCCAAAGGCTATGTTAGACTTCTTCCTTTTGAGGAAGCAGAATTTTCACAGCTTGCCTTGCCCAGCTGTGAATTCATCTTTCAAAATGCCAATATTTTTATGCAATTTTTCCCATATACAACCCATTTACTTTGCTTTTACAGTCTTTAACCACAAATTCTTAGTTCTAGAATATTTACTATGCAGACTCTGGACTGGGGATGGATACTGAACTGTTAGTGTTTATTCATCCACTGAGCCAGTCATACATATGGTTCTCCATCCTCTATTCTTTGTTCATTGTTTCAGGTATTGACTCCTGGGATCTAATTAGTGCAATGATTTCTTCTGTAGGATGTCTTAATCCTATGCATTGTATCTGGCATCAGTAGAACTCCTCAGCAATATTTAAATTCAAACAGTTCTATTTCCTATTTAGATACAACTGGAGGTCAAGATTTAATTGTATGAGAGCAGGTAAAAACATAACTCCTCATTACTTGCTTTGCTCCATGCTCCGTCTTTTAACCCCAAACCACTAATGCTACTCCTAGTTCTCAGGCTGGTATGCAGTCTTTAGTGGCTGGTGTCAAGATGGAGGAGATCAGAGTGATTTTTCTCATTTGTGGTTCACATAGAAATCCTCAGAGCCTCTGCTGAAACCGTTATTGACACCTGCAAAACATAGAGGAGGTTGACAGACAAAATCTGCAGATAATGTGGTTTATCTGGATGGGTACATAATATGAGATTGAAATTTTCAAAAGGGTTTGTTACTTGTATAGGAATGTTTCTTCCAATTGCTTAGTGCCCATTCACTTGTTTGTTTATTCATTCAACATTTATTGAATGTCTATGACATGCCAGGGACTGTTCTAGATGCTAGGGACACAGTAGTGAACAAGACAGCAAGGTCCTGTCATTCATAGAATTCATATTTCTGTGCAGGAGACACAATAAACAAAAGGAATTTCAGATGGTAAGAAGTACTATGAAGACAATAAAACAGATGAGAAATACACAAATGGAAAAAAGTTTTAACTTCTGACACTGTTTAAATGTACTCACCAGGGCCTTTTAGCACATAAAAGAGGTGTGCTGGGGTTTCTTGTGTAAGTTTCTAAATTTCATTTGGAAAATGAGAACACAGATACAGTCAATCACGTTACCAGTCTAAATGTATGCCTGCCGTCCCTGTTGAAAAACAGTAGCCGTCAGTTCAACAGTGGGATGAAAACCAGTTATGTCAGGGCAGACAAAATTTATTAACTTGCTATTTGGTGCTAGACACAATGTGACAGAAATGCTGTTGCCAAACTGATTCCGATCCTATGCTCCTGACAACCCCATGTGGGTTTCTAGGCCAGGTTTACTAGAGATGACTCTCTCCATGGGTATTGGAAATAAGCAAATTGAGATGAGAGAGCAATCCCAGGCTATGTCAGTATGGATGCCCTCTCTTGTTAGTGGGGCCATGCCTATAATTTGCCCCCTGCCTTGCTTTATTCTGCCAGTTTCTGGGGATGTCTTATGCGATGACTCTTTCTGTCTTTGCAACCGATTTATTACATTTGATTTGTTTGCTTTCCTGACTTTCTACCCCACTGCTGTCCTGACTCGTATTTTATTTTCAGTCTTATTTCCTAGTTCCAGATTTTCTCCTAGTCCCCTTGCCCTATGGATCCTCACTGCACAGCACATACACTGACACTATCACTATGATATATGTACACACTTATCTGCACATGACCTGATGTGCTCACCTATCTGCAAATGATCTCATGGGCTGTGATCAATTGTATTTTAAAGTCTTCACAGAAAAATGATTTTAAAGCTTTCCTTCATTCTAAAAACTTCCTGTTTTTGTTTACTTTTCTTAGATCAAGTCAGGAAAAAAAATTGATCATTTGCATTATACTCATCATTCGTTATTAGTTTCCACCTTAATTTTTGGTGGTTTAAAATTAGTCTGTATACAACTTGAAACTGTTAATTTTCCTTCTTTAATAGTTAGAGACATAGAATGACAGTCAGGCCTTATCTCAAACATCAATGTGAAATTCTCAATGGGGGAACATAGGAGGGCAATAATCTTGCCCCCTAGGGGACATTTTTGATGGTCACAACCTGTGGAAAGTTGCTACTGACGTCTAGTAGGTAAAAGCTGGACAGACACCACAGATTCTACCAATCACCCAACAGAGTCAGCCCCTACAACAAGGAACATCTGGCCTCACATATCAATAGTGCTGATGCTGAGACCCTAATATAGACTGAAGCAGCTTGGTTTAGGACTATATTCCTCTACAGGTTTCACATAAAGCTTGCTCTCATCTTAGAAGTATATACTTTATGGATATCTTGAGGAATGGAACATGGAAAAGTTTGTTTTTAATGAGGGCTTGTGCATAAGAAAAATTTAAGAAAATTGAAATAACATGCAATGTATTGAAATATATGTAAATGCCATAGTTGTGTCATTGCTACATTAATGAATATGTAGTGTATTATATTTAACTTAAATTTTATAAATTAGGACATTTCTTATAACCGCTTGAGATATATAGTTTTACTCACATGATTATAAAATTACTAACTACATTTACTTTAAGGAATTTTTAATTTTTGTTTTATATAGACTTTTAACTGCTGCATAAAAGAAGTTGTACTGTTTGAGTTTTGTTCGTATTGTTTGTTTATCAGCTTCTAAGAAGATCAGTGTTCTCCATTTTATCATTTGGACAGCATGTTCACTTGATTATAACTAATGAGAAATGGGGAATCTTTTGTTGAAGGATGCTGGATACATTTGGAAAAATACTTTCAAAATAAAAATGTTAAGTATTCAAAGTTACATATTATATAAAGAAAAAAGTAGTGGCCCTTTACCCTTCAAACAACTCTTTAAAATTAGTTAAATTCTGTAAATAACAATTATTACTGGGGAACATATGGGTTTTAGTACTGATTTTTGCTTTCTTGTTGAGAAACAATGAAATCAAATATTCTGAATAACCGTTCCACTTTTATTTGTTTAAAACCTCAAAGTAGCAGTTCTGTTTGGTAAATCAAAGGAAAAGTGTTACCTAAAATCCCAAATTCAACTGCTGGCCTCTCGAAAGCGAATGCTGGAGAGACAAGTGTTGAGTGGAGAGGAAATGTTTTATTCAGGAAGCCAGCAACCTGGGAAGATGGCAGACTACTGTCCAAAGACCATCTCTAAAGTTCCAGACCAAGCAGAAAAAGTTTTAAAGGGGAAGAAGGGAAGGAGACCTTCCAGGGAGCTGAAAGAGAAGTCTGTTTCTTCAGTCATAGATAACGCTTTTTCACATCGGACTCCTGGACTCAGCTATCTTGGAGACATTCTTTCCTTCTGCAAAACAAACTCATGAATTCTCCTCAAGGCCCTGGAGTTACCTCCTTCTGCTTGACAAAGAAACAGCACATCAGCAACACACAATTATACGCGAAAACAAAAGGAGTTGAGCAAGAAGAGTGATTAACATGTAAACAAAGGCCTAATTAAGAATTAAATTATTTAATTCCAGCTGCCCAAAATACTAGGGGCATTAAAATTACAAGAGATTCAGCTACAAAAATAAATATTTCCAGTAGGAAAATACTTACCCAAACAATTTTGGCCTTAAGAAATGAGATGATTCAACAATTTATAGTCATGAACATGGAACGTATATGGAGAGAAAAAAAAATTTTTTTTCCAGGTTGTATTTCCAACAGTTTTTAAAAGACTCAACACAAGAACTCACACCTTCAAATCTGTCATGAAACTATTAGAGCTTGCTTGTATAAATTCCATTTTATGGTATTTCTTCTTATCTGAAGTACAATTAGGTAGACAAGTAACAAAATCTATGTTATAAGGCTTAGTGATACAGAGAAACATAAATGATTACTTATACCATTACCCTTTCAAGAACTAAAAGGAAGCGCTAGGCGACTGCATATTTTGACTTTATTCCATTGTTTTGTGACATTTGAAATAGTCCACCAGTGCTAAACTAAACATTTGGAGATGAGTCTGCAACTAAAGGTTTGGGGATGGAAATCGGAATAATATAATTAAGAAATTTGATGTCAGTCAAACCTGTTTTCAGATGCATGTCCTCTATTCACTAACCATGCTTATCTGGCGGAGTTGCAGAGCTATTCAACTGGTACTGCCAGAGCACACAGGTTCTCTGTCAAAGGGTTACTAGAGGGCCAAAATATTGCTCCCTTCAGTCTTAGGGCAACCAGAGCCTCTGAGCCAATAGCCTTGAGCTGTGAGCAGGCTTATTTGGTTACCCCCATGTGTTATATAAATATTATCAATTTCTAAGTTTGTCATGTGGAAGAAAAGGTTGAGAAGTTAAGAGTTTGCGAATCTCAAATTCTTTTGTCAGTAATGGTGTCACCAGACAGGTGACTAAGTTCTTATCAATGTCACGAGAAAGAATTCATAGACGAAGGGTAAAGGTGATGAAACAACAGCTCAAGTTTATTAGAAGCAAAACGCACTCTTAAAAGCGAAAATGCACTCCCAGACTGGAGAGCTGGTCCTGCCTTGTTGTGAGTTTGGGGGTTTTATCTATTGATCTAAGAGGTGGAATATTCATGATCTTGGGTGTGCTCTACATAGGTGATTTTTCTTGGAATCAGAAAGACACCCCTTTTCTTACCTTGTTTGGGTTTTTTGGAACTCTTATGGCGGCCGATGCATGATGAGTACTGCCTTCACCACAATGCTAATTTATTGTAATAGCTGTGTAATGAGGAAAGAATTAGGCCAAAGGTGAATGGGGCCTGATCTGTGCATGTGTCTTTGTGGAAAACCCACCTGTGTCTGTGAGTCAGAATATCTTGGGCTTTGAGCTCCTCTAAGGGCCTATCGGGGCTCATGGGGACCGCGTCCATGCTCCTGTGGGTTTCTCACTTTCCTGCTCATGTCTGTCTATCCTGCCTACTCTAACAATGGGATTGCTTTAAGACTAGGTTAGATTAATATGCTGTCCAGTACATAGGGAGAACTCAATATATGTTATGTATTATTAGTAATTGAAAAGGAGCACCATTTACCACCCCAAAATATGTCTCTTTGACATAAGGATCATTTTAAGCTGATTATTTTTAAGAAACAGACATAGAAAAACCTCTGAAAATTGAGTAGAACTTTCCCTTTCCTAAGTGAAATTTACATTTATAAAGGAAGACAGGGATGACTCAATCTCTAGAAACTCTTATCAATGGAGAATGCAAGGACTTAAATCTGAATAAAGACAGTACCCTTGTTTACTGTGCTTTTCCTGGTCAACTGCTATAACTGGCACCCCCACCCTCCATCCCCAACATTTTCTTTTGTCTTTAGTTGGAGTTAATATTTAAGGTGTTGGCTTGGGCCATTTTGTGGAGTTACTCAGTCTTCCTGGGTCTCTCCCATGTATACAGGAGGTATCCTTGTTATTAAACTTCTGTTTGTTTTCCTCCTGTTAGTCTGTATTTTATGAGGCAGCGGTCGGTGGGTTGTGGGGGGTCTCAGTCAAGGACCTGGAAGGGTAGAGGTAAAATTATTTTTCCTCCACATAGTAAAATGTCAAAATATCTAATAAATGTATAAGAATTAATTATTTAAGAATGAGAAACTTCATACGAAATACAAAGGGCATGGAGGAAAAGTTACTTTAACCATATAAACTTACTATGATTTGATTTATTTTTATCATGTGCAGATATTCTTTTCTAAAAACTACTGACTTTAAAAAAAAAAAAATCTTAACCTTCAGTGTTTTCTCTCGAGGGAGTCTCCGTGAGGACATACTGTTTCTTTATTTTCATTTTCACACTCTGTGGTACTTCATTCAGGTTTTGAAATTATCCTGGGCATTTCCATTGTTGAGTGAGTAGCTATCAGAGGAAGAAGACACTTTGGTTGTTTATTCTTTCTCACCAGAAACACTATGTGCTGTGTTTCTTCACCAGACCATCAAGTTTTCCATTATCTCTGGCTGTGAATTTGACAATTTTCTAGGCTTCATTTTGTTGTCAGTCAGAAGAACATATTTACTTAGTTGTGAGCCTGACATCGGCCTTCCCTTCTAACTTCTTTCTTAGTAATGACTTGAAAGAGCTTGCAACAGGAGCTACAACTCTCCATGCTTGCTGCACAGATACCCTACCTATATTTGAGTCCATCTGGTGCCTGTTGTGAAGTTTTCCAAGTTATGCAGAAGGAAACTAGATGGAAAAGGATATACCTGATCTTAGCCAAAAGCTTGGGCACCATTGGAGACCAAACCCAAAGTGCTTATTTATTTCTGTTCTAAGTATGACTTTGCCTTAGTCACTATTCTAAGACACAGACTTTAATGCTTGACAGATCTTCCTTCTATTCTTCCTTGTTACTCAAATGTGACCACAGTAGGTTTCCAAATCCATACATTTTCCCTTCAGTATGGGACAGGAAACCTAAGAAAGGTCCTTGTAATCGAAGGCTGATGAAACCAGAAAACACCTGACCCATCATGAGCAATGTTTCTTTTATTAAAGTATTTTTATAATGTTTAATGTTTCAATTACAGTTGACATTCAATATTATCTTATTGAATGTCAGGTATACAGCATAGTGGTTAGACATTTATATAATTTACAAAGTGATTGCTGTGATAAGACTAGTAACCACTTGGCACTATACATAGTTATTATAATATTATTGACTATATTCTCTATGTTGCACTTTATATCCCCATAACTATTTTTTATTAAAAATTATTGGGGGAGGGTAAAATTGATTAATAAAATCAAATAAGTTTCAAGTGTACAATTCAACAGTATCTTGTATATATATTGCATTGTGTGTTCACCAGCCAAAGTTAGAGTTCTTTCTGTCACCAAATATTTGACCACATTTACCCCTATCTATCTCCCCGCTTTCCCCTTCTCTCTGGTAATCACTAAACCACTGTCCGTGTCCATACATCTCTGTTTGTTTGTCATGTTTGTTGCTTTTAATTTTATATCCCACATATGAGTGACATCATATGGTTCTCCACTTTTTCTATCTGACTTATTTCACTTAGCATGATAATCTCAAGATTCATCCATGTTGTCGCAAATGGCAGTATTTCATGTCTTCTTATTGCTGAGAAATATTCCATTGTATATATGTACCACAGCTTCTTTAGTGAGTTATCTATCATAGGACATTTCCATTGTTTCCAAGCTCTGGCCACCATTAATAATGCTGCTATGGACATCCATGTGTGTATATCTTTGTGGATAAATGTTTTCAGGTTTTTCTGGGTAAATACCCAGAAGAGGGATTCCTGGATCATATGGTAGATCAATTCTTAGTTTCTTGAAGACCTCCATACTGTTTTCCATAGTGGCTGTACCAATTTGCATTCCCACCAGCATTGTATGAGGGTTCCTTTTTCTCCACGTCCTCTCCAACATTTGTTATTACTTATCGTGTTGATGATAGCCATTCTGTCAGGTATGAGGTGGTATCTCATTGTAATTTTGATTTGCATTTCCCTAATAGCTAGTGAAGTTGAGCATCTTTTCATGTCTGTTGGCCATTTGTATGTCTTCTTTGGAAAAGTGTCTATTTGAGTCCTCTGTTCATTTTTTAATTGAATCTTTTTTATTATTGTTGTTGAGTTGTTTGAGTTCTTTATATATTTTTGGATATTAGGCCCTTATCAGAGACATTGTTTGCAAATATATTCTCCCATTTGGATGATTACCTCTTTGCCTTGTCGATTGTTTCTTTTTCTGTACAGAAGCTTTTTAGTTTGATATAGTCCTATTTATTTACTTCCCTTGTTTTGAGGTCAAATTCATAAAATCCTCGCTAAATCCATAGTCTGTGAGTTTAGGATCTATGTTTTCTTATATACAATTTATTGTTTTCAGGTCTTACATTCATTTTCTTAATCCATTTTGAGTTAATTTTTTGTGTGTGGTGATAGACAGCAGTCCAGTTTCATTCTTCTGCAGATGGCTTTCCAGTTTTCCCAGCACCATTGAAGAGGCTTTCCTTTTTCCATTGTTTTGGCTCCTTTGGCTCCTTTGTTGAAAATTGTTTGCCCATATATGTGAGGGTTTACTTTTGGACTCTCAATTCTGTTCCATTGGTTTGTATGTCTACTTTTCTGCCAAGACCATGCTGTTTTGATTATTGTCACTTTGTAGTATAATTTGAAGTCAGGCAGAGTGTTACATCTGGACTTGTTCTATTTTATCAGGATTGCTTTGGCTATTTGGGGGCATTTGTGCTTCCACAAAAATCTGATGTTTTTTTTTTTGTTTGTTTTATTTCTTTAAAAAAATGCCATAGGAATTTTGATGAAGATTGCATTAAATCTGCATAATGCTTTAGGTAATCAAGTCATTTTAACTATGTCGATTCATCCCATCCAATAACACGGAATATCTTTCTATTTCTTTGTGTCTTCTTCAACTTCTTTCAATAATGTCTTATAATTTTCTGTGTATAGGTCCTTCACATGTTTCATTAGGTTTATTTTTAGGTATTTTATTATTTTTGTTGCAATTGCAAAAGGAATTGTTTTTTTCATTTCTTTTTCTGAAATTTTATTATTAGAGTATATAGGAACACTGTGGATTTTTGTACATTGATCTTGTGTCCTGAAACTTTCCTGTATTTATTTATTATTTGTAATAGTTTTTAGTAGAGTCTTTAGGGTTTTCTATATAGAGAATCATGTCATCTGCAAAAAGTGGCAATTTGACTTCTTCATTTCCTATTTGGATGCCTTTTATTTCCTTCTCTTGCCTGATTGCTCTAGCTAGGACTTCCAATACTACATTGAATAATAGTGATAAGAGCAAACAACCTTGTCTCATTCCTGATCTTAGAGGGAAAGTTTTTAGTTTTTCACCATTTAATATGATGTTAGCTTTGTCATGTATGGTCTTTATTATGTTGAGGGGCTTTTCTTCTATGCCCATTTTATTAAGTGTTTTAGTCATAAATACATGCTGTATCTTGTCAAATGCTTTTTCTGCATCTATTGATATGATCATATGACTTTTATCCTTTATTTTGTTTAGGTGTTATATCACATTAATTGATTTACATATGTTAAACCATCCCTTTGCCCCTGATCATGGTGTATAATCTTTTTAATGTGTTGTTGTATTCGATTTACTACCATTTTATTTAGGATTTTTGCATTTGTGTTCATAAGAGATATTGATCTATAGCTTTCTTTTTTGAGTGTTATCAGCGTAATATTGTCCTCATAGAATGACTTAGGAAATATTGCCTCTTCTTCCAATTTTTGAAAAGTTTGAGAAGAATAGGCATTAAATCTTCTTTGCATTTTTGGTACCCCATAACTATTTTTATAACTGCCAATTTATACTTCTTAATCCCTTCATCCTTTTCACCCAGCCCCGCAACCCCCTTCCCATATGGGAATCATCAGTTGTTCTCTGTATCTATGAGTTTGTTTTGTTTTGTTTGTCCATTTCTTTTGATTTGTAGATTTCACATATAAGTGAAATCATATGGTATTTGTCTTTCTGTGGCTGACATATTTTACTTAGCATAATATCCTCTAGGTCCATCCATGTTGTTGCAAATGGTAAGATCTTATTCTGTTTTATGGCTGAATATACATATCATGTAATATGTGTGTGTGTGTGCATGTGTGTGTGTGTGTGTGTGTGTGTGTGTATATATATATATCGATAGGTAGATATATCAACTCTTCTTTATTCAGTTGTCTACTGATGAACACTTAGGTTGCTTCCATATCTTGGCTATTGTAAATAATGCTGAAATAAACATAAGGGTGCATATATCTTTTTGAATTAGTGTTTTATATTTCTTTGGAGAAATACTCAGAAGTGGAATTGCTAGGTCATAATGTAGTTGCATTTTGAAGTTTCTGAGGAACTTCCATACTGTTTTACACAGTGGCTGTACCAATTTGTAATTCTACCAATAATGTACGAGGGTTTCCTTTTCTCCACATCCTTGCCAACACTTGTTGTTTTTTGATTTATTGATGATAGCCATTCTGACAGGTGTGAGGTAATAACTCATTGTGGTTTTAATTTGTATTTATCTGATGATTAGTGACATTGAGCATCTTTTTGTATGTCTATTGGCCATCTGTATGTCCTCTTTGAAGTAATGTCTATTCAGGTCCTCTGCTTAATTTTTAATTGTATTGTTTGTTCTTTCAGTGTTAAGTTCATGAGTTCTTTATAAATTTTGGGTATTAACCCCTTATTGGATGTATTATTGGCAAATATCTTCTTCTGATTGGTAAGTTGTCTTTTCATTTTCTTAATCGTTTCTTTTGCTGTGCAAAAGCTTTTTAGTTTGATGCAGTCCCATTTGTTGATTTTTCATTTGTTTATTTCTCTTACCCAGGTAGATATATCAACAAAAATAATACTAAAAGTAATGTCAGAGAGTTTTCTGCCTATGCTTTATTCTAGGAGTTTTATGATTTCAGTTCTTATATTTAAGTTTTTAATCTATTTTGAGTTTATTCTTGCACATGGTATAAGAAAGTGGTCCAGTTTCATTTTCTGTATGTATCCGTCCAGTTTTCCCAACACCATTTATTGGATAGACTTTTTTTACCCCATCATATCTTGTCTCCTTTGTCATAGATTAAATGACCATCCAGGTGTGGATTTATTTCTGGGTTCTCTGTTCTGTTCCATTGATTTGTGTCTGTTTTTATGGCAGTACCATGCTATTTTGATTACTATAGCCTTGCATTATAGTTTGATATCAGGTAGCATGATACCACCAATTTTGATTTCATTTCTCAAGATTGCTGTGACTATTTGGGGGTCTTTTTTGATTCCATATAAATTTTGGGATTATTTGTTCTGGTTATGTGAAAGATACTAAATGTATTTTGATAGGAATTGCACTGAATCTATAGATTGCATTAGGTAATATGAACATTTTAGCAATGTTAATTCTTCCTATGCGTGAGCATGGTGCATGCTTTTATTTATTTGTATCTCCTTCAATGTCTTGTAATTTTTTGAGTACAGGTCTTTTACTTTCTTGGTTAAATCTATTCCTAGGTATTTTATTGTTTTTGATGCAATTATAAATGGGATTGTTTTCTTAATTTCTCTTTTTGCTAGTTCATCATTGGTGTATAAAGATGAAACAAACTTCTGAATATTGATTTTGTATCCTGCTACTTTACTGAATTCATTTATTAATTCTAACAGCTTTTTTGGTGGAATCCTTCTCCACATACAGTATGATGTCATCTGCCAATAATGACAATGTTACTTCTTCCTTTCCAATTTGGATGCCTTGTATTTCTTTTTCTTGTCTGATTGCTATGGCTAGGACTTCCAATACTATGTTGAATAGAAGTGTTGAAAGTGAACATCCTTGTCTTATCTCTGATCTCAAGGAAAACACTTTTATTTTTTCACTATCGAGTGTAATGTTAGCTGTGGATTGTGTTGTATATGATTTTATTATACTGAGGTATGTTCCCTCTATTCCCACTTTGCTGAGAGTTTTTGTCATAAATGGATACTGGATTTTGTCAAATGCTTTTTCTGCATCTACTGATATGACCATATGATTTTTAGCCTTCATTTTGTTTATGTGGTAGATCACGTTAATTGATTTGCAGATATTGAACCAACCTTGCATCCCAGGAATAAATTCCAATTGATCATGGTGTATGGTCTTTCTTAATGTATTCATGAGGGATACCAGCCTACAATTTTCTTTTTTTTTTTAGTGTCTTTATCTGGTTTTGGAATCAGGATAATGCTGGCCTCGTAAAATAAGCTTGCGATCCTTCCTGCCTCTTGAATTTTTTGGAATAGTTTGAGAAGAATAGGTGTTAATTCCTCTTTCAATGTTTGATAAAATTTGCCTGTGATTAATCAGCAATGCTTTCAGAGAAAGATCTTGATCAACTGAAAAAGTGTTTTTAAAAATTAGTAAACAGAAATGTCATTTAAAATGAAGTAGGGAGGCCAGAAGGGGGAGCTCCATGCCCACACCAATCACAAAGAACAACAAGAAGAACTCTTTGTAATAGCCATACCAACTTGCTCTTCCTCTCTGCGAAAAAAGACTTTCCTCTTCTTTGTTTTAGCTGACTTACACATTACCTGCCATAGTTGTATGTGCCAGATTGCAATTTCTTGTTTTACCCAAATAAACCCAATTTTCTGGAGAAATATCTGACTGACTTTTTTTGTTTAAAGTCAACACAGACACTATGCCACAGACAGAAGGGCCTAAGAGTGAAATTCCACATGTCTCTGACATGAAGGAGCTCACAATTCAGCCTATACTAGAATCACCTAGGAAGCTTGTAAACATATAGATTCTAAGTCTCCAACTTAGATCTGAGTTGTGGGCTCAGGAATCTTTGTGATTTACAAACATTTTAGATGATTCTGATATAGGTGACCTTTGGATGACACTTTAAGCAACTCTGCCTCATAGGAAACACAGCTGAAGAAAAGCTTGTCACTGGGAGTGATTATGTTGTTGGCGGACAGTTAAAAATTACCTTGGTTGGAGAACTGAGTCCCTCTCATGGCATAGGAGAATGAGAGTACAGAACATTGGCAAGGTCAGGCAAGAACATGCAAAACTTTGAATAAGAGCCTAAAGAAGTTCAAGAAGATGTCATATTATTTGAGATACATCAAATAGGTCATTAAATAACCACTGGACATTTCGAATAGAAAGGCGTGCAGTGAGATTTATGTTTTAGGCAAGTTCTTTTGGCAGCAAAGTGTAATATGAATTGGAGCAAAAGGAACTTGAGAGTTTCTAAAGTCAGAAAGCATCTGTTGTAATTGTCCAAGTATGAGATGACAAAGATTCAGATCAGGATGGTAGCAATGAACAGATATAAAAGGCATGCATGGGAAGGATTTCCAAGAGAACAAAGGTTTCCAGAAGATGAGGTGGAAAAAGATTGAGAAAATGTTCCAAGGTTTGGTACTGTGACTAATAAAAGATTGAAGATGACACTGATTCGCATAGAAAGGTAGTAAAGGAAGATGGATTTTCTGAGAAGACAAAGAACAGACATTTGATCTGAATTGAAAGGAGAAATATTCAAGTAGAAGTCTCCTACTAGCAATTAGAGAAATTGACTACAGACTAAGGAAAATGTAGAGCCCCCCAGGTCCTAATAATGGTGATATGACCCAAACCATGTCTTCCATGTTAGGTTTAGTAAGAAAAAATATTCTTAATACACCATGAATGATTTTTATCTATATATTTATTTTTAAGTTGTATTATTTATTATTTTTAGTGGAACAGAAACTGCATAATTTTATTTTCCTTTTAAGTGCATGAAAAAGTCAGTGTAGGTGTTCCTTTAAGGACCAGGATAATGCTTTTGCAAGAGGCATTTGGGATGACATTGTATGGATTTTATTTTAGTGTAGAAGGTATTACAGGTACTCCCTTAATGGTTGGTCAAATAAAAACCTTTATACCATCAAGGACTTGCAAGTGTTCAGAATTTTCAAGGGCAGGATCAGACTCTCAGGAAATAGGTAAAAGTGAAAAATGGAGAGGCTAAAGTTGATTGATTTATAAAGAGCTAACATTGTTTATGTTGTGTTTTGGAACTTTATATGAGGGGGGAAAAACGGGTTTATTGTAAGAAAGGAATCAAGAAGTTCCCGCAGAGTAAACAAACATATACTGTATTGAATAACATATAGATATTAAACCAAAGTGTTTATTTCTGCCACAGTTTATAAGATATATTAAATCAAAATTTTTGAATCTTTAAGGAGGTCTGTGATGTCTATTCTCAGACGATCAATATATCTGAAAAGAAGCTATGTACTAATTGCTTGTAGGTCTCCAGGAACCAACAAGTATGATATGGGCTACATATCATTTAAACCATAGCCAATATATTAGCCATTATTCATTGACTAAAGAGATCTAGAAAAAGTTTTCCAGGATAGCCTGCATTAGATATTTAGGCCAAGAATAACAGATATCACTTCTGCTAAACAAATGAAATTTGGGATTTGCATTTATTTTTTAAAAGCAAAACGAATAAAAAAATAAGTAACTTACAAGTGTAAGGGCTAAAATTCAAAGCCTGATCTTATAAATTATGAGAATTCTGCCAACACATAATACTGACAGTGATTATCTATGTAGGTTAAGAAAGACCATGTTGACAGGTGAATTTTCAACTTCAAATAGTGAAAAGCAAATGGAATTTGACTTAGCTATTGATAAACTATATGATTATTTTCTACCATACTAAGAAGGTGTCCAAAGTAATACTTGAAAATCCCCTAAAGACTGTTATACTGCTGACTGGAAACTTTGTAATATTTTCTGGGTGATAGTTTGATAGATTTTTAATAGTCTTGGTAGACTTGACTACAATATTTTGAGTATTTAGTTGTATATTGGCAGAAATTAAATACTCAAATATAATGAGCTTAACTATCATCACAAAGTATTTATGTAAAGATGATGTAGTAATTGCTAGTGTTTCATTTCCTCTTTGAAACATGGGCACGTGAGGATATTTAAATGATTTGGATTCTATAGGCAGTAAGAAGTGCATATACATGGAAAATGGTTGGCTTCCTTCGTAGGCTATCTACAAAGCATTCATGGCTTTAAAAGTCCCCCAAAATGAGGCCACCTGCCTCTGCCAAGGTGGGTTAGTCACCTCATTTAGGCAGGCTCCATGTTTCTGTCTCTGAAGGAATTTTTTCACTGATGTCAACTCCTCAGCTAGTTGGATGCCAATTATACAGTACTGAAATCCCAGGATTATCCAAATTTCTCTTTCTCAGAAGAAACCTAATACAAGGTACAGTTGGCGACATAGCCCTGCGTTCATTCTCCATTCTTCCTCCAAGCAACATAGCCAGGTGTAGCTTGGGGATCTAAGGGATATGAAAATAAAACAGATGTGAGTGAAACTTCCTCTTGGCTACTGCCTTTCTCTGTCATGCAAGCAGTGCTATTATTTTAAGGGACTACAAATTGAAAAGAATCTGGTGGCAAAGGGAGGCATGAAAAAACTTTTTCTTAAGGTTTAACCTATCCAAAACAAAAAGGTGTGTTACATATCAAACCTCATTCAGACATTAATAAAAATAAACTTGGTGTAAATTCTAACACCTCTGTAAGCATGAATTATTGCTTTCCTATTTAGTATTCATTGAAATATATTGCTGCTTGTTATGCTCTTCCTTGTAATTCTAGAATAAGTCCCTTCAGCTCCATTAAATGGTTATACCACTGTTATTTTTTCATGTTTTACTAATAATGATGGGCCCTTTTGGTGTTATGTTCTAGGAAAAAATGTATCATAAAAAGATATCTATTAGAAAACAAACTCCATAGAGCATGGATTTTGTGTCTGCCCTTTTTTCTGATATATCCACAGTTTCTGGCACTTATTACTATGAATGAATGAGAGAATGAATGAATGAAAATTGTATGTTTAAAATATAAATAAAATAACAAGTCATATAGATATGAATTTCCTTTAATAGCAAATTAGTTTCTCAAGAAAAGCCTAGCATTATTCACCAAGACTAATCATGCCACTTGGTATAAGTTCTCTATTGTTTACAAATTAATAGTAGCTCCTCATAGCCTAAAGATTCTCCTTTCAGGAAATTGATCATTATCATCATTTCAATAGTTCTATAGCAGAGATTCTGGTCTGTCACTTTTATTCTCAGTGCTATGTTATGGGATCTTCAACCAGTACATTTTAAATTTTTAATATATCAGTATTCTCTTATATTAAATAAAAGTTTCAGCATTGGGAATTCTCTGGTGGATCGAGTCTTTGTGGTCAGGAACAAGTACTCCACTGAAAGATATTCTCATGTGAGGGTAGCCATCAGTCTTTCTCATTAGTGTGAATTCTGACTTTTCTCCCATTATCGAGCAGGCACATATATCTTTTAATGCTTGATATATTTTGGTCGTATTTCCTACTTAAAAGTCAAGTTACATGTGATTGTGAATTCCTTAGGTAAATATTGTGCAGCTACATAATAAAAAGAATGTAAAGCTGGAAAAGGTCTCAATTTATTTCAGTTTCTCCTACCTCTGAGAATCCTTAACACATGGCTCACTTCTTTTGTTATGTATTTTACTGCCATTTTTAACAAAATGTCTTTCCACTTTGTACCTTTGAATTAAGAGTAAAATGACAAGCAGCATAAAGAATGTATTAGAAATTGCCTTCATTTCATTGTCTGATAAAAGCAAATCTACCTCTTGCCTTACACTCTTTTACTGACACTGAAATATATGTATGTTGAAAACTCTAACATATCTCTATTACCTCTCAGATTTTGTAGCTTATATAACATACGTAGAACATTAATGCCCTATTATTTAAGAATTAATGCTTACGAAAAGATCAATAATTATCAAATTAAATATTTAACATGCAATTTAGTATAAACCATATATATGAGTTTTTAATTTCATAATGTGTTGCATCGACATGTAGCAATGGTCTTTTTAAACGTTTATTGTTCCTTTTGTTCCTCCATAATTCTTCAATATACACAACTTTTCTGCATAGTCAACAATAATTTATATGTAACTTAACCTTTGTACTCATTTGGCATATTCTTCACTCTTATCTTTTTCCTTAGGAAAATGATTTCAGTCATGGTAGGCATGTTGGTATAAAAATATTACTGGCATTTAAAAAACTACTTTGCTTCTCACTAGTGGGACTTTATATACAAACATGGAGCAAAACCTGCCATTATTTGTTTTAAAATTCTGTATGACTACTATAACACTTTTCAAAAATTATCCCAAGAAAATAATCTCCCATTTCCTAAGAAAAACATGCACAAAAATGTTTATTACATCAGTGTTTATAATGGTTAAAAAATGGATCCAACATGTGTCGATTCATAAAGTTGTAGGGGAGGAAATTTTTTCCTCTTCTAGGTTCTTTAGGCTAATTTAGTAATTAAATTGACATAAGACAGATTAACAGAAGACAAATAAGTTTAATTACATATGCATGGAGGCCTCCATGAGACTGTCAAACTTACAGACAGTCAGGAAAAAAAGGCTTCTCTGCTACCCTGAGCTAAGGAGAATGAGGTACGGGTCTGGGACTACAAAGTGGGAAAGACAATTCACAGGGACATGGGAAGAACAAATGTTTGGTAAGCAAATGTATGTTGTACCATGCAGAGACAATGAGACACAGAGGAATTTGAACAAACAGACCCTACCAAGCTTCTCCCAGCCTACCACACCTAGCCCATACTCTTTGCAGTTATCAATGGTGATAGTTCTCTTCCTGGACCAAGCAATCTATCTAAATTCATTTAAGGCATTTAGGGAAGGGTAGAAAGCTCTTTCTGAGTCTTTTGGGTCTCGGTTTTCTTAAACTCAAAATAATCCACATGCCAAAGTGGCATATTTTGGGTAGGCTTTTCTGAACCCTTTCAGAATCAAGAAAATCATGTGGCATCCATGTTGTGAAGTAAACTGTAGCCATTAAAATGAAAATTATGACTATTACATAGTTACCTGAAAAAAATAAATGTATTAGTTAGGGTGTAAAAAGTCAAATGCAACATTGTATCTATATTATAATTATAGACATGTCAAAACTGGTTATACACACACACACGCACACACACACACACACACACACACACACGGGAATTGGAAAAGAGCAAGAATAGTGAGCACTGATAAGCTATTAGAGTAGTAGATACGATTTTTAATTTTTTTATTTTAAAAATGTTTCTGCTGTTACTGTTATGAAAGTGATTTATTTTTAACATATTTTGAAGTTTTCATAAAACCACATATTTCCTAACCAACTGCTGATGATAATAGACTGTAATTAATGCATTGTCTTATCCTGTTTAGCCTTTGATGTTGAATTTGGGCAGCATTCATGAGCTGTTAAGTTTTACGACTCAGTAATGACAGAATAGCTTCTTAAAGTCTAAGTGACCTCCAAATAGCTGAAAGATATGTTTAGATTCTGTGCTATTAAAGAATAAATAATACAGCGTATTCTTTCAGTGGGGGAATTTATTTGGGCAACTAAAACATGTAAAAGAGAATTATCTACACGTTTTCATTGTTCTCTATACCATAGATGGAATGGGAACTAAATGTCATTCCATACATAAGCCTGACAAAATAAATACATGATTACTTAGAATATATATTGCTTCACTCACAAAATTCTAACTGGATTCAGCTTATTCAAGTTTAATTCAATGGAACTTAATGTTTTCAGCCTTCTATCCTCAGAAATTGGCATTATTCTAATCCTAGCTCATATACAAATATTATCTATTGTTCCAGCACTGTAGCTCCGTGCACAAGGACAGAGAACTTTATGAATTACTTTATTAGCATGCTTTTTTTCTAACTACATAGAAAATAACATGCCACTGACTGTGGTAAGCAGAATAATGGCCTTAGAAAGATGTCCACACCCTAATGCAACAAACTTGTAACTATAGAATCTAGCATGGCACAAGGCACTTTGCAGATGTGATTAAGTTAAGGATCTTGATTTGGGGAGACTATCGTGGATTGTTTGGTAGACTGAATGTACACAAAAGTCCTCAAAAAATGGAGCGAGAAGGTCTTAGAAGGAGATGTAAGGATGCAAGCATAAATCAGAGGAGAGGGATTTGAAGATGCTGTACTGTTGGCTTTAAAAATGGAAGAAAGAGCCATGAGAAAAGAAATGTACATGGCTTCCAGAAGCTGAATAAAACAAAAAAATGGATTCTTCCCTAGAGTCTTCAGAAGGAATGTTGCCCCATTGAGATCCATTTCAAACTTTTGACCAGTGAGATCCATTTCAAACTTTTGACCTCCAGAACTCTGAGAGAATAAATTTATACTTTAAGCCACTAAGTTTGTGATAATTTATTGTAGCATCCATAGGAGTCTAATACAAGGTATTTCATAATGTATTCTTGAAAAGCTCATGTAAATATGTTTTGAAGCTCAAATGATACTTTTTAAGCATGCTAGGAAATGTTACCATTTCAAAGAAGATTTTGGGGAGGTGGAGAATTCCCCCACTTTGGCCTTCCTTTAATTCTTATGGCTGGACTAATAATAAAATTGACATGAGATCAGATTAACAGAGGGGGAAAAAAACAATAAATTATGTATGCATGAGAGAATCATAAATGATGCTCTGAGAAATGATGAACCAGCCAGTATTTTATACTTTTTAGACAAGAAAAAAAGAACTGTGAAAAATTGACAGGACCAAAAAAAAAAAAAAAAAGTTAGTGCTCATTAAAAAGAAACTAATCAAGGTTTTGGCATTCATTAGTAAGAAATCAAAATGAAATTTGGGGTTGGGTAATAAATTAGAAAAAAGGGAACAAAGTTTGTTTATATAGGCACTTTGCCTCTGGATTCCTTAATTCTAGTGATAAAGGTGTCTCTGGGTGTAGGGAGAACACTTCCAGAGAGACAGAGAAGGTTAGACTGTTCTTCTGGCATTGGTAGTTTCTTAATTAGCCTTAGTTCAAAGTAATTAATATGCTTTTGTGGATTATTTTGGGGCAGCCTGCCCTGGGTCCCAACAAAGGTCAAGAATCGACCCAATTTTAAGACAGTCAACTTTCCCATGAAAATCTATCTAATACTAATATGATTTGTATACTTACATTGTTCTTTGCCACATTTTTCTAACACAGAAAATGTTTTAATACTCCATATAAAGTGACACATGTTGCTTAGATAGCATAGAAAAATGTGAGATTTTGGATTTTTAAGCCTAGAATGTAGGTTGAATGTTTCCAAACTTCAAGGGTCACTGGGATATTGGTAGTGGTGGTGGTTGTTGTGTGTTTCTTGTCTTTGTCCTTCATAAGGAAATCTTATCCCCTGTGTACAGAAAGACTTGCCTGGATTGATCTTGAACCTTGCCTCTGGCAGTGAAATTCCTAACAAACAGGCAAATCAGAATATGGAGCTCTCACATAAATCAGTGCTCTTTAGGGACTCACCCATTTACTGAGCCAAAGGACCAGAATGCCCGGGAGAGCATGATTAGGAAGTATAGGTGGCTCTTTCCAGCAGTTAGAATTGAACTCCTTTTCTCTATGTAGCCTGGTGACATTTTCAACTGTGACCTCCCCATTACTTTCTAAGGAAACAAAATAGTTTTTTTCCCATAGTTTTGCTCTCTACCCCACACTGTAGCAAAGGTCAAAGTTGACTACCACTTTAATTTTATGAAAAAAATCTTAGTTCATTATATGGGAAGCAACCTCCAATATGTGCTGTTGCTGTACTGTAAAACAAAATTCAGTGAGCAGACTCTTGGGACATTTAGTGTTTTTTATAGACTGTGTTTTACTCAAATATTGTCCAGCATGAGGCATCAAAATAGGAATTAGTAAACGTGGAAAGCAAACCAAACTTGAAAAACAGTGAAATATATAGCTCTTTCAGTAGTTCTGAGTTTTTCCTTCTGTAATTTATTAATTGGGTTATTAAACATATATCTGCAACTCCTACCTGGGATAAATAAAATTGGTCACTTACCTAACACATTATTGCCTAGTATCACAAAGGATACACAGCCTATCTCATGATTCTTCAGAAGTTCCTTTTCAGTTAGTTGGCAGGTGAGGAATTCTGGATCATTTAATGAATGTTTACTGTGTGCCAGGCCAGAAATATGGCATATAGACAGGGTTTGTTGAACACTGACATCATGCTGATTTGAGTGTGTGCAACTTGTTAGGGCAATTTGGGAACATGACTTAGAGGCACAGACTGAGGTGGCAGTATAAACAGAAATTTTTCTCTGCTGCTTTATCACAGATTCAGCCTCTATAATATAGCCCATTGTTCATGTCTTTCCACAAATAAAGATTTTTTTGACCCATTGTTGGGTGCTAGTAGAATATACCTCAGATTTACTATGGTTATAATTGTACATTCCTTCTTATTTATTTTTAAGTTAATATTTTAATTTATATATCGAGTCTATTGCATTACAGTTTATATATAATAAAATGTACCCATTTCAAAGTTGCAGTTTGATGTTTTGAAAAACATATATCTAGTCATGTAACCATTACTGCAATTAAGATATAAAATATTTCTAAAAGTTTTATCCTGAACCTTTGAAATCAGTTATTTCTTCCCTGCAGTGTTCAAGTCCTACCCATCTGCTTTGTGTTACCATAGATTAGATTTAACTTTTCCAAGATGTCATATAAATAAAATCAGACAGTATGAGCTATATATGTGTCTGGTTTCTTTTGTTTCTCATATTGCCTTTGAGATTTATCCATGTTGTATGTGAAATGAGGTTTTGTTTTTGTTTTTGTTTTTGTTTTGTTTTTTTACTGCTAAGTAGTACTCCATTTTATCGATGGACCACAGTTAGTTTATCCATTTGCCAGTCAAAGAACATTTAGGATGGTTCCAGGTTTTGGCTATTATGAATAATGCTGTTATGAGCATTCATGTACAGGTTTTTGTCTACATGTGTTTTTATTTCTCTTGGGTATGCCTAGGAGTGGAATTATTGGGTCATATAGTAAGTATATATCTAACTTTGTAAGAAACTGCCAAATTGTTTTCCAAAGTAGATGTAGCACTTTGCAATCCCACCATATTCTCACCAATACTTTCTGTCATCACTCTTTTTAATTCTAGCTATTCTAGTATGAATTAGTGGTGTCTCTTATGGTTTTATTTGGCATTCCCTGTTGACTACAGATGTTGAATATTGTTTCATGTTCTTATTGGCCATTCGCACATCTTCTTTGTAAAGAGTGTACAAATTATTACATAGTTTTTAATTGAATTGTTTACCTTCTTATTATTCAGTTGTAGATGTAGTTTGTATATCCTGGATAACAATCTTTATCAGATATATGTATTATAATATCTTTTCCAGCCAATAGCTTTTCATTTTCTTAATGAGTAGAAAAGACTGAATTATTTAAGTATTTGTCTGCTACAGATATGTCTACGTGAAATGATCAGTGTTGCTTTTTAATCTCCTTTGTGACAAAAGATTCTAAAAGTATAAGACTTTTAAATTTTAGAACAGTGAATTCTAATTGAGTGACATTTTCAGAAATTCTTGAAAATAGTCAGGAACACAAACATAGTATTAATATTTTTGATTTGACATAATGAACAAAATCTTCCCTGTTAAAATTCTCCATGTAGGAGTATAGAATCAGAGATATATACCGAAAGTATCATCCTGATGGCAATCACTTATTGTACTGTTTG
The DNA here is from genome assembly GCA_028627145.1 of Eidolon dupreanum. Taxonomy (NCBI): domain Eukaryota; kingdom Metazoa; phylum Chordata; class Mammalia; order Chiroptera; family Pteropodidae; genus Eidolon; species Eidolon dupreanum. The sequence goes on along the minus strand of CM053505.1, from coordinate 90,430,140 downwards.
TTTAGAGTTCTTTTAAAATCAAACTGTTATGTTGATTTCATATTTTAAGTAAAAATAATGTTTTTTGTGTGTGTGTGTGCATTCAGGGAGTCGCAATTCTATACATTAACACAATCGAAAAATATAGATTATCAAAGCACTGTATCACTTATTTAACTTTTGAAATATTACATGATGTTAATAATGTGTTTTTTAACACATAGTTTATGGATTCATGTATAAAGAAGCAAATATTGCGGAGTTAAATGGGTTTCCACTAATCAATCTGTGCAGATATCAAGAAAAGAATACCTCAAAACAGCACTGACTACCAGACCAGTGGAGCTAATGGAAAGAGTTAATCAATTATGCAAATTAATAAAAAAGTGACACATTAAGATACATCATGGTAAAAAATTTAATTATAAAGATAATTTTAAAAACATAGAAACATCTATTAAAAATAAAATCACTTTGCCTATAAATGTTAGACTGCCTTCAGACGTTTCCTCTTCAAAACTAAATATAGGAAAGCAACTGTTCTATACCTATATATTTCAAGGCACTGAGAAAACAATAACAGATATAGAGTCTGCTACCCTTGAGGGTACATCTTGATCTGGCCTGCAGGGTTAAATGACAAACACGAGGTTGGCATTTTGAATACAAGGAAAGATTTAAAAGTTTCTTGCCATATTAAGTAAGGAGGGCCATTGGGCAGTAAAAGTATGATTGAACCTTCTGTTAATCTGGGCATGCGTAAGTTTGAATGTTAAATTTTCAGACACTCCTAGAGATGAGGGAAGCTTATTCATACCACAGTGTTAAAAAGGGAACCTATGTTATCTAAACAAATTTAAATTATCATTATTCAAATTTATTTATTTTATGTATTAAGGTATTAAGTATATTTTTTGAATGGGAATTATATAGGCAGAAAAGTTGAAAACCAATGTTCTATATAATTTTGTAGAAAAAGTGTTGTGATCAAAGTATTTTAAATCTAGTCAAATCTTGCAAATTATGAAGGTCAAAACGATATTGGAAAGTATGCCACTCAAATTCTTAATCTAGAAAAAATGTTTTTATAACAAATACTCAGGATTACTGAGCGATAAAATTAAAATATATGTGTAAGAAAATTGGTTTTGAGTACTAGCAGTAAGCAGCGAGTTCAGTTAAATATAGTGATATCAGAATAATTGTAAATATGATTACAAAACTCAGTGTAAATATCAAAAACAAGATTGACAATGAAAGCAATAGTAATTGTCTGACTGTAAAATTTTATAACTGTAATCTAGATTTAAACGTCAGATTGTTAAAATGGGAAAGAGTAAGAGGAGAAGCAAAAATAAGCTAATTTCTTCAGATTGCATTGAATACAGTCAAAATAATAATTTCACTTTACACTCTGATAAATAAAGAAGTAACATGTTAAAGATTCCTAACTAAGTCTATGGCCATGCCACCCTGAACAAGCCTGATCCTGTCTGCTCTTGGAAGCTAAGCAGGGTCGGGCTTGGTTAGCACTAGGATGGGAGACCATCTAGGAAGACCGGGTGCTGTAGGTGTAAAAAACTAAAAAAAAATATAAGAGATTGTAAGCTGACAAGATCCTTGCAATCTGTGAGGTCAACCAAGGGTTGCCTTGCCTAAAAACAAACAACAACAACAAACAACAACAAAAAGATTCCTAACTACTAGCAGAATTAAAAATTGGAAAATATTTTCTAAACCAAGGACTTATCAGGAAACAGAACACAAAGAGGAAACAAAATAACAATGAAAGTAAAATAAACTAAATCAGCAAAATGAGACCACATACATTTGAAAAGAAAACAAAGATAAATGGTTTAAAACTCCATTTTGGACACTGTTATTGACCTAACTAACTGTCTTTCTCTTTGTTTCTTGCAAACACTATTTATCTGTCATATGAAGCCTGAAAATGCATTGAGATATCTCTGATGAAACATCTTGGACAATGAAATGTCAAGAGAAATGCAATGATTTTTTTTAAATCAGTTAAGTGTTCTGTACAAAAGATGGACCTAAAACAAAGTGACATTAATAGGTGGAATGTAAAATGCAAACAAAACAAAACAAAAACCAAATCTATATGTCATATCCCACTGAAGCTACATTATTAGAGAAAATTTAGGAAAAATTCAGGTGATTGTCATATGTTAGCTTCCTATTATGGCCTTCATAAAGTTTTATGTGTGTGAGAGAGAAATTTAGGTTGAAAGTGACTTTTTTGAAAGCACAGTGGCAAGAAGATACGGCTTCACTGAGAGGATTTTAAGACAATAGGCTGGACATTTGCAGGAGTTAAGCACTGCAGTGCATAGAAAGTTCAATCTGAAGCATGTTTAGTAAGATCAGAGGAAAAGGAGGGAGAAGGACAGTAACAGGTAATGCATTCTCTGCCCCCAATATCTGGCTTCTAGTTAAACTAAACTACTGAGTGCTAGAACAATAATTCAAATAAGCTTTGACAGAGGAAAGGAAAAAATAATCATGTGAAACAATATGAAGTACAGAGTATCACCTATGATGTATTCTTGCCAAAATTTTCTACCCAAATCTAATTAAATAAAAAGACTTACCTTCCAGTTTAGAATAGAGGAAAAAGAGAAAGCAATCAGATAAATTCAGAATGTGAGAGATTATACCTAATACATGACCTAATTTCTTTAAATGTCAGTGTCATGAAAAAGTAAATATTATAGATTAAATTAGACTAAATATATATAATGAGCAACTTTGATGAGAAAACTTGATTGGATTTTGGTTTGGGAAGATGTAAGAAGATATTTAGTGTAGAGTGGTAAAATGTGTGTGTGTGTGTGTGTGTGTGTGTGTGTGTGTGTGTTTAATTTATTTTTTAATGGTGACATTGGTTAACGAAATCCAGTAAGTTTCAGCTGTACATTTTAACAGTAATGCATATATATATATATATATATATATACATTGTGTGTTCACCTCCCATAGTTAGATTTTTCAAAGGATTATATTTTAGAAGGGATTCAGAAATGATTAATTTTCTAAGGACGGTAATAGTTTTGTGTTGTGTAGGAAAATGTTAATTTTAGAAGAGATGTGCTAAAGTTTTAAGGATGAAGAATCATGATTCTTAGAACTTAATTCCAAATGGTTGAAGAAAAACCATGTACATATACATAAACATGCATTCAATGTATTTGCACATCTAGATAAATCAAATGTGACAAAATGTTACTAATTGCTGAATATATATGGTGAATTATGGGGAATCATTATTCCAGTAGTGGCTGCCTATTTAAAAATGTGAGTTTTGCTGTGATACCCATTGCTAATTTTGTAATACTCCAGCATCATGGCATTCTAAACTTAAAAAAAGAAAAAAATCAATGTAATTCCCAAGAAAAAAAAAGCAAATAAATTGCATAGCACTTCATTGAAGGGTCAGTTGGAGAGCACTAGATAAGGAAGAGAAAGGACTAGAGAATTAAAAACAAGGTCTAGAATATCACAAATATGGGTTCCATTACACACGCCCCTTTAGCTAATAACAGTGAGCCAAGTTTGTTTTTATTTTTGTTTTATTTTGTTTTTGGTTTTGTTAACATTCGTTTGCTTTCCTTGTTCATTTTTAATTTCAGGGAACTGACACCTGACTCTCTTAACAGTCATTATACTTATATTCAAATGCAGCAGTCCTCAACCTTTTTGGCACCAGAGACTGGGGCTCCTATGGGAATCTAATGTCTGGATGATCTGAGGTGGAGCTGAGGTGGGGATGCTAGTGCTGGGAAGGAGCTGCAGATACAGATGAAGCTTGGCTTGCTCGCCCTCCGCTATGCGGTCTGGTTCCTAACAGGCCACTGATCGATACCAGTCCCTGGCCCAGGGGTTGGGGAATTCCTGTTCTAAAGGATATGTACCTATTCCCAAACTGGCAGTGTTTAGTACAGCTTTACGTGGTCTGCTAGACAGTGCAAAAAGTTAATCAAGCTTGTTATTTGTTTATTGCATGGAAACTCTATCCATCACCCAAACCACCTCCAAACATGCAATTGGAGCTTGAGGAAAGGGATATTTTGCTAACTGTATCTCATACCTATAATTTTCATGCAAGTGAAATGCCCTGTTTCTTGGATGGGCATGCATTTATACACTAGTAAAATGATTGATTTATAGATGGCTTTTAAGGAGTAAATCTTATTGCCTGTCTATAAAATATTTCTTCTGAAAATACAAATTTATCATCACAGAACCTGATCTCTGTTCTGTTATAGCTAGAAGT